>JACEVL010000084.1:1957861-2370361 GCA_020284085.1 Aporrectodea caliginosa | reverse complement strand
ACACGCACACGCACACGCACACGCACACACACACACACACACACACACACACACACACACACACATATATTTGTATATTGATTACATATTATATATACCATGTGGTATAGGCCTATACACATATAATGGGTTATGCCGACGTGTGGGTGTGCACTTTTTTGTAATTTAAAAAAATAAACAGCCCAGTTGGCTTCAGCTGTCGTATTCCTAACGACAGGCCAAACTGCACAGAGATGTAAATGCATATTCTATACTTCGATTGCAGCCAGTAACGATACGTTGATCGATTAAAAATTCATTAATAATCAGCAGGTTTTGTTTATCATGAACTTGACAGTTCTTCAGACATTTCTCCAACTGCAATCGTATTCGTAAACTCCAGATTTCTAAAGTTCGTAGCTGTATAGGGCACCAGCTTATTCACGAGCGCTGCGTCGTATCAGATAGGTTCTCTACACTCCAGATATGCCAAGTGAAGTTCAGTGGCGTAACTAGGGGTTCGTCCGCCCGGGGGCAAGAATTTCCTGAATTTTTTTTTCTCAGTTCCGCCAAAATTTCTGATGACCTTTTTTTTTTGCTTTTCCCTCTGTTTCTCAAATATCATTTTGCGTCCCCCTTGCCCGCGCGCCCCCAGACTCACGTACAAAAGTTACTTTTTTTACTATTTTTCTATTTTTACCTGATTTCTTTAACAAAAAACACATTTTCAGACCTAATTTTGCGCCCCCCCGTCCTGCGCCCGGGGGCGGCCGCCCCCTGCCCCCTCGTTACGCCACTGGTGAAGTTTCATCCGAGTCCGGCTGCCAATTGTACACGAACTATACCACGTACATCGCAGTTTTACACCTTGCGCAGTGGCCTCATGTTTTACGTTTTACACCTTGCACAGTGGCCTCGTGTTTTACACCGTGCACAGTGACCTCATGTTTTACACCACACTGGTCTCATGTTTGACACCACAGTTACCTCATGTTTAGGCCTACACCACAGTGGCTATGCGTTTCTGTTTACACCAGGCGAAGGGGGTTGTACATAAGAGCGTCCCAGACGAGAAGGGAGGGTCATTAAAATGCGGACACGGGAGGGGTTTATGCCCAAGGCGGACGTCTACATCTGAATCTGATATAGGTTATTTCAGTACAGCCTGTGTCTTACTCACCACGTTCAGTCGTCAAGCAGCAGACAGACCCGGTCAGGCCTTGGTACTCCGTTGGAAGACAGACGTCTCAAAGGGGTGGTGGTGGTGATGGGGGTAATGACGAATGCGAACAAGGGAAAAAGAGGGATTAAAAGTAGGGCATCTTGCAGACTTGCTATTTTGGGTTCAACCCTGCTGAGCAGAATCCCTGTTATAACCACCCTATACAGTGTGTGCGAACGCTATCACCTGTCGAAGCAACTTGGTCCAGACACTCTGAACAACCATGCTATCATCAGCTGTCGACGGGAATCCGTTGGTTGGTTCCTCATGCGTGTGTGTGGGCCCACCACTGGTGACTCTTTCAGCTTACTGTGCATTGTTTTGCTAACTGATGCAATATAATCGTTTGCAATGACATTTAGCATCATCTATAGGCTAGCGTAGAGTAGAGTAGCGCCTCTGAGTAGATATCTTGAAGGGGCGCTATACAAATGTTCAATTACATAATAAGATTACATTACATAGGTATAGTTCACTAGCAGTTGTCTCTGCCACGAATCAGTTTCATTTGCTACTGGTGTGGGAAGAAGAGCAGTCACCCTTAAGCTAACCTGGAAGGCAGCCATGGGTATGGCGTGCTAGCGACTTTATTTTCTTAGACTCGGCATATGAGGGCGGGTGGCTAGTTCTCTGCCTCAACGGCTTGTCTTCACACAGACAGTGTTTGGCAGTATAATCATTATAACTGACTTGGCTAGGGGCGCACGTGTAGCAGAAATCTTGAAGTAAATTTCTGTGTTGTGGGATTTGACTTTGCTGGTGGAAGGGCTACAGAGCAGAAATTAGCGACACCCTCCCACATGCATCTTGGCACATAGGGGCAGTGGCGGCGCCAGGGGGGCTTAGCCCCCCTAACTGTGGCTCAGCCCCCCCCCAAACAAAGTGGGAAATCACTACAAATCACAGGGAGGAGGGGACAAAAGGGAAGGGCTTTAGCCCCAAACCTGAAATCCTGGCGCCTCCACTGCATGGGGGCATTAATTTACACAAACTACACACTATCTGATAAATGTGAATAATGCTGGTCAAAAAGGATGTATGCTTTCACAAAATAACGGACGGTATAAACCGAAGCTTCCCTACCAGCCATTTTGCTCACTTGCCTCAAGCAACATCTGGAATGCAATTTGTTATACAGATGGTGAATGTTTTTTTTAAATACGAGAATTACAGTGTCCTTATAGTAAGCTTCATTTTTGACACCGTGAACAAGAATTTCTATGTAACCAGATGTTTACATAAAAAGTGTAATTCAGCTTTAGCAAATGATTTCATTATAACACAATCTTGTTACATGTTCAGTTCAATTGCTTTGTCTTGTCATGTCCAGAATGCTTGATTGCTTCGCTTTAAGAAGGCTCCCTCTAAGCTGCGCGTGTGCAAGGCCGCGCAGCAGCCATCGCATGCCCACGCAAGCACGTATGACGCCTGCGCAGGGAATTTTTTAATGCTTTCAAATCAGGCAAAAGTTGTTCATTTTCTAAAGTTCAATTGCAAGTACAAATTAAGTGGCACTGTGGCATTGTCACACTGCACACTATACAATGCTTTAAAACAATGGCAAATAAAGTAAGTTCAACTGCATCATGCGACCTTCAGTAAAATGAAAATTGTCGCCCATGTCTCTAGCAGTCATCGTTCAGCAGATGACAAGCCTTGCATCTTTGCTTTAGAGGGAACGTTGCTGTCAAAGTGGTGCTATATAAGTTTGCAAATACAGTTAAAATTCCCAATCATAGTAGCGGTAGCCATGAGCAAATTTTAGCATAATAAAAGAAGAACACCCTGATTCAAGCATGCATGCATTTGTATATATTCCTACGCAGAGACATAAAGCGGCATGCATTCGGCATCGCATTGCATTTCCTAAAGGCTGTGTATAACCACTTGACTTTCTCAACCAAGTTGATGGTTCACGCCTTCAATCGTTAAGTTTTGTTTGAACAGGGCAGCACTTGCTTTTAACATTAAGACCGGTTTAATAGTGAATTTCAACTCTGATTAAAGTGCTAAAGTTCTTGAATAGAAGTAGTATTAGGTTTGCTTTCAGTTGGGCTGGCTTCAAAATGATGCATCCGATAAATTTATCGATTTGGAATTCCGAGATACTGTCATTACTAGTAGAGTTTAAGATGTCCGGTGACTTGGTCGATGATTTCAACTGGACCTGAAAAATCACAAGATCACATCAGCCATTCATGCTTTTTACGTTCCAATAAACACATCAAACAGCAACAATTCACTATTAAACCGATTTCGCGAGGTGGCGCTTCGGCGTGAAAACACCGATTAGGCTCGGTCATCGTTCTTCGTCCTCTTTGACCGGGCCTGGGTCGGGAGCGCCTCTGAGTAGTTATCTTGAAGGGGCGCTATAAAAATTCCATAGATAGATAGATAGATAGAATTGCATTGCATCTATGGCATCAACCTATCTTTGTGATCTTATCCATCATCCTCTTTCGGCTGCCTCTGGTTGCCCTCTCCGTTCACAAGACCAAAATGACCTCCTGGTGCCTTGGACTCGAACTGCTACTGCCCAATACCGCGTTTATGCATCTGTTGGCCCTTTCCTCTGGAACGATCTTCCCTTTATGACTTGCTCTGTGATCTTAACTAGGGGTACTTCTGTCTCTGCCTGCACTCTAAAGACTTTTCTTTTCTCGCGGGGCTTTTCGCACTGGGAGCGCCTCTGATCAGGTCGTACTGTGAGAAGCGCTTTAGAAATCCGTATATACAATACAATACAGTACAATACAATACAATCACCTATGTGCTCAGTCAAACTGTCAGCCGAACACGACAGGCATAAAATTTCTCACTACCTGAACAAATGATCTTATAACTTTCAAAGCACAAAGGCGACAATTGAACGTGCAGCATATCCTATAAAAATCCAGTCAATGCCAGTAGTTCAAGTAGCAGACATCAGTTTAAATGCAATAATTTCAATTCAACTCATTTAAAATTAATTTATATGAAGGCATATCACGTGTACAATTGGGTTCCATATCAGCAAGAATTGACATGATAATATATATATATATATATATATATATATATATATATATATATATATATACACCACCACCACCATATATACATACATGCATACACCACCACTACCACCACCACCATTGTTGTGCCAGTAAACACATTGATCACAACAAAGCCAAACGTAAACAAAAGGTATTCAATCAAGACAATGAATAGAGAGTTCTCACCTGGTCCAATGCCTACAACTGTTTTTGATCCTGGTGCTATCTGTGTTCGACCTGCGTCTTGAACTAAACTAACGACAAGGCCCAGTGATCTCGCCTGAGCTGCCAACTCAAGTCTTAAGAAACAAAACAATAGACCCTCTTTAGTAAAACAAATAATCAACAACTAATAATAAACAACTAATAATAAACAACTAATAACAAACTAAAATTGCAGTCATTATTCTTAGATTCTACAAATAAGTTATTTTAAAGAAGAAATACGTAAATTAATCTATTAGAAAATTATCAGGTGAATGAACGAAATTAACACCAATAAGCAAAATAAAAGATATAACAAATTACATGAAACATTTACAAGTGAATTAACTAACTGATTTACAATGTCTAAACAATATAAAATCGAACAATTAGATGCATAAAACAGTTAACTAACGACACCCCTATACCACCACCACAACCATCATTCGTTCCGGATGTTTTGGTGGCAATGGGTGTAAATTACTTGTCTTCACTATTTTAGTCATTTCTCAAATCACACATCTTTCTCAAGTAAAGTCCAAACCCTGTTAACTCTTTGTTTATAATTATTGCCTACCCAACATAGTCATGGTCTTTGTTTCACCTTTCTACAAATACTGCATAAAACATGGCATACTCTGTCAGCCGGCATTCTACCAACATGATCTAAATCAGTGGAATCTTCATACCACATCAGATTAGGGGATAGTATAAAGGGGAAGGGGGATAGTATAAAGGATAACACTCTTGCCCGAAGTTTTCACGTACCCGGTTCGATTCCCGTAATGCCCCCTGGGTTTAGCTCATGCCTTTATTCCCTAGGTGGCAGCAAAAGTACAACGAGCTTGTGCCTTGCATGGCTGCAACTTTGTTGATTTATGCCTTCTGTGATTTTTGTTCTTGTGATTTGTTTAATCGTCATAACATGTACATGTACAGCACAATGCATTTGTCAGGCACTTCATTAAAGAATAAATATTATTATTATTATTAAAGAAAAAATGAGAAAACGAATATGGCACAGGATTCTTACAGCGAAGCATCGTCGTCCGTTCTCAATACAACTTTCGGCTGACCATAGTTAAACCACTGTTCGAGTAGCTCTGGATTCTTTCGACTCAACCGGTCGAAGGCCATAACGGCGGCGTGGGCACACTGACATCAAAATTAAGAATTCAAAATTAATCAATTATATCAATCAATAAGTACAATCAGTATAACTAATCAATTGATTGATCGATCAATTAATCAACCAATCAATCAATCCAATTGTCAGAATATGCAGAGAAAATTTATATTGCATTTTAGTATAACACTTATTAGCAACTCTTCTTCTCAAATGTAATCCGAAAGTTTCTATTTAAAGCACTATTGAAAATCTCAGTGCAGGCCATCAGAGTAATCTACATTTTAAAATGACATAGATACGTGTAATGACAACCTTGTATGATGCCTCTTTACAAGAATTTTCTCAGAGGCACTTTCCATCAGACAATAACAAATCACTATCAAGCAGAATGGGTTCCAAGCATTTAGAGATGCAACTAAGAAAGACAATTGAGCTCATGTCATGGGTTGCTGGGCAACCTATTCCAGAAAGATAGCCCAACCACAGCAAAGCTTCTGTGGTGGACTGAGGAATTTTGGGTTGGAGGGACAATCGGGTCACCCTGCACCGCAGAGCAAAGGAATCTGTGGTCAGGAATGGAAGGCACTGAGGCAGAAAGCTCCTTAACTTCATTAAGATAAGATCAAGCATAGCCTGCAATATAATTACATACAATTACATATAATTACAATATAATTACACATAAGCTTCAAGATCTTAAAATCACTGATCTACCAAGCCATGGCATTTAATACAGATTGCGGTGAACACTTTAATGATGAGCTGCTTTGGTTTCCCAGTCACTTTTAGTACCGGTACACTCTCGTCGTTAAAGTGTAAATGCAGGAATGTTAGACCTTACAAAATACCATTGGTGCAAATGCAGGAATGTTAGACCTTACAAAATACCATTTCCATAATCAATGCTGGAACACATGCTGGAACATCAAGGCGGTGGCATCTTGAGTTGTAAGCAAATGGCATACTGTGGGAATTTGGTGCAGGTGGTAGAAGCACATTTGATGCATGCTCTCACTGGCTATAAAATGGTCAATTCATGGTCCTAAAGATCATTTACAGTAGTGGAGATTTCCATCTGGGCTTACAATTTGGAATACAAAAGATACATGGCCCATCATTAAACAGTCGAGACAGTCCTGCTTCAAGCAGTTACAGTCAAGAACTTACTTCAAGTCCTGACAAAATTAATGTCACTAAAGTTTCCATTTTGAATTTTTAAGTCAATATCTGCAAGAATTCAGCTTTACAGTTTACCATATTCAGAGCAGTTTGTGGTTGCAGTCTCAGTGGAAACATAAAGATAGTCTTATTGTGCTGTTTTTTTTTATTGTTTTCGGGGGAGGGGGGGTTGCTATGAAACGAACTACCATAGCCTACAGTGTACCTGTGCAGCTGCTTTTCCTTTGCCCATTTTCAATTCATTGTTAACGACCAATACCAGTTTGCATTCACCACCTTCACCAACAATACTGGATTCAAGCTAAAACACAAATAATTCATAATAAGCATAAGGTTTTTTCATAAAACTAACACAATTCATAAAGTAAAGCTTTACGTAAACCTAAAACACATAATTCATGCTAAAAAGGTTTTAAATTTAGGTATGTCTGCAATCAATGCTATTATAAGTGTTGAAATTATTATTTTTTGTACCCGAGGTATTATAATCCCTCAGGTGAGATATTAATAAGCGATATTGACTCTGGAGTGGCCTTCCTTGTCATGATCTAGGAGTGCAAATGTGCTGTGAAAGGTGATTGCGTTGAAACGCTGAATCACAACAGACAGGCGCTGGAACAGGTAGCTGGTTTACTCTTGGGTCGCCTATTATTTTTATTATTATTTATTATTATATAACTCGAAGTATAAATTTAGGCAAGAGTGAATAAGATATTTGACCCAAATGAAACCTTTTCAATGCCTTCAATGTAAGAAGTGAAATTAAAAAAAACAAGCCTTGGCGTAAATAATATTATAAGATTTCGTACACGATTAGAACTTAGGTGCCACATTATCCTAATACGTTAAATGCAACTAGCTACAATCATAACACAAAATGTGTCCAGATTTGGCATGTTTCTGGACAACCCAGGTGACGGGTTGTTTGGTAATATTGCAGTACTGCATCGCTATCACTTAGCATCAGTGATTCAGGGTTTCCAGTTTTAATTTTCTTGCTGACTTTTAATCATTGTCATAGTACAGTGTACCACTGAAAGAGAATTTTTCGCCACCTTGTGCTACGCCCGAGGACGGTTTCCACTGTGTCCCCCCTTCGTTACATCACAGATTAGCATCACCGATATGTTCCTTAGCATTCTGTATTGCAATTCTGAAGTATCCCTGTATTGCGATATCTTTAATTTTTTGGTATCGGAAGTTTATTGAAATATCTTTACTTTTGGTGTTGGATGTGTATTGAAATACCTTTTACCTTTGGTACTGGATGTGAACTGAAATACCCTTTACTGCTGGTATTGGACGATTATTGAAATATATTTTAGCTTTTACACCTGTCATTCTTTTTCTTGTAAAGTTTAGTTCCTTTCATGATAGGAGAAAAGAAGTAACTTAGTAATCCACAAACTATGTTAAGGCAGAACTTTGTCACTGCTTCCTGAACTTTACTAAATTCCATTATTCAAGCTGTTAGACATAGTCTAGTAGCTAGCATGCTGGGCTGTCAACCAAGAGGTTGGGCTTTCAAATCTTCACCAGAGCACAAATGTTTTGCAACTTCTGCTTTACTAAATGGCGAATTCAGCTACAAAATGAATACAATGACTATACACTGTTCGTTGGAAGATGAGATCGCGAGAGAAAGGACTGATGCTAAGAAAATGAAGTAGCCAACACTTCATATCCGTGGGTGCCTCAAAGGGCTAGCTAAAGAGATTGCTCTTCTTCCAAATTCTATTCAGTTTTAAATTCTATTTCCGTTTGCATATATCTCTAACCATGCCATGACCATCACCTATGATTCAATTGCCTCGTTTTTATTCGTAGTTTTATACGTAGGGCAACCCCAAATGCCCCAAATGGCCCTTTATAGAAAATTATAGTAGGATATAAAACTGTTAGTTACACTAGCATTTTCATCGGCACTGTCTTTGCTGGCAACAACAGGAGACCATCTCCTTCTTCGAAGCAACCAACTCCCAATGACACCGCACCCAAACCCAACGGCAACGCCAACTATACTACCGAACGACAACGACGACATTTTCATTCCTTAATAAAACCGGTGAGCGATAATAAGTGGAGTCTTGTCTACCAATGCCAGCATGTGCAACCATAGATATATGCAACGACAAAAACTCGCAAAAAATAAGTCACAAGTAAGTAAGTATATAGTTTATTCAAACAAATCGTCGATAAGTTATTGGGGAAGACAAGAAACAGAAGCAGATATAACAAGAGCAGAAGATCAGCACGGATGCGGCAGGTCAACTCAGTCTTTCATTCGCCAGATGGCGTTGGCAAAATGAGCAGTAGGACATGATGGGCGCCTTACATGGGTGTCGTACAGTTAAATTCGACTCCTGTAATAAATTGTGATCATCCGTTCATACTAAGAATTGTAATCATACTGTGGTATGTCAGTTTGAAATATTAAAGGAAGATTATTATTATATTGTGTGTGCACTGGAGTAAACTTATCCAAAATAATGGGCGGCATGGGGTCTGGACAATCAGAAAAAAACTGCTAACATCATGTGCACTTCTGGTGTTACATAAAACGTATGAAATGGTTGCATTTTGTGCTACATGTAAATTTCTTTCATTTTGAAGTTTTGGAGACTTTGTAAACATATTAATAATTTAAATCTTTTATTAGCAATAAGGAATTTCGTTTGTTGTATTTCATTTCGCTGTGCTTTGTTTCGTGACGTTTTTGAAATTGTCTCAAACAGAGAAGTCCTTCTGGATTTTGGGGGGTATTTTCACGCTTCCCTTTTTGAATTTCTTGCCCCGGCCACCTCCAGAGTCTACATCTATGTATGCATGTATGTGTGTGTGTGTATTTACTAATTTGTACGATATAAATTTTTAAATTAGCATCATCAACAGACAATGATGGACGTCCTCGTTTGAGTCCTATTGTCTTGCCAGCTTTCATCAAAGATACTGCAATGTTCAGCTTAAACTTTAGTAATGGCAACTGCTCTGATGGGGTTGGGGGGACAGGATTCGCAACAACATCTCAACAGTACATCAGCCAACTCTGCACAACAGACAGATCCAGAAAATGCCACAACCAACGATGGTACCACTTCTTTGATCAGACAGATATTCAATACAATGCAAGCAAAGAATCCAACAGATCAACTCCACCTATATAAACTGATTGTACAGTTGCACAGCTGATAGACACTTGATCTGTACATATCCCTTTTTCTTTTTGTCTCACCGCTATATGATGCGCACAGGGTCTACAGTAGCAAAGGAGCTCAGCAACACAACACTTCTGTTATCGAACCACTTTACAGCTCTCAATTCAACATCAACTGTGGCTGTTTTGATCTCTGTTGTTCCTTTGCCTTGCTTCTTCATGTCGCTGGGTATATTACAGCCCTGAACACGGTTGATCCTCAGTTCCCAAGCATGCTATCCCTAAGTGTAACAATACAGATTAATTTACATAGCACGACAATATTTGAAACTAAATAATGCTGTTTAGAGAGGCAGTCTATTGGATATCTTGTTTTGTGAAGTAAAACTTAATATTTCAGTTGTTTTGCAAATCTGGAGGTGTGTACAACTTACAACCAGGGATCTTAGAGGCTAAGACTCTTAAGATCTTTGTTACAACGTCCACTGCTCTAATTGATCTATTTCTGATTTCCACAAATTCTCCATGCTTCCACCACATTCTGAAGTGACTATAGTCGACTGGTGTCTTGGGCATTTTAATAACGGCGCTATAACAGTCAATGGATTATGTCAAATCCTTGTATTCACTCGTCATCTACCATGAGCCCCATTAGGACACACTCCTCAGAATATCCATTCAAAACTAATTTAAAGTCTCACATTTTCAAGAAATCTTGACCATGTGATTCATATCTGCCGCTTTCCCATTTCTCTCAACCTAACCACAATCCACCATAACAGCTCCCACCTCATCTCTCGTCTTCTGGCAATTGGATTTTCTTCTTTACTTCGCTTTATTATTCAGGTTTCACCCCTCCCCCCATTTCCTCTGTGTATGCACATTAGAAGGAGATTCCCATATGCAATCACTTGCAGTTGGGTTAACCGTCTCACCTATTTTATGCATACAAACTAAATGGATGGCCCCTTTGTTCTGTAGTTCTATAGAAATTTCTGCATCTCCATTCACCATTGGCAGCAATACATGTAATTAAATGGCTGAGTAGTAATAAAATTATTGTTTCTGTTAAAATTATTGTAGCCAGACCTACTTATAATTACATGCACATTTGATCACAAAATCCCAGCAGAGTGCAACCCATGAAGAACTTTTCCATACTGGGTCAACCAGTCCAATTTTTAGGATTACATCTTTGCACAACAGTAAAGTTCCAACCACAGAATTCAAAATCTTTTACACACATACGTTTTAATTTTTATTCTCTCACTCTCCTGAAAGTATCGGTCGCTGGTTTTCAGACACGTCCTTGTAAAGTTCTCTGGCTCGCTTCTTATACTTGTCCGACAGTTCCTGATTCTGCTCTGTACCTTCTCCTAGTTTATACATCCGGCTAACGTTTGCGCATCCATACATGTGACCCTTCTCGCAGGCTGACGCTGCATACTCGAATGCCTTCTTCATGTCCTTCTCTACCCCTTCCATACCCGTTATGAAGTAAGCACTAAGCATCTGACAACTCGGAGCATTTCCAGCGTCACATCCACGTTTCAGCATCTCAGCTGACTTCACAAAATCTTTCTTCCCTGTTTGTCCCGCATGGTGCATCAGCCCAGCGTTGTGGCAACTGGCTGAATATCCATTATCACAGCCTTTTGTGAATGCGGTGAAAGCCTCCTCCATACTCTTAGTCCCACCTCGACCGAGCAGACTGTAGTTCCCATACTTGAAGCAGCTCTGACCATATTGGTTTTTCTCGCAGTTTGTTTTGTAGACAAGACGCGCCTTCTCCCAGTCGTGTTTAAATGCGTCCAAGTAGTCGCCCAAGCGGTGACATCCATCCGGACGATTTTCGTGGTAACACTGGAAGCGGTATTCTATTCCAATCCGATCGAGATACTCCTTGGCTTGTTCAGCATCACGAAGGTCGAAAAGACCTAAAAGCATGTGCAAAATATATAATCTGCATAGTAGTCTGATTATGTTTTATTTTGAAGCAATGTTTTGTTTTCTGCTAAAAAATGGTTTCCATGGTGTAGTGCTCTATTTCTATGCCAGTCTTGGCAATTATTATTAGTATGACAGTTAGCATTTAACGATGCTGTCTATGGAAGGGAAGGCTTAGAGATGAAACTAAGGGCATTTGAGTATGCAATATAAGCCTCTAACCAGATTGGTCACCATGAAAGTTCTAACCGGCTTCACTGTCTAACTTTATTGTACCTGTCATTATTTTATCTACAACACCAAAGTGTGCAAAAGACTTAAAGACAATGATGGCCTCTAAGGAGCACAACTCTACAAGTTATCTATGTCGAATCACATGATGGGCACAAGATTCGAACACAGGTCCTAGCAGTGACAAGTCGTTTGGTCAAGGTGCTGCCTACATCAACCATAGGAGTATTTTATACCACATTTAAATATGAGACATACACATTGTTACTAAACATACAACTTCTGATATAAAGGTTTCATTTACTAAAACCAGAGTCAATGGCTCTGTTCAGACAATACAAATTAAATCATTATTTAGCAACAGATACATACCAGCTACTCCCTCCATGGTACGGTCTATGACATGTTCAGGTTAACCTGGACCAAATAATTAATAACATTAATACTTCAAATAAAGTCAAGTGGCAAAATTATAGAAAAATCCTAAAAGTATCAACTCGAAAACTAAACATCTACAGTCAGGTTTGTCTATTTAAAATAACGCACTGGCTGAAACCGTCCGGACCCGGTACCGTTATTTCTTTTCTACGGCACAGTTGATAAATGGCTGAAGGCCACAGTTCTAGGCATATCATAAAAGCATAAAATAAAACAGTCAGGTTTGTCTATTTAAAATAATCGTAATCGAGTATTTATATAGCGTCACTTCAATTAGAGGCGCAATATGATGTACTCCAGCACTTTTCAGAACCACTTCAAGGGAATCCTTAATTTCGATTTGCTATGAACCGCTCGGCAAACTTCAAATAAAGTCACCATTGCTTTTCGTCACGACGACCTAAACTCTGACAACCTATCATGATGCGTCGAGGCACGTCTTAGAGGTCACCGACTACGATCTGCATACGAAAAACTTACAAAACTAAACAAATAAATATCTTGCCAAACCACGCATCTGTTACTTAGTGCCAATATGCGGCTAAGAAATTTAAAGCTTTTCAAAAGCCGGTATGACTGAATTCACTGAAACCAGTCTTTAAAGCAACACGGCGTCCATACCATTCACACTCGTGAGTAATCTTAACGTTATCCTTTGAATATACATGTATTTGTATTTGGCTTACCCTAGAAAAGCCAGGAAGATGCATCCATCGATGTATATACGTCCATGGATATTACAGATTTTAGAATTTTAACGTCAGTCATAATTTCTCTCTAAGTAGGGGCACCAATGATCTCTATTAATTAACAGTTACATCTTTAGGGCCTAGGAGTCCTAAACTAGATTTGCTTTCATCGTAATCGTAATCTCCAAACTTCTAAAGCGCCACTCGATAGCCAATCGCAGGGCACCAGCTTATTCACGAGCGAGACTGCTTTCATCGTTAATATATTTCAGGAAAAATGTATTGCAATAATAGTAATCATCATAATCTTTATTAATTCAAACCGACAAACCCAGTATGGTTACAATTCCGTATGAACGGATGATCACAAGGAGTCGAATTTGACTGTCACGATAGCCATATAAGAGGGCGGGAGAACATACGCTTTGGCGGAACAACCAATCGCACTTCAACAGCCTTCATTAATATTCAAATTTACTCCCGCCGTCGGTATTCCGCTAGACCCCCTCGGCGTGTAATGACAATATCCGGTTGTCGTGTACACACAAATATTGATGTAAGTGATTAATTTGCTTATTAATTAATAACTATTGCTGTTTAATTGGTAACTTACCGCTTTATTGTACTGATGTGAAATGGTGTTTAATGTGTGACTGCGTTTCTGAATGAAATGCGAGTAAAGATGGTAGGGAGACGGCAGTAATTTATTACTCCGTGATGAGTACATGGTGACGGATTCTGTAATTAGGCCTAATTAAGTACTAATAATAAATTATTCGGCCTAATTAAATGACGTACGATTCCTCTACCATAATAACATAATTATGCCGTTATCAGTAGTTTAAACGGTACAGTGTCTGGAATTATTCCACTGGTATTACTCTGAAAAATTACTTCTGCTTGAGTTGATACGAATTGACTTAATGGGCAGAGCAGTTATTGTATTGTATTGTATTGCATCTATCAGTTTATATAGCGTCTTTCGCAGTGCACGCCAATCAGAGGCGCTCCCAGTGCGAGAGACCCAGAGAAAAGGGCAAGCTTATAGAATCGGGGACCTAATTTTCCGATATACCGCAACGTTTCGTCTTATACACAGCATATTAAGGCATGTTGCCATTGGCCGCACGCAGCATATTTAGGGATGTTGCCATTGGCTGCAAGAAAACGGGGGCGCTCGGAGATTGGTTGACCTAAAATAAAGGCGGGCTATGACGTAAAATTAACGATGGCTATGGCCTAAAATTAACGCGGACTATAAATGGGTAGAGGTAACTGTTTCATAAGACGCATTATGTCGTAGCGTTTATCTGTCTTCTAATAACGACACTAACCCTAACCCTGACCCTAACCGACCCTCACGACGTAAAGTTTTATTTCACGTTAATTATGATGACACTAACCCTAACCCTGACCCTAACCGACCCTAACGACGTAAAGTTTAATTTAAGGTAAAGTATGACGACCCTAACCCTGACCCTAACCGACCCTCACGGCGTAAAAGTTTTATTTTCCCTAAAGTTTTAGAATCCATGTCGGTTAAGGTTAAGGTTAGGCTATGTGTCGTTACGCGTCGTGAGGGTCGTTTAGGGTCAGAGTTAGGGTTATGTTAGCCATGTTTTTGAATGAAACTGAAGAATTGGCGTAATGGAACAGTCTCCCAGCTACAATCCGTCAATGTTCATCTGCTACCCAATTTAAATCCAAATTAGAAAGTCATCTATTGTCATTACATTATGGCTAAGAATACAGCGCAAACGCGACATGTATTTCGTCGTATCCCTTTGTATACTTTTGTAGCCCTGAAGAGGGCCGTTTGGGTGGTCGGCTGGTCGCGGTAATGTATACTCCAAGTTAAATTTAAATCGGCCAATCAGAGCGCGTCCAATGGCAACATGCCTAAATATGTCGCGTAAGTCTCGTATAAGACGAATCCTGGCGTAAGTTCCGTAAATATACGCAATATATTTTTAGGTCCCCGATTCTATAAGCTTGCCGAGAAAAGAAAGAGGTCTTGAGACAACGAAAAGAGGCACATTTGTTAGCATACTTACATTGGATGAGAAACTGTTGAGTTTCTAATTTGCGACCAATTTGTAATTTGGTTTATTTTCATGCCTTTGTACTTTGTAATACTTCAACATGTGGCTGATCCAGGGTTATACGTTATTGTGGATAGCTAACAAACCTTCAACAATAGGCCTACCCTTCAATAACCTTGTCAATGACGGTCCAGTCATGTGATATAGTAGAGATACAATGCATAGTCTGATGTAGATTTGTCTAGTTACACTTCTTTATTTCTTTAACGACGAGGAGGCACTAACAGCTACTGGGAAAACAATCCAGCTCTGTTAAAGTGTTAAGATTTGTTAAGCTCAGCTGTGACCATTATTCAGTGTGCCAGGACCTTTTCTATTAAGTACGAAGTTGCTTTACTTGCGTTACAAAGTGCATACATAAATTGTAATTGTAATTAGTAACTTCTATTGTGCGTGTGTCTAATGCACAAGGCATCAACCGATGGCACACCAAAACCAAGCCGTAATCAGGTCAATATCCAGAATATCAGTCGATAAGAGAGAGATCTTGAAGCAGCCTTTGGTGTAAGGGTGGTGTAGTTGAGTTTAAAGCTGTTAAATGAGTTTAAAGCTGTTGAGATGAAGCCATTGAAATGTTTTATTTCTATATTCAGATCCAGACCCAATGGCTTTCAGTGGCCCAACTGCAGCTGATGTAAACATATCACGTGTTGTCGAAAAGGACGATTCCTATGAACATGATATGAAAGACATGCTTAAAGAAAGTACTGGCAGCCATGCGAGTGGCGATGTCCAGGGAGATATTGGCGCTGGCGCAGCTTGCATTGTTGGCACAGCCAGCGGTGTCAGCACAAGCGGCTCTCAGGCGCTTCGTCCGAACACCCTCCCGGCAGCAACTTATCCAGGTGTTATGAAGACCAGCAGTGCAATGTCAGGTATGTGTATATGCTACACATGTGTTATTCATTCATTCATTACTAGAATTTGTATAGCGCCTCTTCAAGGGAACTACTCAGAGGTGCTCCCAACCCAAGCGCGGCCTTATGTATTAGGGTAGCTGTACAACAGCTTTTAGGAACCTCTCAAAGTGCTGATGCTTTTGTGTTGGAAGTGAAATTGCTATTTAAATCTATTTTAATATTTTATGTCTGGTTTACAGGTTCATCTTTCTTCTGGTGAATTTTTGTCTATAATTTAAATATTGATTTCATATACATTGAAGATCTGAATATTGGCTATGTTTGTGGAACTAAAATGTTTGTTTCTGAACCGTTAACTATAACGTCTATTATTTGTACTGAGTTTACACCATAGATAATTAATTTAAATCTTTCTCATAGTGTATTTAAGCTTGAGACAGTGTGTGAAGCATCCCAGAAGTAGCTTGCTACTGACGATGCGATGGAAATTGCTGTTATTACAATTCACCAATTGTGTCAGATGACATTTAAGTGTTTCCATTGTATGGGCATCAACAAGAAAAGCATCTCTAGTCAGACTTCATTTTTGAAATGTTGCAGCCTCGAGAAGTCTTCCCTCATCCCCTCCCAGTATGTCTGTCTCTTCACCCTCGTCGTCGAGCTTTCATCCTTCGAAGTCTCCCATCACCCCAGGGGTTGCTGTATCGCCGCAGTCACGCCTCGACAGTCTACGCACGTGGTCCTTCAACACCTACAAGTTCACGCGTCAGTTGCTGTCGGAACGTCTTGGTCGCGGTTCTCGTACCGTCGACACGGAGCTGGAGACGCAGATCGAGACCCTGCGTGACGTTCAGGTGAAGTACGCCAACGTTCTCAAGTTGACTCGCGTTCTGACTGGTCACTTCCATCAGGTGATACAAAGTCAGAGGGCACTGGCAGACGCATTCAGCTGCCTCTCGCAGAAGAACCCAGAGCTGCACGAGGAGTTTACTTACAACTCTGAGACGCAGAGGGTTCTCTTCAAGAATGGAGAGACTCTTCTTGGTAGGTAACGCAGGCATAATGCATATTTATATAGAACACTATAAGAGAACTTTTCAGAATGCCATCTTCGTTCAATGTGTCTAGTTACACACTAATGTATGCATGTATGTATATCTTTATCAGAGCACTTGTATAGCACCCTTTAAGTAACTCACAATGGCACTCCGACATGGTTACCTAGGAATCACCAATCAAATGTGTCGTAAGTCGCGAAGAAAGCGTTTCCTGAACTGTTAAAGGTGCTAGTGATCGTATCTCCGGTGGCAGATTGTTCCAGAGAGATGGACTCACTGAGGAAAAGGCACGCCAAGCTCGCGTTGACACACGAGAGTGCGGCACCATGAACTGGCCATGGGAAGCCTAATACATCCGGCAGCAGCCACTGGGGCAGCTGGTGACCAGTGTGAAGAGCTCCGAGATGTAGTAGTGCCGAGCCAACGATTGAAGCCAGGCCCAAGAGGAGCAGTTTTAACTATTCTCTAATCAATCGAGGATCAATGTAAGGTGTTGCACATGTAAGCTGATATGTTTTAAAAGAAGAGCTGTTTGATATGTTGGTTTTTTAGGAGCCCTCAGCTTCTTCATATCTGGCATGAACACACTCTGCAACAAGACGATCGATGACACCCTGCTGACTGTCAAACATTACGAGGCAGCCAGGTATGGTTGTTGTTTCTGTTGTTGTTGTTGTTTGTGTTGTTGTTGTTGTTGTACATAGAAGATGATATTCTAAAGGAAAGATGAAAAATTTATTTTTTGCAGACATTTGATCTGTGTATTGCATATTTATTTACTTGAAGCATTTCTTATATATGTATGCAAAGTCTGTGAAACTGAATGTGAGGTGTGAAGGAATATTTGCTAGAGGCCAAGATGGAGCTCTGGAAATGCCAGAGCAAACTAGTTGCTCTTGAGAAGTTATTTAAAGGATCATAGCAAGTTGGCAAGTAGGGCTTCTTTTATGGTAGTCAATTCGAAAATATGAGGGACACAGCAACTGAATAATCCAACAATTGTCTTGAACCAAGCCAGTATTAGAAGAACATAACAGTGTAGGAGGGCGATATGTAGTGTGCAGTATATGAAGATATGGTAGGTTTGATGAAATTGCCGTGGAGTAAATGCGCTGAATCGCTGGATGGCCATTAAAAGACATTGAAACGGGAATTGTGGTTATCGTACTGGTATTTATTATGGACACAGTTAAAGAAACGGCCCATAGAACCCAACATCGTGTTCATTTGACAGTGTGTAAGGCATCCTAGAAGAAGCTTGCCACTGATGATGCTATATAAATGTTGTATTTACAGTTACAATTCACCAATTGTGTCAGATGGCATTAGGCCAAAAAAATGATAGTGTGTTTCCAGTAACGCGACTTAATCACTGGTTTTAAACCTCTGTTACTGGAAACACCTTTATTTTTCTTTGGCCTTACCCATCTACTCAGAATTTCAGCATTAATTTACAGTGCAACTTCCCATAATCCCATTGCCACCGTACAAATTTACATAACTGTTATTGTTTATACCAAATCTTTGTAGAGTTGAATATGATGCCTATCGACTTGATCTCGAAGCCCTGCAGCAGATGGCCCCAAGAGATGTCAATCAGGCTCAGAAATTGGCCGATGCACAGCAAAGATTTGACTTGCACAGGGAGAAGTTTGAGCGATTGCGAGGCGACGTTACAATCAAAATGAAGTTTCTTGATGACAACAGGGTAAGTATTACATTCATGCACTTCTTGTAATAATCTAATCTAATGTGTTCTGTAACTAATCTAATCTAATCTAGTGACTTCTATAGTGCCATAATCATGATGCACAAGGCTTCAACTTATGGTTCCTCCAAGTGAAATTGTAGTACTTAAAAATCACAATCTATGGAGAAGTTCAGTCAAAATTTGTTTGGTCCGGGAAACTGGAACATTATGACACCAGTGGGTGATACCTAAAGTGATGTAAAATCAGGTGTTGGTACGGTGTTGGAAATTACCATTTACAAATGTTCCTTGTACTTCACAATACCTGACCAGTACCTTTGTTTATAATGTAATGCTAATTGCAATTTGCACGTATCATTTCACTCGACATTACCTGTGCCTATGTCTAATATGATTAAGTTAAAGTATTTTGCTCATTACTTTTTGTTAAACTGTGTAAGGTATCTGATGTAAAGGAGAGGAATAATTAGTAATTACATTACATAATGAATTACTAAAAGGTAATGGCAATTTCCTTTTAAAAACATACTGTAGTCCTAGCATTACATTGGTGGATATGATTACTAGCTGTTGAGGTATATTGTGTTAGATAACAAAACTGATGGATTAGCAAGAATGATTGGTTTCACAATAATTTAAACTGAGTATCTGTGTTATACCTGTCCTAAGTTTACCTGTGTAGGCCAACAGTAACTGAACCACTTCATATTTTGTCATTATTTAATTTGCCTGTGCACTAAAACTGATGCGTCTTGATTACTCAACTCTATCCTCCATGGTTTTACCATTTTACGTGTTTTGAATTTATCGATATCTTCTTCTGGTTCTCTGCCTCTGTAGGCAGATTTGAATGTCCTATGTCACCACTCCTCCTACTGTTGAACCTCTTTGAGCTCTCCATATCCATCTGTCATCATCCAATCTGTCTTGGTCCACCTCTTTTCCGTCTCCCCTCCATTTTTCCTTCTATTCTTCCTTCAGGTTTCATATTTAACCACGTACTTTTGCGCTTTTTACTATTTTATCTGTTCAACTCCATATAATTTACATGTTTCCTTGTACTGAACTTGTGTAGAGCAGTTATTTATATTGCGTCCCAGCTGACAGATCTGCTCAGGTGATAATGCATGTGTTTTAGTGTATTGAATTTACTGTTTACCTGGATTGTTTACCTGGATTGATTCTGCTTGATTGCAGGTGAAGGTGATGCACAAACAGCTGTTGTTCTTCCACAACGCAATCGCTTCATATTTCACGGGCAACCAGGCAGCACTTGAGGAAACGCTGAGGCAGTTCAACATCAAACTGAAGACGCCAAACTCGGAGCGACCCTCGTGGCTCGAAACCCACAACTAGAAGACATCAGTTTGGTGTCGCCAGTAGCCATTGTTTCATTGTCTATCTTTGTGTGAAACCTGTCAGAAATGCAGTTATTCGCTTGTGTAAGTTTAAGTCAGATAATGTGTAAATTTGAATTTGTCGGATGAACACCTCAGGTGGCTGTGAAGCAGTGCGTGGAGTTTCAATAAGAATTGCACGTTAGGAGGTTCAAATCCTAGTGCATAAAAATTCTTTGTTGAACCATGGAATCTTATGAAGAGGCGATCTACTGTTTCTGTCTGCTCACAGAGAGGTTCACTTGGCATGTAGCTGATGTGCACACCAAATTTGTCTGACATTTTGCTTAATATTTTTCATCATTTTATCCCAGATTCCACTGTAACTTTCCCCATCAAAATTCAGTTCATGAATCTACATGCAACAGTTCTCATGATTTTGCTTCAGGTATAGAAACTACTGGTAATAAACCCACCTTTAGAGGACTGATAATCTGAAAGTGGCATGTTATGACGTAACGGTACCTTGAAATTGGCTTTTACTGAGCAGAATGCTACTTTTTTGGCTGTTTGGGATTACCCTGGTGTATTTTTGTCATTGTACCTTTTATTCTGGCACGACCGTAACAGGTGTTTTTTAATTTGATGATTTTGAGTTTATTTACAGATCTTGGATTTGGTGGGTTGATCTTGGTATTTTTGGAGTTTAAATTTTGTCTTAACATTTTGTTAATTTAAAGTTTCTATTATGCATTTGTGTGTGTTAGATATAAATTGTGTTGCTGTATTCTGAACTAGCGTTTTTGTAATTTAATTTAATTTGTACTTAAATTACTCTAATTAATCGGACTTTAATTTGTAAGTTGGCTCATAATAATATTATGATCGTGTAAAAGGAATGCATTCCATGCATTATTGCAGGTGGAGTTTGAGATTATTGTTGCAATTTGATGCAAGTTTTTCCTTATTTTGTGATATTTGTTGTCAGGTTTTTCTTTCTGATTGACATTCCAACTGTAGCTTGCACTTTTAGATATTCCCAAAGCTTAAACACCAATTTAGAATGTCACTAAAAGTTTTAAGTGTTATAAAATTTTCTTCAGCCCACAATGTCGTCAAACAATGCATAATGAATAATATGAGAGTTATACACCAGACATGAATAGTTGAATCAGAGGCACTAGGATACCATTGTAGCCCAAGGCCTGCAATCTGTATGCAAACCAGTTTAACAGACCTCTGGTCAAAATGCTAGCAGACTGTGTGACGAAGTAAACACTGTTTGAGCATATTTGCTTAGTTTCAGTGGCTCGGTATTAAACAGATGCATCTACTCATCATTGGTGTGTCCAGGATTTATATCAGTCTGTTAACACTTCAGTAATGAGAGTGTACTGAAAGTGACTGGGAAACCAATGCGGCTTGTTGGTAAAGTGTTAAATGAAACTGACAATCCGTGTTACCGAAAAGGAGATTTTGTGTGGCTGTTGTCACTGGCTGAAATATCCTTCAATATCATGTCCACTTCTCTGATGATGGTTATTTGAGGCACTTAGTAATGAGCAATGACTTTTCGAGTGTTTTGACCCAGAGGTTGAATCCCAGTTTGTTTGACAATGTGCTGTCTGCCGTGTAACCAGTGAAAATTCTGAGCCCCACAGTGGGACGTAAGGACAGCATTCTTATCTTGCTCTTTAGCCCTTCAGCTGGTAATGGATGACAGAGGTGGGTAACTAACCGATTAGATTCTAAACGATTAACTAATCGATTAGAATATAATCAATTAGACAAACTGATAATTCTAATTGACTAGCTACAAGATTTTGCTGATTCTAATTCTAATCGATTGGCGAATTTTAGTAGCTAATTCTAATTCTAATTGATTAGCAGTTAAAAATCGTGCCTGTCTCTTATGGATGAATCCCATGATCCTGTGCATTAGGCCAATGCATTGCAGGCTTTGATGTTTGCTTCCTAGGTCGTGGCAGGACCAAACTCTGCTTGGTGACCGAGGGACCTGGGCAGAAACAACTGGCCCAGTGTCACTGCAAGGAGTCTGCTCATCAGGCTCAAAGCACAATCATTGGATTACAGACCTAGCGTTCTACTGAATAGACTACCGTGTTGCAAGTGCAACCAGTAGGACAAGTGGTTGTCTAGTTGTTTTATTGTTGTTGTGGTTGCACTTAAGTCAACATAGCTTTAACCGCGTCATATGCACATCTGGGGACTTCTTCATCCTCGCCTGGATTTCATATTTATGTAATTTAGTGTATATCAGACTTTTGTATAGTGTCTTTTAAGGGCCTCACAGTTTTCTCAACTGTTAAATGTTCTTATTCTGCGTATGTAGTAGTAATAGAAGACTCTGATGTATGGTAATCACATAGTTGTGCTGCACCACTTGCCTGAAGGCTTTGCCGAGCTTTGAGTTGGCTTGCACGTGATTGAAACCATTGGAAGTCAGGTAGAGTGCAATTCTCAGAATCTTTCATCTATTTTCAATAGATGAACAATGAAGAGATGAGATTTCTTGAGAACAGAGTATCCCTTCAGCATTTCAGTGTCATTTTCTCTTACAATTGTAATTGTAATTGAACATTTATAAAAGCACCACTCAGAGATTGAGAGGCGCTCCCGACCAGGAGTTAGTGCTGTCACTAACAAATAGGATAGTCTTCGTGATGGATAGAGCTTTAAGTGGGAATATGATTCTGTGCTTAGAACCTGCACTGGGTACATTTCGTGTGTAGGTAGTGTTTATGCTAACAGTCTCTTTTGTCTTGCTAACTCATATGCAGCATGACGCCCGAGGCCGTCTCTTTCCTGCAGCTTTTGATACAATCACCAATTACGTTTTTTGCTGTCTGCCAATACTCCTGCGCATAATGTGTGATGCTCTTAATCCAACAGAGTACATGGCAAGAAATGACTACTATGTTTGGTACATTGTAGTCAAAACTGTTCAACTGATGACTTACAGCGCTGATGTTACTGCCCTTAATTAAGTATAGAATTCATGTGACTGTGCCAGAAAACAGTTTCCTTTAGGGATAACCTTTCCCAGAAAGTCATGTTCGTTGGTCCATATCTGGTCTATATTGTGCCACTAATGTATTGCTATGGGGACACATCTAATGTGGCTTGACATTTTCCCTTCAGTATAGTTTCACATTTCAGCATATTGTATTCTGCATTTCCATTGGCGATTGGTTAAGTAGCCGAGTCCTTGTTTCGTGAACTATACTGCACATAATGCTATGCCATGAGTTCAGTTTGTGATATTTGCAGTTTTCTGGACTAGTAACTATGCCTGCTTGTAAAGATGACGTTTCTTGGTATATTGTTTTTGCCTTGTTTTGGTGTTTTTTATGTCTCAGTTCTCACAGTTTTGTATTGATGCACATCAGTAAATGTTGATAAAAGATGCTTAATGTTTTTCTGTTGTGACCCAGTGATTACCTGTAGAAATCATTGCATGATTGCTTAATGTGTTAATTGGAGACTCTGTGGAAGTAAGAAAAGGGGTATAATCCATTTATCTTTATTTTATACATATTTTAATATTTGTAGGTCCATTGATCACTATTTATAGGTATTAGGTACTGTTAATAGAGCTTATCAGTATGATCTCAATGATTTAGACATATTTATATGTTGGCAACCTAGTGTCAGTAAATCAAAAACATGCAACTCTGCACCGAGCACAACGTTGCTTGCTTAAATTATATATACCCATACACATGTATCGTAATTCAACTGCAGTAAACTAAAATAAATAGTCATTACTGTAATATGACGCACTATCGTTTAACTATTATATATTACACTGGTCCTGATCAAACTTTTGTAGAAAGTAGGCTGGCAGAATCTTGCGACACAGCTGTAGCTGTGACGCATTACAAATTGTCCACGTAGGCCTAAACGTATGTGGGTCTACCTGAATTATTATAACGCCTTTCACAACCTCAGCAAATAAGTTGCGTTTATGCTTAGATCAAGCAACTCATTTTTTTAGTAAATCAAGATACATGTTGAAATCAAATCTGAATTTATTTAAAATCACAATAAGTTTAGCTTAAGAACAAGGTTTATGTTAACACTTCACTGATCAATTTATTTTATAATTTTCAGTCATGTTGTATGTTGAGAAACACGATCTCAAGTTAAATCAAATAATTTTACATTACAAATAATTTACATTTAAATCATGACTAACGACCAACTCAAGGTTAGCCTAATTTATTAATAGGCTACTATAGGCTATGTTCGCGATAAACGTGTATACATATCGTGGTTTGATGTCTACCACTCTACCATACAGCAGAAGGTTTAATCGTAGCACAAACGTTACGAATGTTTTCAAAATACATGTAGGCCTTTGTTCAAAATCTAGTAATAACACAAACAAGAGTGACGATTTCATAGGAAAAATAGGATCTGGTTTAATCAGACACTAATGTCGCCAAATGGGTTATAAAACCAATTTATGCCTACTGATAAGGCTTAGACCATAGAATGTTTTGTGTGTCCGGGGCTTTGGCAATATTTGTAAGTGAAGTTCAGCCATTGGTTGAGTCTCGGAAATATTTAAGCTGCACAGTTGCTAAGACAGCTAGGTGTCTACGAAATTAAAAGAAGTTAAAAAGTTTCTATCTTCAGTAACTAGTTTTCTATTGGTACGACCGTCACATTAGTGACAAAATCAGGCGGTGTTTAGTTGTTGGAGCAATAGTTTACAAAAAGGTCCGTTTTAACATGTCTCTGGAACTAAATAGGCCTAAGGCCTACCTTTTAATGGGTAACCATGTTTTCTGCATCAGTGAGCCCTATTGGGCTATGACCTTGTTCTCGGCCTTCAGTATTCGCTGTGTTAACCATTTGTATTGCCTTCAACTTTATGCTTCAGAAAATTTCTAAATTGGGGTATGTAAGAAACTGTTATGTTATACCTTAGTCTGCATGGTTCATTGTAAAGTAGGAAGGTAAGATGCTTTTATAAATATGCATCTGACAAGCGTTCATGTGCATTACATTTTATGAAATGATTAGGCCCTACATACATGTCTGACATAGACAACAACTGGAGAAGATTATATAGAAATACCTACACAACTAAATAATATTATACCTAAAGATACATCGGTTAGCAACGCTACTATTAAATAGTTTCCACTTGACAGTAAGCAGTCAGAGAAGCCAATTTAATATCTTGAATATCACTCTGAGAGCATTAATGTCAGCGATTACCAGGCTCTTCTACTCGGCGTGTCGGTCACCACGCGCTTGCACTCAATTCTAGAAAATAAGGTGTCCAGAGAACGTGGTGAACATACTTCCATGAACGTGTGATGCTTCACTGATTAGCTGCAGCGAGACCTCGTCGCCAGCCTCCAGCGATAGAATGGCCACGTTGGAGGCCGATGCAAGTGCCTGGTTCGTGGCGCTATCGGCCCTGATAGTCACTACCCATATTCCGTTCTTCATCAGCCTGACGGCCGCCTACAGAAAACGGTGAAGAGGACAATGACAAAGAAGATGTAAGGTGACGAAGAAGAAGACGCATAAAACCATCGACCTATATACACTCAATATAGGTCGATGCATAAAACGAAGAGGAATATGAAGGAACAAGAAACACAACGTAAATATAAAGATTAAGAAAGAAGGCGAATAGGAGCATTTAGGCCTACTCTGGATCACGTGACAATGTTTACGTAAGTCAAAACAAATTTTAAAATGCCGTCAACATATTTCACAGTTGATTTAGACATTTAAAAAAGGAATAGGCCTACAGCATTAGTTATCGTCAAAATATTAATCTTTTACTCATTTGTTTACAATATTGCTTCCAGCAACAGCCGAATGAGCCGATGTTTTGACTTACACAAACGTTGGCGGGCAGATATCACAAAGATATCACGTGACTTGTGAAATGCTCCTATAAGACGTTGAAGAAGGCGAAAATGTGAATGAAACGATGAAGAAGAAGTTGAATAAGAATCCATACATGGCTTTAACCCGTTTTTGCCCAAATTTTATTTTTGCTTCATTTTGAGTTAAGGGCCGTCCATAAATGACGTCACGCACCTATGGGGGGAGGGGGGTCGGAAATTTGTGACGATGTGTGACATGGGGGTGGGGGTCTGAGTAGTGTGACGTCACACCAGGTCTATGTTATTAAATTTAACAATTAACAACAATTTAATTTTAATAACAACAGCACTAATTTTGAGTATTAAATTTTCATTATTTTTTTTAATTATTTTAATATATACGGGCACCATTATTAATAATTTGCTAATTATTTCAATATTTGGTCACCGTTAGAATTTAAAATATTCATGCTTTCGCTATTTGTTCCATGAAAGAGCATTTTGCTTCGCCATGGAAATTGGTTTTAGGGGGTCAGAGCTTTGTGACGTCATTTTCAGAGGGGGGTCTTACTTTTTGTGACGAAGTGTGACTAGGGGGGAGGGGGGTTAAAAATCGGCCAAAATAGCGTGACGTCATTTATGGACGGCCCCTTATGTTACACAGTTTGATGCTAGGATAGCCATGCCACCTTAATTTTTCATTTATTTTAAGAAATTCCATGAAATTTTTGATTTTGTTCCTATGTTCCAATATTGGAACACTGGGCACATATGGGTGCAGAAATATACATAATCCACGCCAACATTACCAAGTACAGCAATGATTATTTCAAGTGAAGTTACCTAGCACATTTGTTCTAGCTGCTATCACAGTGCTGTATAGAAAGGGTTGGGGCCCATATTCAGTATACATGTGCCTAAGTTCAGACAAAGAACAGAAAAATATCACAAAAATGACCATTTTCCCTGCAAACAAGCGAAGAAAATTATCGTGGAAGGGAATGCCGGCCAGAATCACACTGACACTTGGAACCAAATCCTTGAAAAGCTATCGTTTGCTCAGAATGTTCAGGGTTTCACCAGTGGCGGCGCCAGGGGAGGCTAGGGGGTGCTTAGCCCCCCTAACTGCGGCTGAGCCCCCTCCCCCCAAAAAGTGGGAAATCACTGCAAATTACAGCGAGGAGGGGACAAAAGGGAAGTTTTCTGAGCTTTAGCCCCCTAAACCTGAAATCCTGGCGCCGCCACTGGGTTTCACCAGTTTTTTCAACAGCACTATCTTCTTCACTCTGGTGTGCATGCCATGTATGTATTTATGTATGTATGTATGAATGTATGCATGTATGTCTGTATGTATGTATGTATGTATGTAAGCATGTATGTATGTATGCATGCATGTATGTATGTATGGATGATGATGCAAAATCAAAAAACTTATCTTTATATGCGAGTAAGTTCGCTAAACCAAGCTAAATTTCATTGTGAAATGCAATATAAGAGCCTAGAGCGATATGCCGTAACGAGAAAATTTTGCACCCATAATATGCTAGGGTGCTCCAGAAAAATAAAAGTTGAAAATTCATTGCTCCCCGGGCATTTTCCCATGCGTATCATACAGAGGAGTCTAAAAATCCAAATTTGAGGCTTTTACATTAAGGCTAAGCCTTGCCCCCAGCACGCTGAAGTTTTAACAATAGCCTATTCGCAGTTTTCGGTTGAAAACACAAATTACCGGTATTTAAGTATATATGAAAAAACCAATAATTTTATGTTTCATATTTTATTTATTGGCCAGAACATGAAAGGTTGCAAGTACAAATACAAATACTGAGGTCTTAAGCACCTGTACAAATACTTAAGTATCAAGTACAAGTACGAGCACAAGTACACATGGCTACTGCAAGAACAAGGATTTACTTCCTTGACAAAGCAGTGGTGTATTGCCACATGCACTCATTTATAATTGTTCTTTTTGGAGAAATATAATGGATGTGAGCACCTTGTCACTCAGATTCGATCGAAACTGTTTTAATATTAAACTAAACACACTTTCAATCGGAGCGCTAGATGCAGGCACACTCACAACTCTAAACGCTGGTTTGCCAAGAACCGTTTTGCTGCATTCCAAACGTCCAAACAATCACTTCCATCAAAGTCATCATGGCCTCTGATATTCAAGCTTGTCACTTGTGATGATAAGGTGCTCGGTTTCACAGAAGATCGTGTACAGTAGTGACCAAATAGCTTAGACTTTTTTGATGCATGAGGTCTGCAGTTTCGGTTGCCGCAACCGTATCTGTGATTATCGTGCCAGAATGAGACGTTTGTGTAACACCTGCTCCACCACTGCCAAAAAAACTTAATGTGGTTCCCAACAAAGCATGTGTCTCATTCACATAAGACATAATAATATCTTCATACATTAAATAAAAACATACTAGTTGTAGGCAGTCTTTGACTATTGGAGCAACACAAAGAAAATGCCGTAATTAGCGAAAAGTGATTCGCAAATAATCCTAAATGGCCTAACTAAGTGTGTTTTGATACAGATGACAATGTTTCCTTAACATAGCTATATGCAGCATCTCGCACACGCAGCGGAAGACTTTTTCGAGAGGAACATAGAACACAGAGGAACATAGAAAACTCACAATTTTCACATTCACACATGAATTCCATGTATAAGCCATAGGTTCAGTGGTTTATTGCTAAAACTTAGAAGTCCTATAATACAATTCATAAAATGCATTATTTCGGTGAATAAGCTGGTTTCCCTATCGTGGCTTTCGTATGGTGCTGAGAAAGTTCGACGACTTACATTTACATTACTCGATAGACTTCACATGATTTGTTAGTCACTGCTCACCTCTCCGTATGGAGTCTTTGCAAGTGTTTAACAAAGTTTGATGCTGTGCCAGTTGCTTTCTTCAATGATAGTTTTCTCACTACAAAACTTGCACTTAGCAGAAGTAGCATTTCCCTTGAGAGTGAAATTATCATAACCAAACATAATCGCTCTAGGAATATTAGTATTTTTATTGTTAGCATTATCACAGTTCGTGGCCGCTATTTTAGCAACACAACCGGAAGAAATTCTGATCAAGAAGCGGTGCATACAGAACTGCCAAAATATCCAATATCCAGAACGTAAGAATTAATTACTTAAAGGAAAGACAAGCTTACTGGTAAAGTATCCGAGTGCCTGTAGAAATGTCACTTGTGTCCAAGTACTTAGGTCTCAAGTACGAGTACAAGTACTTAGGTCTCCAGTCCAGTACAAGTTCAAGTACTTAAAGACTGTATACTCAAGTTGCACTTGAGTTCAAGTACAGGTACCAATACAACACGTCTGCATAGTTCACAAAAGAAGTTAATCATTATGAAAATAATTACGGTTTTCCTCCATGATATTGCCGATTTTTAAACAAATTCGCATATTTCACATATTCTAACATTTTTTTGCCGGGGGCAAGGCTTAACCTTTTTCAATGGGTCTGAAAATTGGTACAGTTGAACAAAGTGATAAATGGAATGGGAAAATCGCCGGGGAGCAGTACTTTTTGGAACTTTTTGGAAATACATTATAGTTTGGAGCACCCTAATATATGCCCAGTGTTCCAATAATGGAACATACAACATAATTGCAAAAAGTCCAAAGTAAAGTTCGTCCTAAAATCTAATTAAAATTATCATGAAATATAAGTGGTATTAGAGTACCAAAAACAGCAACTTCTAAAAAGATCTTTATTTATATTAATTTTATTTATATATGTACCTTTTCGTCGAAATTCGTCGAAATTTTTTAACACAAAAGTGCTCATAAAGACCGTATCTCATAACTATTAGTTATTCAAAATAATAATTTTTGATAGATATATCTTAGAAATACTGTTTACAATGGCCGGTGATGAATTATATTCACTATATAGGGCTAAATTACAAGTAAGGGGCCGTCCATAAAGTACGTCACGCTATTTTTGACCATTTTTACCCCCCCTCCCCCTGTCACAAACTGTCACAAAACTCGGACCCCCCTAAAGTACGTCACACTTTCGAACATAGAAATAATAATACTTCCGAAAGCAAGGCTAATACATCAACAAGGCTTCGCAACAGCATTATTACTAGCGCTCCTAGCGAGAGGAATCGTGAAAAACACATTCAGGAGATATGAATTTCATGCTATTTTGACATAAAACTAATTAAAATGTTTCAGAAAATTTTTGAAAATTATTTTTAAAGCTATGAAATTCTACTAAAAATAAAAATAAATAATAAATAAAATAAAAATAAATAAATGCGTGACGTCACACATGGCCTGACCCCCTCCCCTGTCACAAACTGTCACACTTTCTTAAACCCCCTCCCCCCCTGGAGCGTGACGTACTTTATGGACGGCCCTAAGTAAAGTATTTGTAAAATGTTCCAATAATGGAACACTGGGAAAAAACGGGTTAAATGTTGATAAACTGAAAGAATGAAGTAAATGATAAAAATGTTAAAGAAAAACAAACACTTAAAACGAAAAGGAATATAAAAGAAAGAACTGAGCATGAAGGACCGACTACGGCAAATCTTCCATTATGGCAGTACGAGACGGGGAACAATCAGCCCATCCTGTGTTGTACAGCGAAGAGCTCTACGGCCAGTCATGGTTGACACTAAAATATATAGCTTCATAAATTGGATGGAGCACAACCGCATAGGCCATTATGCATCAGGATTCTGAACTCAATGTGTCTTCGTATAGGCAACCAATGCACCCGGTCTCAGATGTAGTCAGATATATTGCCAGTAACCAAACCTTTGAAATCCCACCAATTAGCTGAGTACAGGCTTGTCCAACCTACGGCCCGCGCACCACAATCCGGCCTGCCGACTGAGTTCATCCGTGTAAAATTGGGAAATGCAAACTACGTTGCTAATTGGCCCGGTATTGAAAATTTCCTATAATTCTTTACAAGACACACGAAGTTTTAGTGCTAGCTCTGTGTTGCAATACTTAATGTTGTTTTCTGCCTCAAATAACCATGGCAGAGCCAATAAGTGCAAGGCTCTGCAATCAAAAAGTGCGAGCAAAAAAACAAAAATTGACTCCAAATGTAGAGTTTAAAAAAAATTGTATACCGAGGAATTTTTCGTTATTTATCATTCTTAGGGTGTTGTTTGCTTAATCTGTCAAGAAAGGATAGCAGTAAACAAGGAATATAGGCCTACTACTAGGCCTACTAAGAGGCTTTTCCAAATCTGTCCATTCCTGCACCTAGGTATATTGCACTCTTTGGCAGTACTGTACATATATTGCAGCACTGTGAACAGTTTTTATGTATACAGTGGCAAACATTTAAGAAACTTAAGAGCACTACTAACAGATGGACATTTAACTAGAATATTTAGAATAACTACATCAACTGTTGAAGTAGAGTACTTTGGCAAGAAAAAGCGAAGTAAAGCATCCCATTAGTAGCCTACAAACAAATCAGCAAAAATGTGACTGTGTGGTACCTGATCGTCATGTAGTCAAGTAAAATTATTGTTCTTTAGTAGGCCTATGCGTCAAATTTTTAAATCATCTATGAAATTTTTCTTCGGCCCCCGAGGTCTTAGAAATATGGCAATGTGGCCCCTCGCCCGAAAAGGTTGGACAACCCTGTGTTAGTAGGACAAACAAATGGAAGATGATTACTCTGAGAAAGAGGCTGGCCCGAGTATATTGCATTACGATGTGTATACTACTGCCATATATGGTATCCTTTGTGCATAACAAAGGTTACCATATATGTGCAGTTAACATGCCATATATGTGCAGTTAACATGCCTAGTGCCTACATGATAGCAATTTTCCTCTTACCAGGAATAGGCCAAAGCTGCTTGGACCCAGGGCCTACTACTGTGACAATTTTTAGGGTGCCCTCCCCGGGCCTTTGGTGGTGGTCCCCCCTGCGGTCGCTTGCCGTTGTCGGCCGGGCATCTTGGCCCGTGTGTTGCCGTTCTGCTCCCCTTGGCTCTGCTCCTCTGGCTTGCTCCCTCTCTCGGCCTTGCTCCCTTGGCTTTGCTCCCTCTCTCGGCTTTGCTCCTGTGCCTTTGCTCCCTCTCTCGGCTCTGCTCCCTTTGGCTCTGCTCCCTCTCTCGGCTTTGCTCCTCTGCCTTTGCTCCCTCTCTCGCTCTGCTCCTTTGGCTCTACTCCCTTGGCACACTCCTTTCTCGAAGCTTTGCTCCTTCGGCTTTGCTCCCTTATCCCCACCCCGTGTCCTGCCTACCCGCCTGCCTGTTAGAGTACTATAAATAGAGGAAAGAGAGTGTGTGTAAAACAGTTGCTCTGGGGAGATGCTAAAGAGTAGTTGCCCTGAGGACCTGCATAGAGATCTGCTCTGACTTGGTGAACGACGATTCCGCACTCTGGTGACGACTTGAGCTGTGTGCTCTCGCTTACGAGGTGTGTTGATCTTGGCTTGTGTGTGTCGCTTACGTCTTCTGAAGAATATACTTTATGAAACCTAGAGCTGACTTGGTTGATTGATTGATCCCAGAAATGTAAAGCTTGTTACCGTTTCTATTTCCTCATTGTCTACTACAAAACTATCCTCCTCCTCTGTTGTCATGATCTTTGTTTTCTTTATATTGAAATAGAGTCCTGCTTTCTCACTTTCTCTCTTAAGCCTTCTTATTAATTCTATCAAATCATTTTTATTGCCGGCCAATAGTGTTGTGTCATCAGCGTATCTCAGATTGTTCAATGTTCTTCCCGCTATCTTTATTCCTTCTTCAGCTTCATCCATACCTGCATGCCTCATTATCCTTTCTGCATACAAATTAAATAGAAAAGGAGACAAAATGCAACCTTGCCGTACTTCCTTCTTTATCCTGAATCCGTCAGTATCTCCATATTCTGTTCTTATCACCGCTATCTGATCTTCGTACAATCCCTTAAGAAGTTGTACCAAGTGTTTCGGTATTCCCATTTCTACCAAAGTTTTCCACATCAATTCATGGTTAATACAGTCAAACGCTTTACTATAATCGATGAAGCATATGTATACTTTCTGTCCATATTCCCTTTGTCTCTCCATAATCCATCTCATGTTGGCGATATGATCCCTTGTTCCACGAGATTTCCTAAACCCTGCTTGACTTTCAGGAAGCTCTCTTTCTATTGTACATTCCATTCTTTTATGTATTATTTTAAGTAAAATTTTACTTATGTGTGATATCATTGCTATTGTTCTATAATTTTCACATTCTTTCGCGTCTCCTTTTTTGAATAGCGGAATAAAAACAGAGCTTTTCCAATCTTCTGGCCATTTTCCAGTTGTCCATATGATATTGCAAATTTTTGTTATTGTCTTTGTCATCGCACCATCCCCAGCTTTTATCATTTCTATTGGTATCCCATCTCGACCCGGTGCCTTATTATCTTTCAATTGATTAATAGCCCATTCTACCTCTGCTTCCATGACTTCAGGCTCAATTTCATATTCTGTTACATCAATTTTTTCTACCTTTACTCTTTTATCTTCATTGTACAAATCTTCTGTGTATTCCTTCCATCTGTTCTTCATTCCTTCCTCATCTGCAATTATGTGTCCATCACTTGCTTTCAATGATCCCATTCTTGGTGTGTTTTTCCTCGTTATTTCCCTCACTTTTGAGAACATTGCTTTAGTTCTTCCTTTCCTTCCCTCATCCTCCATTTCCTTGCACATTTCATTTAGATGCTTTTCTTTGTCCATGCGTGCTTGCTTTTGAAATGCACTGTTCAATTTTCTTACTTTGTCCTTGTCTCCTTTCCTTTTTGCATCCCTTCTTTGCATTGCTATGTTGATAGCTTCTTTCGATAGCCATGGTGTTGTTTTGTCTTTTTTTTTCTTCGGAATGTATTTCTCTGCAGTTTCTAAAATCACTTTCTTCGTCTTTTCCCATAAATTGGTCTCAACCTCTTCTGTCTCCGCTTCATCCCTCTCTAATATTTCAAATCTATTCCTTATTTCTACTCTGTATTCCTGTGTTATTTCCTTACAGTCGAATGTGATCAATCTTTCCCCTTTTTAAAGTTTTTTTAATTTTGTTTGCACTGTTGTCACTAGTAATTCATGATCGGTTCCACAATCCGCACCTGGTTTTGTTTTCACATCTCTTATTGTGCTATACCATCTTTTATTTATCAATATATAATCAATCTGATTCGTATGTTTCCCATCCGGTGACGTCCATGTGTACAACCTTCTTTTTGGCTGTTCAAACCATGTAATCATTATTTTCATGTTGTTACCTTCACAAAACTCCACCAATCTCTCTCCTGCTTCGTTTTGCTTTCCCAGACCATGTCTACCTATCGTGTCTCCCCCTCTTCCTACTCCACTATATTTTCCCACCTTCGCATTGAAGTCACCCATGACCATTCTTACATCACCTTTAGGAGTTTTGTCCATTATACCTTGCAGCTCGTTGTAAAAGCTTTCATGCTCTTCCTCAGTCGCTATTGATGTCGGTGCATATACTTGTATGATTGTTATATTAACTTTCTTTCCTCGAAATCTTACACTCAAGATTCTATCACTTACTGTGTCATAACCCATTATCGCATTCGCGCTTGTCCTATCGCACATAATTGCCACCCCATTTCTTCCTTTCTCTTTTTGTCCTGACATTATTATCTTAAAACCATTCCAGTTGAAATGACCCTGCCCTTTCCATCTTGTTTCACTTAACCCTATTACAGATATTTCAAGACGTTCCATCTCTCTTTGAATGACATCCATCTTTCCGCTCTGCATACTACGTACATTCCATGTACCTATCTTCATCCTCTTTTTGCAGCTCAGGTTGAGTCTTTGCTCTCTAGTACGATCCACCGCAGGACTTCCTTTCGGCTTTATTCCTGTTGCTTCATTAGACCAGATTGCTTTACACTCCCCATCTTGCTCTTTCCCAGTAGCTATTGAGTCGCACTCCGGCCTGGGAGGCTCACCATCTGCGACTACTTCTTTGTTATTTGAATTTACTTGATCCATACGGTTTTCTTGGCATATTAACAGGGGTGGTTTGCCATTGCCTTCCCCTGGTTTTGCCTGCCGTGCCCGTTCGTTCTCCTACCAAAATTTGGGAGGATACTAACAGTCTGCACCACATGAAGGTGGGCACGGAGGACTTTGATTCATCAGCCCAGGTCGGTTCCGAGTCTACGATCCAAGGATACGTCGACCGGATCTCCTCCCTGTGTTACTCTAGACAAGCTAGGCAAGCCTAAAGTGACTAATGAACCTTTGCAGGCTACTTTCCCTAATGTGGGGATCGCACTGAGGATATACCTCACTATTCCAGTAACTAACTGTGAGGGTGAGAGATCATTCTCGACGCTTTCCAGAGTGAAGAATCATCTGCGCACAACAATGACCCAGCAGAGACTTCAAGCTCTGTCGCTTATGTGCATCGAATCGGAAGTCCTGCAAAGTGTTGACTTTAACGACATAATAAACGACTTCGCCAAACAAAAAACTCGCAGAAGAGACTTGTAGGAAACGAACGTGAGTACGTAGTAGCCTATGATACATTCCTTGTAGTCTATACGTTCTGAGCATTCTGAGCACGTTCAATCACGTTCTGAGGAGTCTCTTTCCACCTCTCGCCAAAACCCGTTACAACCTGCGTCCTAGGCAACATCCATTTGTGCTACCAGAAAAGGACGTGAAAAACTTTATACCTATAGAGTCCTCTTTGCCCGTGACCACTGACAGAGTTCTGTTAACCTTTTCATTTATTATTTTATTTGTTTGGTTTATGCTTCGACATGTAACTGGGTGCGGTGTGCCACCCAGATTTGTCTCTTTTTCAAATAAACGAATATATATATATATATATATACACTCTAGCACTGTGGCACAGTAAGGTAGTAATGGTTTATATAGAATATTGTTCTTTGACAGACTAGGCCTATGTTCTTTCCATGTCAGTGCGTGAGTCGTGAGCTCGTGACAATTGTCCTATCTACTTCTTATGTGCTGTAAAGTATAACAAATTATGTGTCGGGTTATTGTATGTCTGCCTTGCTTATTAAAATTGTAAGGGGCCCCGTCATTCGATCAGCACAGGGCCCCCAAAACTGTAGATCCGGGCCTGATGATGGAGTTATCATAATGAATGCTTCTTGGGAACTGGATTTGGCCTACACATTGTCAAATGATAAGCCAAGTTACGAACGAATAGCTACGCAAGTAGGCCAGTGACAGTATTTTACATCATTTTAACAGAAATTGCAAATATTTAGGGAGCTGCGGCGGGCCACTTAGAATCTGCCGGCGGGCCGCATGCGGCCCGCGGGCCGCGGGTTGGACAGCACTGCTCTAATGTATTGTAATCTAATTGAATGACTTCTAAAGTGCCGTAATCATATAAGTACAGCACCTAAGTCGCTTCAAATGAAGTGCCATTAGAGAAGTCAGATCGAAATCCGATAAGTTAGAGGATCCAGATTAAATCTACGGAGTGTTAGCAAGTTGAAGCATGAATTAAGTTCCAAATGACACTAGGAAACTGACACAATGCACAAAATAGAGCAGTGAATTCCAAAGCTTTACACCAGTTGCTGAGAACACCCGATAGCCAAATTTCTTTTGGTGAGAGGCAAATCCAGAGTCAGGGTATCTGTTAAGCGACGACAATAGTTGCTATCATGTCTGGAGATTGGTCGACTGACATAAATTAATTCTTATCTTATCTCAAGAGCAGCCAGTGCAATGAGATAATCCTGATATAAAATGTTGACACCTAAAGGTTTCTGCTATGGTACTTACCAAAGAATTGCGCACCACACCGTAGTGTGTGAAAATCTCTTTTAGCAATATAAATTAGAATTAATGTGTATTAGTCAACACGCCAGAAAACTTTGTTCACTTCAGGTGAAATATGGTATAGGTAGCAGTTGCGAGTGTGATATGTATTGTAGACCTATACTACATGCACAACCTCAGTCGCGCTATGTGATTACATGTAATGCACTAAACGAAGAGGCGCCAATTTTACTTCAGTACATTAAAAATGAAAGCACTATAATTATAGAGCTTTCATTTTTACGGTGATCCCTCACCACATAACCAGTCACAAGTTAAACATTAATTTTTGTTTTTTAAACCATCTTGTTGATGCTTTATTAACCTTTTCAAAATTGTATTCGATGTTTTTTTTAACTTCACATAGCCTAGGCCTACAACCGAAGCTATAGAATTTTCAATCTGACGGTTTACATACGTTGTTACTTGAGAAAACTGCGTGCAAAGTTTAGTCATATTATTATTCATATTCTCCTTAGCAACGGCTATTTTTCTTTGACCGATTTCGCTCAAATTTAGCTGACTTATAGATGCACCAATTGCAAATGCACTGGCCAAATATGGTATAGGTAGCTCAAGTAAAAAGAAAGTTACAAAAGTTATTCTAGTTCAACAAGATGAAATCATTCAAACAAACTGCTTTATTTTACTAGAAAAGTTTTAAATACCCAGAGAGGTTTAAGGTCTACCATCTGCTACGTAATTAAATGTCATAATATTATAACTGAAAAATTTACATCAAACTAGTAAGAAAAGAAAAGTTTATTCCAGCCTGACTAGGCTACCGGCTTTACAAATCGGCCGCAACGTCTGACCCGCCCTCGATTTTCAACAATACCACATCTGCGACTCCTTCCTTATGATATTCAACCGTAGCCTATTCTCATTCGTTACGATTGCAGCAGATGGTTTAGTGTGCCTCGTGACATCTTCGAAATCACACTCATTCTTTCAAATTCTTCGTGGTCATCAAATTCTTGGATTCGTCGTTGTCACTATCACTAGAAGCCACTCTGTCCTAATTTTCACCGCGATCTATTGTGAAATATTCGTGCAACATACTGCAACAACTCATGCACATTCGCACTATCCGATCCTTTAGCATTTATCAAACTTGCAATAATATCCTCCATTTCGAAAATTAAGTTTATTAGTCAAAACATGAACAAAAACATTCCTTCTGTTCACCCGCTCTGTTAACTTGTTACTTGACATTGAAACAAAATAAGTCATGCGAGTTCGCATGTTCAAAGCCGACCTTGAAACCTTCAGCCAACCACGGTGCAAGACTTTGTCACGTGCTCCGCGTTGCTACCTAGAATTACAAAAATTTTTACAGCTAGCCGACCTTCTTCGGGCCAAACTCTGTACAAAATAAATAAAAGAAGGTCATATTTTATTAATAGAACAGAAAAAGGGGATAATGGGGATATCCTTGTTCAAAACGAGACCAAGTATGTCAGAACTCAGAAAACGCGGACTGTAACCTAGTTAAATATAACAATAAAGACAGCGAAATTTTGCTTAAATTCTGATATTCCATCTGGAAACGGATTTAGGGCTTTTAGTAAAAAGCTTTTTAACACATTTTGATACGTCTAAGCAAAAATTGCATGTTATTTGTATTCAATATATATTTTTGTAATTATTTTTGCATTAATGTCAATTACGACCGGTTGCAGGTTTGGCATCAGTATTGGCCTTTCTGCTTAATAACATTTTTCGACTTCCGAATGATTTCGTGATGACGGGTCTCTGATTAATTATTATTCTGTTCTGCATTAGCGAGAAATAACAGACATAGGCTACATGTATATTCAGGTTTTTATATGCTGGCTTAGGCTATACTTGTGTTGATTAAACTGTGTGCTATATAAATTTCATGACATTTAACAGAAGGCTGATTTCGCATAGGTTATGCATCGTAATAGCAATCTGCAAATATTTAAGTGCTACCCTAAAGCTTAACGCAGAGCATTAACTTATTCACTGGCGTTTCGTCAAGTGAGATGGGCTGTATAGATGTCCATCTGAGAAAATTTTGACTAGGGAGATTAACTAGATAGATTATGCATTTGTCAGACTGTTGTAATTTTTATTGTCCCAAAGAACATGAAGAGGCTGCTGGAGCAATTGATGTAGACCAAGCGGAGAACACAGGTAGGAACCTATCTTATTATTTCATAGCCCATTGGCTATTTATTCAGTGAATGAAACTTCTCATCAAAACAGTAGTAGGCCTATTCAATATTATTCTGAATGTGCAACTGTTCATATAAAAACATCTTCACTCAATTTCGCCCAATATTCAAAACAGCTGTTCTAGAGTTGGCTGTAATTTGAAAAAAGATATAATAATCTGTTAATGAAGGTTAATCAGAATTAGAGAGTGACGCTGGGAGACAATCTCGTCCCAATCCCCGCTCCGCAACAAGCAAGTCTTCCCCATCCCCGCCCCATCCGCGCAGGTCTTCTCCCCATCTCCACCCCATCCCCGCATGCAGAACGACATCACATTCCCTGCAAAAAGTTTGTTCGAATTAAAATTTAAATAAAACAATTTTTAGCTTAAAAGCAAATTGTATTGCTGATTACATTAATAAGTCATAAGCAAAAAGCAGATTATCTTATCGACAGTTTGCATTAACCAAGCCCTGACTATTTTTGACTAGTAGGCTTCAGGAAATAAAATTTCTCCTTTTCAGTTTTCAGGTTCTTAACATCACCCTGGACTGATTGAGATTGTACGTGCAGACCTAAGAGTGACACGTGACTACTACGTTAAAAAATTAATTAATCAACATGGACAAGTTGAAAAAACTTTTAGATGAACTACAAATACTTGTAAAACAAATTCGGTCGCATTTTTTTAACAGCTTATTTAAAATAATTTCGTAAACAGGAAGTACAATTGATATGAGCCTGTAGCGTCCAAAAGTGAATGGAAGTGATATTGGAATCTTAAGTTTAGTATGTATTATGTATGTATGAGCACTTGTCATAGCGCCTCTTCAAGATTTCTACTCAGAAGCGCTCCCGACAACAGAGTGGGCACTGAATCGGAGTTTCACGCCGAAGCGCATGAGGAATTGCGAGTGAAGGACTTGCCCAGGGTCCCTATGCAAGTATGTAAGTAACCGTAACTGAGGAAGTAAGTTACTGTATACCAATTGTCTAATGTCTATACGCTGTATAAACAATAGAACTATTATAGTTACCATTACCGCGGTGTAATCGCCGACTCATTCCCCTTAACCGCGGTATTGTCGCGAGAGTAAACCCCATTACCGCTGTATTACTGTAATTATTGTTCCAGGACCGCGGAATTTACCGCGGGTACAGCGGTTTTCCCGGGGAAATCGCTATTGTAATTGTAATTGTAATTGAACACTTGTTATAGCGCCCCTTAGGGATTCAGAGGCGCTACCGACTCTGCGCGGACGCTGAATCGGAGTTTCACGCCGAAGCGCATGAGCAATTGCGAGTGAAGGACTTGCCCAGTCCCTACGCGGCGACTTTGTGGTGGATTCGAACCCGCAACTCTCCAGCTGCAGGGCACCGAACATACCCCTAAACCACCGCGCCCCAGTATATTGTGTTGTGTTGTGTGTTGTATTGTACTCCACGTTTATATTGCGACCGAGCCACCCGCAGTAAAGATCCGAGAAAATTAATCTCTGATAAACCGACCGACCCGGAATCGAACCCGGGTCGCCGGCGTGACGAGCGGCAACCAACCCACTCGGCCACGCAGGATCCTCACTCGGCCACGCAGGATCCTCACGCTATGTCACTCTCTAATCGAAATGACGAAGATATTAACAGATAAATATTGATCTATCTATTTATTATGTTTCGAGATGTAAATTCATGATTTGATAACAAGTCTGTTTCTTGCTACAGATCCAGGACCGGCTGCGAGTAACAAAGATGCCCCAAAGTGGAATGATGGTAAGACAATTGCAAAAGTTCACTGCCATAGCAAGATTGTTCTCTAAGGAACGAATTGTGCAAATATACATTATACACTGTAATAAAGAACTTCTAAGCGTCAACGTGCTTCAATTGTATGGCGTGGCACTAAATGGAAATGACAGTACTTTGTAGTCTGATAAACCACATCATTGTTTCATAATGTAGTAAGTTTTTATATCTGCGTAAGTCTTGGTTCACCTTTTTCACTGTTAATTTATACCTCTGAAGGTTATGATATACAATACAACTTGTATTCAGAAACCTGAACGCGGTTTATTATTCAAATGTTTGTAGGAATGGCTGCTGAAAAATCAGGTAGGCCTATATATATATATATATATATATATATATATATATATATATATATATATATACATACATACATCTATTAGGGTGTGTTTAAAAATTGAAGTTTCAAAATTAATATCGGCCTTGATGTTTTTGTGTTCCATCTTGAGAAAAATTGTCATTTCCAAATATTAGACCAAAATCGCAATAGATTTAGAACTGGCGCAAATCCCGGAAGATTTTTCATTTAGAAAACAATGTAATATATTGTCATTTTCAAAGATCCAAACAGCTTTTAACACTTAAACATAAAATATAAGGCACACGCAAAAGAAGAACCGTCAGTTATTTGTCATTTATTTATTCCCTTTAGTGCTTTTGGGAACTTGTTTCGATGGTACTCCAACATTTGCAGAACAAACTGTTTTCTTCCTCATTTCGGACAAGGGCTTCATTGAAGGACTACATGAGAGCCACTCCTTTCTCCGCCAAATCGTTCGTCACTTTTAGGGCGGATATAATATTTTTGCCTCACTGTATGATTGTTCTGACTTCCATTGTTGCGGGTCTCGATCAAGAAAAGAGTCATCCAATCCGAGGATCTGGAATATTTCGGTGGTAGAAGTGGTGAAGAAATCGTTAAGTGCTTTTGTAGGTGGATTATGTATTGGAGGAAGTCTCTTTGGAGGTTCATCGGATCCCTGATTGTTTCGCATGCTGCAGACCATGCGCTGTTTTTCGTCGAAGGTGACTGAATCATCAAAAAGGCTGAGGCCTACCAGGGTCTCCGACAGATACCAAAGGTGTCGGGAAAAGCTGTTAGGGCTACCTGTGAGCCTTCCTTGTCAGGGTACGTATGGATTGCCTTCAGGAATTGAAGATCGTTCCTTGGGGCTTCAGCGGGTGACGTACAGGTGAACCAGTACTTCACGTAAGTTGTTGTCACAAAAAGGGACACTCGAAGTAAATGATTCCACACCTTTTGAGAGTAGGATTGTCGAGATGCCCTCTCTGAGCTCTGGCGTTGTTGAATGGGAAACTGATCCCTGAAAAGCCACATCTTGATCGCATAGATCGCACGTGCCATCCAACGCGCGGTGAAATGCCCCTGGGTACCTGAACTTTATTCCTTTCGGTGGAATTCCTCCTAGAAAAATGACTGTTAGTTCTAGTAGCTCTTTGTAGTCGTCTCTGTGGTTTTCGGTACTCAGTTGCTGCAATGCGAAGGTGATCACATCGTCTCGAATTTCTGTGACACGCTGTGCTGCATCTTTATCATCCATTGCTGTGCGATACTTGGCCTGATCGATTTGCGGCCAGAAGTCACGGAAATGACTGAATAGTTCCAATTTTGGAGACCTTGCAGAATCATGCAGTGAAAACACCTTTTCTAGAACAATTTCAGACACATGATGCAAGGCTGCAAGGTTCAAGAGGTTCTTTCCTAATTCCGCTTCCAACTTGATGCACACGCCGCCCTTGCAACCCGTGTTACTCGCCGTTGTGTCGAAACACATGGCCACGATTCTGTCTTCCAATCCTCAACTTCTTATCTCAGCCAAACATGCATCTGACATGACTGCAGCTGTCTCGGATTTGAGTTTGGGAATGGCCAATAGCTTGGTCACACATCCTTGCCAGATACCATTATTGTTAATATATTATAATCGACTTGTTGATGCTAGATGCTTCAGGTGAAAGTCGTCTCGTTAGCAAAGAGCTTATAATTAGATGGCTAGTGTTATACCTTATTTACGTTTGATTAACTGTCAACTCGATAGAAAGCACCACTACCCGCCATTTGCAACACGACATCAGTGACATAGACACCGTGAGGTCAGTGACGTCATTATCATGCATATTCATTACTTGGGACAAGTTGGGAGCCGGTGTCACGAAATAGAGTATCCCCATTAGAATTATATCCCCTTAGCGAAATGAAGTATCCGGCCGGATGAATCAGAACGTGAAGGACTATCCCCCCTCGTGCGAAAGTATCCCCCATGAGTCGTACGAAATCATCTCCCAATCAAAAAGTATCCCCTTGCAAATTAATTACAAATTGGTCTATTTAAGTAAATTTATAACCATTGTTGGTAAAAACGGTTAAAACTTTAAACTGAATCATAAACGAAAAACGTAGTATTTTCAACAACAACAGAAAAGGGGAAAACGGGACAAAAGAAACTAGAAAATAATTTCATTCTGTTGCATATTGTAGCCTACTGCATTTTGAAAGTAAAAACTGTAGGCCTATTTAAAACAATTTAATTTAATCAGCAAACAACCCAATTAAGTAACATTAATCTACAAATAATTATTTATTTTTATATGTTTTGTTTAATAAGAAATTGAGAAATTAAAAATATTGAAATCTTTCCTAATTTAAATTGTAAGCAAAAGTCCACATAGGCTAAGTCCATGCTGACTAACATAAACTACGATTAACATAATTATTAAAAACTACACTTTGTGAGTATAGAGTGTAGACTAGCTTACTTTATTAAAACTTGTAGGCCTACTTACAATTTTTACTTATATAAAACCTGATAAAAATTATGGAGAAATATAAGTCAGTTCATCAGTCAATCGGAGATTACTGTATATAAAGACAGCATTTCGCATATTTGGATAACTTAGAAATTCAAATAACTTTTATACATTATATTTCTGGTACTGTGCTATTTATTTATGAAGTGATGACACTAAAATTTTATGTTTTTCACTATTTAATAGTGACGTAATTATCTAAATCCTTGAAAGTACGGAGACAACGTAAGGGACTTCAGACAAAATACAATTAAGACACAGTGTGTCATGAAAAGGGACTAAAGTGCTAATTAGGTGACTTGGTATATCGGTGTCGTTTCGTATCGATGGGTACACCAGCAAAGTCATTGAAGCCATTTGTGTTCTGTGTGCTCTAGTAATCTCACGTTAATACTAAGCAATGCCTCAAAGTTAATCCAATCGCATAATAAGCTCTTGATGCGACGGAAGTGTCTAAAAAGAAGGAAGACAAATATCAGCAGTCACAAACGACATACTGATAAGCCTACTTATAAGGGAATAAGGTGCTAATTAGGTGACTTGGTTGCGCGCGCGTTGATATCGGTCGTTTCTTACCACCAATGTCATTGAAGCCATTTGAGTCAACGAACCAACTTCAAGCCAGGGCTCTTGTGGTAAAAGAACCCGCTACGACTACATGATAGTTAATACATCACTATGTAATATAGGCCTAACTATAACCATAACCATAACCATAATTTTATTGTAGCCAAACAGGTATTACACAGATGATATTACATACAAGTATTTCGAGTGGTTACAACAAGGGGACCAGAAGGGACCTTGGTCCCACTAAGTAGGGCCCCCTAATTATCAGTTTCAGTATTGGATGGCGATTAGTTAAACAATAACAGTTGCAGTTTTACAATTTGACAATTTATATAGTGCCTCTCGCAGTGCACACCGATCTGTGGCGCTCAAGTGGGAATGGTCCGCAGTGCAATGCCATAGTGGTGTCACTGAGTGAAAAGATTTATACGCAAAAGGGGAAACAAGCTGACTTTAACGGTGACCCGTCAAAATAGCCCCGTCAAAATAGCCCGTCAAAACAGCCCCGTCAAAATCGCCCAGCGTCAAAATAGCCCCGTCAAAATAGCCCTCGTCAAAACAGCCCCGTCTTAAACGACTACGACATAAAACAATGTGAAAAATGGGTGTTTTCCACAAGATTTATTCATTTATAACAAGATACTAATAAAAGATACTACTATAAAAAAAGAGACTACAAGCATGGAATGTTAAATGTTTTTCTACGAAACGCGAACAAAAGTTTCTAGGTATTAGGTAATAATTGTGACCATCTAAAATGAAAGTCAATGTCGATGTCTTAAGCAAGAGCCTAGATACTAAGATTATGCGCTATAATAGCGCGAAGGTATTCCAGAATTGCAGTAGCGCCATAAGTGGCCAATCTCAGTGCTTGGTTCCCGTTCTTTGAGTCGTTATTTACTCACTTTTTTCTTTGTACTAGTTTGATATCACCAAATGGTGATCCGATTTCCAATTAACAAATTAATTTGTATTATAGTCAGTAAGTGTCAGAACCACCTCTTTGAAGTATTGGTTCTACTTTTGTTGAAATCAAAACATTTCTTGTAACATTTAACTTATTAGCCGTTGTGGAACTGCTTGCCTTTGGCGTATTTATGGGGCTATTTTGACGGGGCTGTTTTGACGGGGCTATTTTGACGCTGGGCGATTTTGACGGGGCTGTTTTGACGGGGCTATTTTGACGGGGCTATTTTGACGGGGTGCCGACTTTAACAACTTTTGCACAAAAGTACAGTCAAAGCAGCAAACATTAAGAATGAATTTAAAAAGCATGATTAACTAATGAAATGTGGTGTTCCCTGCTTTTTGTCAGTTCTATATTCAATACGTCAAAAATTATTCGCCTCATAGAGCCGTTAAGCAGGTGAACTGAATTTACGATCTGAAAGAGCGCATTCACTTTAGTGGAACAGTGCTTCAAAGTGAACATTTAATAAAAAGAACCAATAGTAAAAACAAAGTTTTTTACTATATCCATCTAGTATCCTATAATCCGTCATATTAAGCAGTTACCTCTACAAATATATAGTCCGCGTTCATTTTACAACATAGCACGCTTAATGAGGCAGCGCACCCATTATTGTTGCAGCCAATGGCAACGCTGGCCAATGGCAACCCTCCGTATCGGAAAAGGGGATTCCCCGATTCGAAAAGTTTAGTCCCCCGATTCTATAAGCTAGCCTTTTTGGGGGAGCTGAAATTTTTGATAGAATGAAGTGTGTGCGAGGGCGAGTCGATATGCCAAGTTTCACGACGATTGAATGATTGTAAGTGATCGAACTAGTCGTCGCAAGATTTGACATTTTAGCCTGTGGCTCAATCAAGCAAGCAAGCAATCAATCAAGCAAGATTCCCGCAAGTTAAACTAGATGGATAAAAATAGAATTTTGAACTAGAAGGCTCACCTACAGTCACTTGCTCTAAATATTTATGGCTTTGGATTATGATTAAAATATATATTCATAAATTATAAGCACTTAAAAAAATAATACCGTATAGCTGTGCATTTTTATCCCCCGGGGGATGATTTCACACGATGGGAGATAGAAATGGTTTATCCCCCCGGATACTCTATACCGGTATAGTCCATCCGGGGGATAAATTCATTCATCCCCCCGGATAGTCCTAGGACGGATACTCTATTTCGTGATACCGGCGTGACGAGCGGGAACCAACCCACTCGGCCACTCAGGATCCTTAATAATCTCTATAATACTGTAAGGTCACGCGGCCGTATCGGTGACATGGCAACTCTAATCCAAGGCCAGAGACGTACCCTGTACTGGTACCCTGGCAACTTTAATACAAGGGCAGAGACGTATCCTGTACTGATACCCTGGCAACTTTAATACAAGGGCAGAGACGTATCCTGTACTGATACCCTGGCAACTTTAATACAAGGGCAGAGGCGTATCCTGTACTGGTACCCTGGCAACTTTAATACAAGGGCAGAGACGTATCCTGTACTGATACCCTGGCAACTTTAATACAAGGGCAGAGACGTATCCTGTACTGGTGCCCTGGAAACTTTAATACAAGGGCAGAGACGTATCCTGTACTGATACCCTGGCAACTTTAATACAAGGGCAGATACGTATCTGTTACAGTACTGATACCCTGGCAACTTTAATACAATGGCAGAGACGTATCCTGTACTGGTGCCCTGGAAACTCTAATCCATGGCCAGAGACGTATCCTGTATCTCATTTGCAACATTCATTACAGTAAATAAACACTACCGCACAAACTCACAAATTCACTGCCTGTGAAGTCACGCAGGACCAATCGACTTGGCTTCTAATAGGAAAACAAACATGTAGCAGGACAGATAATAAACAGGAAATTGCATTCAAAATCACCCTTCAAAATTGTAATAAGATAAATACCATATACAGTCATCGCTCGCAATCAATGCAAAGAGCTCAACTAACGCCGACCCACGTAATACTGGGAAGTTCAGATGCTGGTTATTTCCACAAAGTTTTGCGCAGTTGTTGATAGTGGTCATAAGAGGTCATAGTTTAGTGCACATATACCATTAATATAAGATACAAGTGGTTATAATCCGTTTCCTCGTTACATAGGGCCGTTATGGGAAGAGTAATGGCTTGTAATTCCGTTGTTATAAACCGAACAACAAGCTTAGGATTAAATGATTAATATACATACGATATATATATATATATATATATATATATATTGTGCAATGTGCATTATGTTTGAAACAGCACATTATTTGTGTATGACGTCAATTGGTGTGCAGCAACCATTGATAGTGAACTTCGAAATATCCAAAAATGAGCACATAATAATTATTATGTAACAAATAAAATGAACCATATGAGATTGTCCAAAAAATCTTCTCTTCTCTGGACCACATTGACCTTAACTTACCTCTCGATTAAAATACGCACATAAACATAAAATGGAATAAATAAATGAATTTACTCTTATACATACATCGCATACAGTGAAAATATGTGAAAGCCTATATATACATTTCCATAAGCATGTATGTTATAGTGGTCCAAACTTACATGGAAAACTATTTTTTCGATATTATGCTGTTCCACAAGGCTGCCCTTGTTCCACTTGACAAGAAGACTGTATTGACAAAATTGAAGAGATCTCAGCATGTTTAGAGGTCGGTACTTTTTGACACTTTTTGAAGAAATGGCAAAAATTGCGCATCTGAGGTTGCAATAGCTACATTATAAATTAAAATTAGCACACATGAACTCCAAGCACCAACTTTCTAAATCATGATCAATATGCCAACTGTATTTAAGTAAATAAAAGAATAATGAGCTTAATTACAAATTAAAAAAAAACTTTTTTCATTGCAATTCGTTTCATGTACAATTGGATTGCTCTTTATACTGCTAATTTAGCATGATTCGAGTATTTTTGTGAATTGTTAAGCAGTCCTTGAATATAAAAAGCGATTACAGTCCAGGCCTTTTCACTTTGTGCAATAAAAGCTCATTATGTGACAAAAACGGCAGCTATCGTGGCACTGACATCAACCAGGAGTGCCCGAAAGTGTTGGCTGTTAGGTATGCCTGACAAACATTCTTGGGCCTGGACTCACAAACAACGAGCAATCCTGAGGAATTTCATGTTTTATTACCAAAATGGACTAACAATTGGTGAGGCAACGAAGACAACAATAGTCGCTGCGTTGGTAACTCGGGAGAAGGCTAGAATCTCGCACAGCGTGTAGATTCGGGTGTTCGTAAGCTCTGGAAGTTGTATGAGCCAAGATGATGATGATGATGATGATGATGATGATGATGATGATGATGATGATGATGATGATGATGATGATGATGATGATGATGATGATCATCATCATCATCATCATCATCATGATGATGACGATGATGAAGATGATGATGATGATGATGATGATGATGATGATGATGATGATGATGATGATGATGATGATGATCAAAACATGATCATCATCATGGTCATCATGATCATCAAACTGGGGCTCATAATTAGTAAGAAATTGAACTCTGGCCAACCACAATACTTAAAATCAGTCCTTATTTCCAAGATTGATCATTAATTAATCAGGTCATTGGACCTTAATTTTGAAAATCTCGCTCTGTATCTGTCCGTTCTGCCTGGCAGTGTGTGCTGGCAACGAGACCTGCCTTTTAAAATTGCTTAACGTGACTGTAGTCTGCTTCTCTGCCTTAACGGATTGATCTTCCGGAACTGATTACGACTTGGCTTTGATGCGCCATTGGTGGTGCTGTGCTTTAGACACTGAGTTATTAATTGATCTCAAAAGTTACTATCTCGTTAGTTGGGCATTTCTAAATGCAAGTTTTCACATAATATTTACATGCATTATGGCATGATACTCAAACACTAAATTCTTGTCTAATGATGTTAGAGCCTGCAGTCATCAGTTTTACTTCACGTATTTTGAATTAAAGGTGTATTAAAAGTCTTTACTTAATTCGTCGTAATTGTAATTGTCAGCTTCGCATTTCTGAAGTGCTACTCTAAGGCTAAGTGCAAAGCACCAGCTTATTCACGATTCTTTGTGCGATCATCATGATATCATCATAATATCAAACTACTTGGAATTAAATACATACAGTTTCATTCTATGCTAACTGGATCTCCTATCACAGCGTTGAAACGTGTATTTGCACACACTTTCCATGCCACCTCCCCAACATCCAGCTACTGTCCCATTGGTGCTTCTTTTCGCTGTCTTAAGACCACTCTTTTCGCTCGGAGTCTTTCGCACTGGGAACGCCTCTGATTGGTGTTCACTGTGAGAGGCGCTTTATAAATTTATAAATACAATACAATACAATACATTGGGCAACAGTTTCCGTTGTATTCCTGGTTGTCCCGTTACAGCGGTCTTCACTGATCGAAGCACCAATCTCAACAGCATCAATTGCTTACAGCAGCGGCAAAGACAACTGTGCGCATGTTTGATGATCTTTGCAACATCCTTTGCAACCTGTATGAAACAATCCTAATTTGTCAATTTATCTGAAGAATATAGAAAATATATAAAGAGCATAGCAGTATGCATATAGTTGATTAACTTACAGCTTAACCAAAAAGCTTCATTTACTTGCCTGTAAATAATTATATTGTGTTTATAGCTATGCTCTTTTATATTCTAGAATAGTCACTGTGGTAGCTGAAAAATGTTGTCTTTATAATAGACCTACGTTGAATATAGCCTAACACAAATCAACAAGTTTTTTCAATATGAACTATGTTGGCCGTCTTTTATTCATTTTTTTCTGCTGATTTCAGGTCTGGGCTTGAAAATGCCAACGCGTCATATTTTTATGTTAGCTTACATGTCATTGTTAGCAAAACAAAGGTAATTTTTGTACAGATTCCTCAATTGTTGTAGTTGCCAGCACCTCTTACTTATTCATCACAGGAAGTGTGGGAAACACATCACTAAACCTAATTAGTATTGTTGTGAAAACAGTTGCTATCGGTTTCATAGCAAATTTCAATGTTAAAAAGGACAGCGATGCGGGTGTGTTAATTTACCAGATATTTTGGTGTGTGTTGACATTACTAAAAAATCTGAGGGTCGTACTATAACAAAGGCTGTCAAGTAAGCGACTGTAAGCCCATCACTTATATTGTGGCTGTCATGTTGGTGATCAGTAATTGGACAAAAATTGGGACCTTCATGTGTGCCGACTTGCACATATGGGGGACTAAGACAGGGAAGTGCACCCATATTTCGGGCATTCATGTTTTTGGTCCAGTACGCGCCGGAAAAAATGCTGAACAAACGCAAATTATTCAGGATTTTTTTATCGGTCACAAGTAATATCTTGCCTCAACCAACGGGATTTCCCCTACGCCTATGACACTGCATGCTATGTTAGCCTAACTGAATTGGTGAAAGGTAAGAATAAATCCATACCCTTTGCAGATCCCATGGTCTGACGTGAGCCAACCAAATTACACATTTGTATTGCCTAAAACTGAAGGCTTTTCAAAAATTGAAAAGTGTAATTTCTGGTGCCCCAATCTACCATACCTTCTCATAATTATCTAAGCCTACAGACAACGGGGATGACAGATTTATCTGTCTGCATCAGAGGAAGATGTTGAGCTAGACACAGCAAAGTCTGACATTGTTTCACACCCTACAAATAGTCCTGAAAATGTAAGTGGACCTTAACTGAAACCGCAAAATGAACTTATGTTAAGTTTGGCTGATTCCTGTGCTTGTGGAATAGTAGGGCTACAGAGATAGACTACAAAACAAAGGAAAGGCCCAAGAAAGATAACTTCAATACTGAAAAATTCAAAGAAGGAGGAGATAATTATTGTCTTTGGTCCATAGATTAGGAAGCTACTGAATTATACTGACTCTGAAGAAAAATTGAATCGGACGGAGCGCGCTGCATGGAAATCATTAATTTTACATAAATGGACAAGAGTTTCCTTGGGAACCATAAAGAATAACAAAATCGTTAGCTAATTTGAAATTTTCTCCAGAACTATGAAAAGCTTGAGATAGCGTATGCATGTAAAGGTTAAGATATAAAATTCATCATAGTGAAAAAGGCACTTTCTAGGCCTAAATGGCGAACTTTGCAACGAAATTCAGAAACGTCAAAGGTACAGGCAGCCATCTTTTTAGCCTACGTCACAACGCGATGGTACACGAGATCATAGATACCGCACATTATCACAACGATGCCTATGAATAGTAAGTCGACTTAAGCAGTCCTTTATTTAATCAGCTAGTTTCTCGGACGGGCGCGCCACGTCTTTACGCTTAGTCTATCCTGGTAAAACTGATCCGTTGTTTCTTCTACATGTAAGTCGAAGCGATATATTATTAAACTCGACAGTCAGTGTTACAATCCAGCCTATCATGACAAGCCAGTGTTATCCACCGTATCTCTGTCCCAACGGACGTGTCAGAATAGCTCCAATCTGGCCCTCGCCTTCGCAGCCCGGTAAACCCGTAGGGTAAACCCGTAGTTTAGGTTGGTAAATTATTTTATATCGTCAAATTGAGATGGAAGCTGGATTTAGGGAAACAATGTTTCCCTAACTGGAAGTGGGAATGATTAAACCATTTCTATCTTTAAATAGAAGTTGGATTGATGGATATAATTTTTACCGTAAATAGAAGCTGGATTGATGAAACTAAGTTTTTGATGTAATAGAAGCTGGAATGATGAAAATAATTGTTTCCTTAAGTAGAAGCTGGACCCATGAGAATAGTTCTTTGCTTAAATAAAAGTTCCATTGATGAAAAATATTTTTGGTTAAATAGAAGTTGGGTCATTTTTTTCATGAAATGGATGCGGGATTGATGATAGTTATCATGGGCATAGGTAGACTGCTTACTTACCAACGTCAAGTACGGCATTGAAGACATTCAAATAATTTACCAACCTAAACTACGGGATAACAAATCAGTGTTATCCACCGTATCTCTTTCCCAACGGACGTGTCAGAATTGCTCCAATCTGGCGCTCGCCTACGAAGCCCAGCATAAATAAACTTGTTTGCCGATTTGAGAAATTTCTACATTGTTCTAGAATCTGTTGAAAACTAGTGATTTAGGTCGACTCATCCTTTTCATTCGCTAGATGGCATTGAAAAAAATGAGCAGTAGGACGTGATGGGCGCCTTTCATGTAAGCATTTCTGCGTTTTTGTCAGAAGGTTATGATTATGTTTAGGTTTTGTACATCGCACGGATTCCGTTTACCTAAATCCTGAAAAATGACTTTTCCAAGTTTCGCGTGTTTCTACAGTGGAACGAATGGAGGATAAATTTTATTTGATATTAATAAAATAACAGAACAGAAATCTCTCTGCGTGCGTGCATCTGAAGGTGCTTCTGAAACCTGTAACGCTGTTTTCGACAATATGGCTTACGTCATTACACGTCATCGCAATATCCAAATACAGACGTTGTCATAGCAACGCGAGATAATGCAACACGACATGTGGGAGGGAGAAGACACGCACGATCGCCGCGAGAGACGTGGGGGAGGGAGGGACGGATGTTGAAGGGAGGGAAGGAGATGCGGACGGCCGGGACGGACGGCAGAGAAGTACGGAGGGAGGGAGGGACTGACGGACGGACGGACTGACGGACGGACGGACGGCCGAAGGGAGGGACTGACGGTCGGCGGGAAGGAGGGACTTACCCTCGGACGGACGGTCGGACACGCACGATCGCCGCGAAAGACGTGGGGAGGGTTGGACGGATGTTGAAGGGAGGAAAGGAGATACGGCCGGCCGGCAGAGAAGTACGGGAGGGACGGACGGACGGAGGGAGGTAGGGAGGAAGAGGGAGAAGACTTATGTCAATCATAGCACGAGAAGACGCATCTCTTGACATTTTCAAATTGTTTTTAACCGTCTTATGACGGGCAAACATCTAGTAATTAAATATTATGCATGTTTTTGCATACATGTTTTTGCTACTGGATATTAAGGTAATTTGTGTTTTCTTAAGAATAAATTGATATTGAAGTCTATAAATAAACGTCTCATTAATTTGGCAGGTATCTGAGAGACTAATGAATAAAGGCTTATTGCGTTACTTACAAAAATCATTCTAATTTGCTTAGAATTACTCCAGAATCAATAGCCTTAGCATATCAGCCCATATTGATATGCGGCTGTGTTCGTGATATACAAGAATATGTGGATATGATGATACACATAATTATATTTAAAGCTTTTGCAAAATTCGACCTAGTCTTAAACTGCTATAGAGCTATAGCATAATTCTTCCAATTATAGCTGCTTGGTGAAACTGAGTCTCAGACTGTCGAAATCTGACTGTGGCACAGATTCTAGTTAGCATCGAGCAAAGGAGCTTTGACTCTTTAAATTTCCTTGCCCATATAATTATGTAAAGTTGTTAAACCTTACCTGCCATTTAAACTGATCAAAAAGGATCTGGCTCTTGCGAACTGAATTTGACTGAAGGCCAGCGATTAAGCTGATCTTCCCTATGCATAAGAAATTCCTGATATTTATACTACGATTTCTGATTAAAACAAAATATCCGGTTGAGAATTTTCGTCATGGAGTTTAACCTTGTGAAGATTATATTCACTGGTGGTATGGGATTGTGCTAGAAAATGAACTAAAGCCGCCGCAGCGAAAGAGGTTCCGATGCAAAAAATTATAAAAATTATACTAAAGTTCAAACAAATTAAAAATTGTAACTATAGGCGCAGGGGAGATTTATAAAGCGACTCTTCACAAAAAAGCTAATAATAAAAAACTACTGGAAGGTTCCTGAGTCATATTGAATTCCTATCCAAGGACATGTAGTAAACGGTTGGTAAGGTTGGCTGCTAATTGTAGCCATAAGATTTCGCTAAGCACTGGAACACTCTTGTAGGACACAGTTTTAGTTCCACTGAACTCGCCAGATGGCTTTTATAAGCTGCATTAAGTTACGTAGGCATGAAATGTAAAGAAATTCGCTATTGTGTAAATTGGTTGATGATGTGCGGATTGAGCTGAGTAAATTTAAAGTGAACAGAGCATTTCAACTTCTTTCGGAATTGAATTTAATAACAACATTGTAAATTGGCGAAACCAATACCAGTGCTTTTCCCAAATTGGGTCGTAGTCGTAGGCGTATTGAATACGCCTACGACTTCCAAAGTCTAAAGTAACATAAATAATATAGGCCTAATACTAGCACATGTGCTTGTTGTAAATATCAGAGGTGTGATCTTCAATTGCATGTAGAGCAGGAACTTTCCGAATGCATTAACCCTAATGTATTTGCTCTTTGAAAGCCCTAGCTAGTAATCGAGTTAGATGCTGTTGAACGACCTGTGTTATAACAAAGATGATTAGCGACTTCCTCCTCCTTTCTCCAGGTTATCAATCAATCAATCAATTTCGTTTATTCACAACACCAAGCTGACAGGTCGCAACTTTTTACAGGTAACAGATATGAAAAATTGTATAAGCTCTGACAGTTAGTTATTAAATGGGTTGAGATAGCAAATATTATCTCTGTTCTAACTAAAGAAAGAATTAGGCTAGTGGCAATGTTAGTTAGGGCACCAATATGGTATAGACCGGAGATAATGTATTTAGTAGATGTTTTTAAATAAGACACGTGATTAGCCTAATTTAGAAATTTTGATGAAAAGCATCAAGCTTTACATCAATTCAACATAATGGATTGACCTTCTGGATGTTGACCTGATTATGGCTTGAATTTGACGTGCCATCGGTTGATGCCTTGTGCATTAGAAACTGGCGTAATAGACATTACTAATTAATAATAATAATAATAATAATAATAATAATAATAATAATAATAATAATAATAATAATAATAATAATAATAATAATAATAATAATAATAATAATGATAATGATAATGATAATAATAATAGTAATAATAATAATACGGATGTCAGGAGAGGTCCTAAGAATCGCATCTGGTATCCGGCTGGGCACTGCTTTGTGTGAAAAACACACTTGCAAATGTGGTGTCATAGTGGAATCCAACGGTCATCATGGATTCTCGTGCATCAAAGGAGCAGGAAGACAACATCGACATGGCATGCTCAACGACGTTATTTGGCGAGCTTTCACCAGAGCCAAAATACCTGCCATCAAAGAGCCCAATGGCCTCTCCAGATCAGACGGCAAAAGGCCTGACGGAGTCACCATCATACCTTGGTACAGAGGTCGTTGCTTGGCATGGGATGTCACGGTGCCAGATACTTTCGCTGCATCCTACGAACATATAACATCGCAAAACGCAGGTGCGGCAGCGGAAAAGGCAGCTCGCAACAAAAAAACCAAGTATGCTGCTATCACACAATCACATCATTTCGTCCCTGTTGCAGTCGAAACTGCAGGAAGCTGGCACACAGAATCACTGCAGTTTGTTCAAGAACTAGGACGCAAGGTCTCAGCAGCGACAGGCGACCAGCGTGAGACCAGTCATCTGCTGCAACGCCTATCGGTCGCCCTACAGATTGGAAACTCTCTGTCTGTTTTAGCCACCGCGGACTGCAACAACAGTAGCCCAGGACTGAATGACGGCTTTTAAAATTATTGAAACAGCCATTTTTAATCAGTCTGTAATAAGTTTGTTGGTTTTATGAAGAAATAAATTTGTCTTATAATAATAATAATAATAATAATAATAATAATAATAATAATAATAATAATAATAATAATAATAATAATAATAATAATAATAATAATAATAATAATAATAATAATAATAATAATAATAATAATAATAATAATAATAATAATAATAAATGCATGAATGAAGATAATTCGAGACTAAACCTTAAACATTATACATGCAACACTACTATTCAAACTGTGACGAAGTGGAGATAGGCCCACACAGAAATCAATCTTTATTTAATCTATCAATTTTCCAAATGCATTTTTGATGCTAGGTTCATTATTTATTGCTCGTGTTATAATTTTCATCTGAAGATAACGCTTGCAGGCCTTTACGTCCCTTTCGCTATGGGTTGGAAACAAACAAATATTTCGTATCATACTTCATCCATCAGTTCACCGTCAACGCTGGTGAGTTCAATCCGAAAGCTTTACATTACTGCCAGCTTATGTCACTCGTTCCACGTCTACTTTCGGGAGATTAACCTAAACCATTTTGTAACCGTCAGCAACATCCCAACGCATTCGATACCATCGGTGTCGTCGGTTTCTACCAGGACTACTTTTCAATTACCTCATTAAAACGTCTTGCAATAGATAACTGTTTCGTCAGAAGGTTCAGCAACTGCAATTTGAATCAAAATCTGAGCCAATTCAAATTTCATCGTTGAGGCAAGCTCTGTATGGTGTCCAAAAATGAAACTGCTACATCTATCTGAAGAATGCGCAAACCCTTATCTACAGTCACCATCTGTGAATGTAGGCCCTACATAAGGTAAAGCCGATGTCAATGGCTCTGGCGGCAATAAGATCTCGTTAAACACTGGAAACGACTGTGAGATTATGTCCAACCCTGCACACTGAAGGATTCGGACAGTCCGAAATCTCTCTAATTGAAAACATGGCAACGAATCACGAACAAAGAAAGCGGTCTGGACGAAATATCAGAGAAAACATTCAGCTTTGACATCAATGACATGAGAACGAGCGAAGAATGGAGATCACTAATTATAATTATTGTTCGTACCAATGGTAGCCATGGTTATCAGGCGTCAGAGAATGACGAGGACGATGTTCAGACCTGGGACAGGAACTAGTAGATCGTATACGAATTTAGTTTATAGGCCCCTACTGTGAACCGATTCAAAAGTAAAAGCCAAATCATTAGGAAAGTGAAAATCCCCATTATTGTATCGTTAATGACCAACATGTTGCGTTTCGTATTCGCCGTTCGTTTTCTAAATCGTCGTAATAATTGTCAATGTGTATGCCAATCCTTCTTCATATGAAAATTGGCTAATGCATCCCGTTGAATCGGCATAAGCATTTGCTCCAATTTTTACTTTGAAAAGACGGCGATTTATCAGTCTTTCTGTCTGCATAATTATCTATTTATCTATAGTGTTACATGGAGATACATAGTTTGCCCCCACATTATCTGCCATTCTTTCTTGGTATTAGCAATATGTGTGTTTCATCAACGACAGTGTGTGTCATATCAGATATAGTTATCATTTACTATATCCGGCCGAAGCGATCCATCTTCCCCACAGGTCCCTGGCCTATGCGTCCGGGGTAGGGACAATTTTCAGTCGTTTCTGCCAGATTAGTTTGCACCCGAGATTCGAACCCGGATGTATCACGCGACCAACCCAAGCGGCGGAAATCTACACTGTGTCCGGAAAAAAAGGGACCCCTTATGGTAATACGAAAAAGACTAGTAAATGTTCATCGATTTTTAAAATTCCAAGACCATTTTAATCCTGACATAATTATCAACAAAACTGTAATTTATGAACGGCCCAGTTAAAAAATTACGTCATAATGACGTCTTGAAATACCAAATTGTAAAAACAACACGGTTAGAAAATGCTGCAATTGGCCAATGGCGCGCTCGTCTTGAAGCTAGTTTATTTTCATCTTACCAAAAGGGGTCCCTTTTTTCCGGACACAGTGTATATAAGCCCGCGCAAACCCAGATCACGTCATTCGTGTGGGTGCCATGGCCTAATAGGAATCGATGTGTAATGTAAGTAAGTATATTCTTTATTGTAACAGTTGCAATCCGCATTCCGGTGTACATACATCATAGTATTATTATTATTATTATTATTATTATTATTATTATTATTATTATTATTATTATTATTATTATTATTATTATTATTTTACATTATTTTCTCCGCTGAGCCAGCAACGCTTTCTCTTTCTCTCTGTAAAACTGCTGGGCTTTATTTAGACTACTGTATGAGACCACCGCAGACAGCAACGCTCACTGGGGCCTGGTTGTGTAATTTGGGAGCAACGAGCATGACCGTCACAAACCTATTCAACTCCTATCTCTTTCACCTGAACTAGTTCAACATGTTGACGAAAATACCGCCTGTGCCTCTTGACAATGTAACAAACAGCTGGATACAAGACTAGTGTCGTTTGTGCCCTGAGTTGTTCGTTGCTCGGTGTTTTTTAGGGTAAAGTCGGATTCTCTGAATGCGCAGTGTATTGATAATCTCCAGTTTTGGTTAAGATTTGATGCTAAAGCTTGTTTTTGCTTTTTCATAGAAAATATTTGCAGAATCATTAGTGATCTTATACAGTAGCACTGCACAGAGGAGCATGGTGTCATCCTGAAATGTTTACCCGTTAAGCGTTAAAAGCAACTCTTAGCAATGGATGAAGTAGTGTCCGATATCATCATAAGGACCACTGAAGTTGATCCGAAGACAAATCTATTAGCCATGTTTGCCTTAGATGCACAACTGGACATTAGAGATGAAACTGGCGATGGATACGAACAATCTGTGATTGGCAGTGTTGCTGATCTTAACATAAAACCTCTACTAAGATGTGACAATGATATCAACATTATGTCACAATCAACAGGAGAAGTTGCAATTCCGATTGGCAGTAAACTCCCTGACGATGATTACCTTCGCCGACTGAATAGAAGAACCATTGTTCTTTACCGCATGCAACCAACTCAGGATCCAGGATACGTCCGTTTACTAACATCTGGTTGTCTGGAATGTATTCCTCATACCACTCCAGCCAGATTCGTTTACAAACCAGACCCGAACAGTGGCATTTTCGTACAACACCGTGAGTATGAGTCTGCTAAGCTGTATAGTTGGTGTTGATATAATAATATGAAGAACATGGTGATTGATAGGTAGACCGAACTAGTCCGTTAGACCTAGGCCAAACATAGGTGTCTGAAATTTTCGCCCAACCTGATTTTATAACATTCAGGCATATATGATTGCAGGTGTCACGACAATTCGTCTACAGACTTCGCCTACCGACATTTCGTCTACAAAGTTATTTGATATTGTCCCTTTAAAATGGAAGCTGGATTGATGAAAAAACTGTTTCCCTATATGGAAGTGGGATTGATGAAAACATTCCTGTGTTGAAATAGAAGCTGGATTGATAGAAATAATTTTTCACGTAAATAGAGGCTGGATAACAAGCTGGATGCATGGATGAAACCAAGTTTCCATTCAATAGAAGCTGGATTGATGAAAAATCTGTTTAGTATTTAGAAGCTGGATTCCTGAGAATATATTGCACGTTTTAGCGAAAGTAGGCCTATAAGAAAGCGGCATCTGTTGATTAGCCGTAATGGCTACAGATACACTAACACTTGTAGACGAAATGTCGGTAGACGAAGTGTCTTTAGATGAAGTGTCGTAGACGAAAAGTCTGTAGACGAGTTGTCGCGGAACCATGATTGCGAATGTTTCTGAGCGAATGTTAAGGTGCTACAATTATGTATGTTTGTATCAAAACACTAAATATGGTGCTTTTCAGTACCATAGAGATAGAGAAACTTTGCATACATGAATATGTAGGTGGTCTGAATAAGAACGTTTGATTTAGTCAGAAAATGTATGTGAATGCAATGTACGAAGGATATTAAATGGCCTTGATATATCAACTATGTTGTGCAAGGCAGTTAAACTGCTAACAAAGCGATGCACAAACGGGTATCTAACCTGCTGTCAAATTGGATAGGTTGAAAATATCAAGACACTTAAAAGAGCGGTAAAATTTAAAAAGAAACATTATCCAAACGCCAATTTTTAGCTGTAGCTAACTCAATCTTGCGGTTCCTTGGTTTACATTATGAAGGGGATGGTAGATGAAGGCAGATAAGCAGGAGAACGATAAGTGAGCCAGTCAACATACTGAAGTAGGCTATATGATAGTTGGTAAGATATTGAACGGCTAGAAACCTTCGTTAGCAAGTGAAGAACAATATTTATGCATAACTGCAAGACGGTAAGTTGCCTAAATGCAGTCTATGGATACACTTCAGAACGATTCCCCACAGTTGTATCTTCAACAGAGCCGGATAACCGCCTGGGAATTTTACACACACACACAGTTTGAGTAGTACAGAGTGCTTATGACTACACGGCACACCCATCTAATGTCGCTGAGCCATTTAAGTTGTATCATCGGTTCATCTGGATATAATTCACTCTTTGCTTCAGCCCATTTCAATAATGATACCAGATTTTGTCATGCATCATATTTAAGCAAGTAAGTCATACCTTTGAAAATATAAAAATTAAAAAACCAGATTTTATAATATATTGGACTACAATTTGGAGGGCCACCGGGGTCACAAACTCAGTTGGTGGGGCACTTGCCCCTCTGTCCCCCCATAGAGCCGCCACTGAGTCCTTTTTAAACTCTTCTCGTACTTACTTTCTTAGCAAGGCATCGAAGCCATTTATTTCTAAACCGCGACGTTCAAGCAAACGGCCTGTCACTGCCGATATCAGGTGGTGCCAGTCCCAAGCCTGGATAAAGGAGGAGGGTGACACCAATCCTTTTTTGTCATGACCCCAGAGTTGTTATTTAGAAACTGCCTTTAAAATAAAAGGTCATCGTTTTCGCAGTTGCACTTAGTATGAAGTGTTTCTTAGTGTTTTAAGCTTCCTTTTTCTTTCGGACAAGATAACCAGTAATTTGCATGCAAGTTGTAAAATAGGTCATGCAACCTTCCAAAAACCAATCATAGCTGATATGAGACGGGAAAAGGAAAACACAGTCCTCTCATTTTGTATCTTTGTTTTTTTATTTAAAATCTGACAATCGGTAATTCGCACACTTAGGCCTTTTTAAATTAGGTGTATGCAAAAGCAAGCTTCCGCATGCAAGTTATAGCTTAGGCCATATATGAGATTTTATACATAAAAAACAAGTTTCTCCATTGTATTTCAGATAAAAAGTTTTCGAAATCAACGAAAATTAGGAACATATGTGGAACATCCAGAAAAACGTTCAGTCATAGTAGCACATATCAAACGAACTCTCTGAAAATGCACGAGATGAAGTTTACTGTCCCAATTGATTCAGTTAAAAGTATTCCTTGTCCATACTGGTGTTCGAATGGTTTTTGCGAGCGTCCTAAGCCACATAATTGGCCTGCAAAGGAGATAGTCATCGAAATTTTAAGTAAGGGATGTGACTTAGTCCTTGCTTCCGATGTTAACGGTAGAAATAGACCTGACACAACACAGTGGCGATTGTCATTTTTTCGTGCAGAGACGATTTTAATACAGACGTGGACTCCAGTGCAAAAGATCGTCTACCATCTGCTCAGATATTTGCGGAAAAAATGTTTACCAGTTTCCAGTCTAATATCGAGTTATCATATTAAAACTTTGATGTTATGGAATTGTGAGAAACAGCCGAATAGTTATTGGAAAGCCAACGTTATCAACATAAGTAGTGATATCTTAGGCCGTCTCTTGAAACACATAAATGACAGACATCTTCCTAATTATTCCATTCCACAGTCCAATCTATTCGATGTTCGAACTGATGAAAGTGATTCGTTTGGGAGCAGTTATGTAGCTGTTGCTGCGACCTTGACACCTTTCACGCGAGCTGAGATATTGGCGAAGTGGTTTCTGGAAAACTACATAAAGGTAGCTGCCAAACAGTATTATGGGACCAAGTCGGCAAACATGGCCGGTGATATGGTTTTGACTGAGCATCTGGGAACAGCGGAACTAATGGCGTGGTTGACAGCATTTGTTGACACGTTCTTTGCCGATTACGAGCAAAAGAAAGCAATGGAAGCTTGCATGGCTGTGAATAATTACATCACACGATTAGTTGAATTGTGTGATAGAGGTAAATTAGATCCAGATAGATGTAGATATATTTTGGACCAATTGCCTCAAATAGACATTAGAAGTCTCGACTTATTTAGATCTGTTGTATTCATGGAAGCTGCTAGTCAAACCGACCAACGTGGGCTCATTCCTGGAAAAGACTCAATCAGCATGGTAGTTGAAGTTCTAATTCGTTCTGGCAAAATTAACCGTTCGCAGTTTGATCAACGAGAAAGTGAAAGTGCATTATCTTTTTTCAACAAAGCCACATCACTTCTTCAATTTGTTAGATGTTCCACTGCAGTGGAGGATAAATTGTTGGTGGCTTTAGCAAAAGCCTATTTTTGGAAAGCTCTCCTGTGCGCAGACGCAGGTTTTGTCCACTGTGCGGTGAATGCTTATTTAGCTGCAATATTTTACCAAGGGAAGGAAACACAGTTGGCAATGTATTGCTGTAGTTTGATCGCAGCCAAAGTTGATCATTTGTCTTGCTCCAGTTACAAGATACAGCCACAGCTATTACCAATTATAGACACCGTCTTAAACACTAACACATCTGCTTTTGAGACTGAAAAGGAATCTGGAAGCGATCCTCACGAAGCTGCATGCAAACCTCCGTCTACAGATCCGCTCACGCCAGAAACATTTGCGAATCGTTTGATGTCAAAGATTCACGTTGAAAGTGAACGTAATCGCTTTGACGATGATGCAGACACGAGTTCATGTTCCGGAACAACCCCACGAAGGATGCCAGACAAAAACATCATTTCTAGTAAGTTTTCCATTGAGGAAGCTAACATTCCAAGTTCCAGCAGCTCTCATGTTGCTTCAAAGAAAGCCCTTGGTATGGAAACTCTGCTCGGAAACACAGATTTAGGAATTTCAGGCAATGTCTCTCCAAATATGTTACACAAGTCAGTAAATCCACACGGCCAAGAGTCCAGTTATTCGTCTTCAAAATTCGTTAGTATATGCCAGGTTGACCATAGCGTCGAAAGTCATAAATCTAAATCAGATGAATTGAATTGCATTTCGAAAAAATCTAGACATATAAATGAGTCCAGAATGTTAGAATCATCCAGTTCAACTGACAAAAGTGAAAATCAGACGACAACCGAACGTGAATGTATTCTTTGTATAGGCCTACCTAATATTCCAACAAAGACAAGGGTCTATGAGCGCACAGACTGTAAGGACACCTTACAAAAATGTCAAGATGTTAAGTTCCAGTATTTAAAATACGACGAAAGCAGCTTGAAATCTGAATCAATTGCGCATTCTGAAGAAACAGCTGAAAATAAACTGAACGTGATTAAACCTCAGAAAAGGGAAAAGGAAATGGTTTATCATCGCGAACCACAGAACCTGAACGTGAACATTCCGCTTGCAGTGCTATGTCCAGAAAACATTGATGATAAACCAGATTCCAAAAGTCGTGAACTAAAAACTGCACTGTATTCAAGAGCAGCTGAGTATAATCCGGAAAATGCTTTAAAACTGAATGAAAAAAATGTCCCCCACATAAGCACGGATTTTATTGATATTAGGACAAGTTCTGACCCTTGCACAGTACGCGAACGCAAACGCAGTGCTCTGCAATTTGATGGCTCAGTAGCAATCAATGTACGACAAGACGTAGTAAGTGCATTGGTGAAAGCGAGCGTTTGTCACATGACGACTTTCAACAAAGCGCTACAAAACGATCCAGAGATATCGCAACACGGAAACTGCGCTTACCCTTACATGGCGCTCTATCATTACAACTGCGATCATTTCCAGGCGGCACTTGAAATCTGTAAAGATATAATCAATCCAAATAATATCCATTCAGTTTCTGATGCCATTTCTTTCAACGTGATTTGTTCTCCACCTTTTGATCTTCTACTTACCCATGAACTGAAAATTGTAGTAAACGAATGCCGAGCCGGCAGCGAAATTATGACGATTGATGCAAGATTTTTAGCTGTTTACTTGTCGATACATTGTCTCATGAACTTGGATAGATCGGTGGTCGAAATCGCGAGGATGCTTATGCTAGCGTATGCCCTTATGTTGCGCATGCATGCAGCTTTTGAAGAAGTAACCAGCAGAATATTTTTTCTTCTTCGGGAAAATGTACTCCAGCGATACAGAGGTATTATTACAGAAGACAGTGGAAGTGATTCCCTATCTGTACTGGAAAACGGTGTTCTGAGAGATATCGGGGTAAGCCGATTGAACTTCTTAATGTGTAACACTTACGGAATGACACAGTTGGGCCTACAAAATTATTTTCTATCATAGAACTTATGTAGGCTAACTTTTAAAAACACCTATTATAAGCTGCTACACCTTTAAATCAAACCTTAGCTACTGATCTGCTCACCTTTTCGACCTGCAAACAGATTACGATTGGCATGTTATGTTACGCTCGTATATATACACAATATTAAAATTTGGATAATTTTCGCTGCGATTGGAAAGACGGGTGTGTTTTCTGCATCATGAAGAATGCGCAGAATGACATCCATATTAGAACAGCTGCATAGAACTTTGCCTAAGGTAGAGTATACAATGTAAACCCATGCAAGTGGATCTGGTAAGTCATATAGATTATACCCGGTGTTTAATAAAATTTGTGTTGACGATATTTTACTCTAGAGGCCAATACGCAATTTAGAAATTGGTTGAAAGGTTTCTGTTAAACTTTATAGGCCTATTGGAGATCTCTGTCTACAAACTTCAGCGTGGTTTGCTTCTATTCGCATCCTCAAACTCACCCAAAATATTATGCATATTCTGTTATAATATTATTTGACCTTATACAAAGTTTTTTCTACCAATCCTACACACTGATGCTGGTCCCTCCATCTGGAACTTTACCTCCTCGTGTTCGCAACTCTCTTGCACTTTGCTAAACCTTATTAAAAGTCTGCTTATGGTTAATATAGGCCTATTTCAAATTGGCTGCCTTCACAGTTCACCTCTTTATAACGTGAGGAATACATAAAATTTTAGTTGCGCTGCATCGAGTTTGCAAAGAGCATGTTTTCAGCGCTGTGTGCTGACTTTGAAAATCGACGCATGTAAATTGTCTGGTGAACGTAGAGTTTAAATCAGACGAAGGTTATAAACTTGTACAACGAAAGGAAACCGCTTGCTTATCTTACGTTTCTTCTGTAAGAAATGATACACGTAGAGAGCGAGTTCTAAGTCACCCTTCAGAAGCATAAAATTGTTAAACTTTATTTTATTCTTCGTTGTGTCTTTCTTTACATTTCAAACGCCATCCTATCGACTTCCCTTAGGCTGGTTCCCTGCCCCTTAATACAGTTCAAATACTTAATTAAGAGACCTCAATGACTACATTCTGACAATACCTTCGAAATATTTTCAGCTCAGGCATGAAGAAGAAGGTCTCGTGTTATATACTCAGCGTTACGGTGAATCGGACAACATGGACACATTTCTTGGCATTAATGAGAATTACAAGCCTTTTTAGTAAGTTAATTTTGCTTGCCATTCTCAACTTTAAAATCTTATCACAGCTTCTGCTTTCAATTGAATTTCTATTACTGAATAAACAACATTTGTAATCCGTTCGTATGTTTAGTTCAATTTAGTCAGGTGTGTGCAATACCTCTGAACTTTAGATAGGCCCAGTGATATAGATATCGTACCGTGTGATATCTGTGGTCGAGTTCCTCAAACAAATGATCCTCTCAGAACACTACGTTTCGTGAGGTCGTTTCCACGAATTATTTGTATTTTGGCACCGGCGTAAGCTGGTAAGTCCGGCGATGCACGGGTCCTATGTCCAGGACCTTGAGTTCATCCATTGCCCGTTCAGTGGCGAAAAACAGGAATAGGGTACTCCTCTACATTCAACTATAGGGACATGGAGGCTTTATTTTTGACTGAATGTATTGACTGAATGATTTGAATTACTAATTCATCTGATTTTCTGAATTAGGTTCACAATTATTGTGGACGCAAAACGAACTCCAGTTCACATTATTATATTCCAGCTTTATGAGATTTAACCATTTATTGGTCGGCATTTGAAGCCGGCCTTTATAAACAGGAAAGCCAATCTTGTTAACAATTAGTTTTTTTGACTTTTTTGTAGAGATCGGCGTCCAAAGTTGGATCGAAGACTGCAGATGAAGATAGCTTTCGCAAAATGATATCAGAAGATAGACGCAATTGATCTCTTAAATTTCTTCTAAGTATTTTTTTGTTCAAATGTGTGCATACCTGTATGTAATGCAGCCTACATTAGTGTGGTTCACAGATGCATGGTCAAAAACAAAGTGCAAGCTAGAAACCAGGGCACCCTCTCAGTTTGTTAGACCTATCAATAGTATTATTTACAAAAAATTTCAGCTTTCAATTCTAACGGGAAGACGGTGCTCACGGACTGTGTCATTTTGCCTGATACCGATAAAAAGACACTAATTGTGGAAATGAATGCGTTGAGCATACATTCCCGTATGAATGGATTTTATTTCACAATAAATCAGATTTTACCGTAATTTGATAACATATGTGATAGTAGAACAGTTAATCAGGTTGAACTGTAAAATTTCAGTAGGTTTGAAGAATTGGAAATGTCCAAAAATTAACCATGAATGTCGATCGACCATGAATGTCGATTGTTCAGGTTTTATTACAACACCCACTACAGTCTTAGAGTCTACAAACTTCAAGCGCTGCATCAACAACAGACTTCTTTGCTGTTGTGAGGCAAATAGCATTCCTATTTACCACGACCACTTGGAGAAGACCCTGCTTTTCTTCTTCATTATTGGTGATGAGTCGGTTGAATGCCTCGAACAACTTCACATCCCTCTGAGCCGTGTCGTTCACAACTCTCAACTGCTGAATTCTCTCTACCTTGCTTGTAATCCTCATTCTCGATCCATTTCTCTTGTGGAAGTGTAAGAAAGTAATCACTATTCTTCAGTCGTGACAGCAGTGTCAGTTTTCACTTGGTTGCAAAATCTCCAAGGGAAGTCCCCGCCTTGAGTACCGCAGCATCACCTCTCACCTTCTTTTCACCAAGCTTTGCAGTTACTCTGTGAACAATATTCAACTTATCTGTTACTGGAAGTTAGTCTGAGAACAGTGCCAGACCTACAGCCTCATCTGAAAGGTATCACTAGTAGTTTCTAGGACCTTCCTGGCAGCAACGCTGACCTCGGGGTCAACTGACTCATATTTTCCTAGATTAATCCGAAGTGACAGATCTTGTCCTGGAGCTTCAGCATCAAGTGAGGCCTTTGTCCATGCTTTTGTGTAAAGAAGAGCAACAAAGCTGCACAAATCGATGAATCTATTCTTTAGATTGAATACACCACGTTGATCACGAAAAGGGTAGATTTTGATGGCATACAGTAAGTCTTGGCCATCCAACTTGCATGGTGAATTGGCCTAGGGCTCTCCAGTGAATTATTGAAGGCTAACTTCCAAGACAACCATTTTCAGTTCAATGAGTTCTTGGTAGTCGTCTCTGATCTCTGAATCTGATTTTCTTTCAGTAAACTTCTGTTTCATGATAGGGTTCAGTGCCGGATATGACATTCAGTCCTGTATCACACTTTCCCAAGCAGCTTTATATGTGGTGAATTAGATGGACCGTAGCACAAGGTGAATACTTTGGCTAAAATCATCACATGGTGACGGCAGGCCAACCACAGGAGCTCTCGACCTGTATCTTGTCTTCTAGCAGAACGCGCACTTCTTTGAAGAGCTCGGTGTTGACAGATATCAAAGCTCAAGGTTTGAACCTTGTCCGTGAGTTTCCACAACTCCAGAAGATTATGAATGGCCATGGATTCATTGTATCCTGTCCCACAGGCTAATTTCGGCACACCGAAAAGTTAAAGTGTTAAATATGAGTTCTTAAATTTCATTGGCAAATGGTAAAATTTGAAAATTCACTTATGAAAATATGTCTGCCAAAGCACAGAGAGTAGTCACCATGACATTCAACAAGAACTTTACACTTTGTTCAAAATACCAGTAAGTAACTAAGTAAGTAAGTAAGTTGGTAAGTTAGTAAGTAAGTAAGTAAGTAAGTAAGTAAGTAAGTAAGTAGGTAGGTACGTAAGTAAGTAAGTAAGTATAAAATAACATAATCTATTTGAATCTCATCTCCATGGCAAATGTTGGGTTGTTGACCAAGTTATACGACATCAAGATTTACCGCTAATGCCACTATATGGTAATATTTCTATGTCATTGAGAACCATCTTCCAGCGGGAATAAGATGCTGAAATTTTATCTCAATAATACTATTGACAGGTCTAACAAACTGAGAGGGTGCCCTGGTTTCCAGCTTGAACTTGGTTTTTGTGAACCACCCTAGCCTACATGTATGCATGTACTGTACGTACATTGCTGTATCAAAAAGTAACAATATATTCAAGCTTTCTTTGACGTATACACATGGATGTAGTTGATCATACATCATAGGCTACAGCATAAGCGTAAGGGAAATTTAAGTGGTGGAGGGCAAGATTTTACAACTGACCGAAGGTAAAATAAATCCCAAATAATTGGAGTCGTGCATTTACAGTGTAGGCCTATAGTCACTCACTTCTACTTGCCAGAAGACCAGGAACGCCCGAAAAAAATTCGGGGGCACTTGCCTCTGGACCCCCGCCTCCTACGCCTAATGTCATACAGTATGTATCAGAGCTATGAGACTTCAATGTGTATGAAGTACCAGCCGTATTATGTAAGTCTTAAGTTTCAAACTTCTAAAAGGCATAGTGAGTTACCTGTAACTTTGCACAGTTAGCTCAGACTATTTTTCCTATTAGCCATTGTACCTCATAAATCAGTGAAACATTCGTCGAAAAACTACATGAAATTGTAGTTCACAACTACTTCCAAACAAGTTGTCGATATGTTACTCTCAAGAAAATTGCCACGGATGGTTTGCAGATGTAGAAAAGATCCTATCATATGAAAAAGAACCAGAGGCGTCACTAGGGTTGGAGACACCCGGTGCGGTAACTCGTGGTGTCACCCCATGGACACCCTCCCTTTCCAGACCATGCAGAATCCTTATGATTTTTTACCCAATGTTATCCGTAAATCGTAATTCCTGTATATAACAGAATGTAATGGTAATAGTAGTGATATTAACAACTAGCAGAATTAAAGATATTTTCAGTTCAGTTGTAGTCCCCTTTACTGTTTCCAGTTTTGGTGTGATTCAACAGATGACAAATGCATATTTTATATTATTTTTTTATTTAATCATTCACCATCAGATCAGCAGTTACATCATTAATTAAAAATCAAGTTATCAAATATTGTCGTATGCTTGAGAGGAAGGAGAAGTGGCAAGAAAGACATGCAGCTTTTAAAGTGGTGATTCACTTTGACGTGGTGAATGCTGCCTTTGATGAAGACTGGTGGCCATCTGGTGCAGAAGTAAGGGATTGGTACTTCAGCAGAAAGACTGTAAATACTAATTAATTATGGCTATTAATTTCTGTACATATAACATGTATGGTTACAACCAAGGTAGTTTGTTTTTAAATGAACTATGTAGTTTAAATGATGTGATTGCTGTCCAAGAACACTGGCTTGGTAAGCACGATCTGAACAAAATAATAGATTTTCATGCAGATTTCCAGGGTTTTGCTTGGTCGGCTATGGATGAGAGACTAGAACGTGGTGTTCTAGTGGGAAGACCATTTGGAGGTCTTGGTCTATTAGTTAAGAAAAATTTAAATATGAAGGTATCACCTGTGACTGTCCAGTCAGACTGTCGGTGTGCTGCAGTCAAGCTCTCCCTTACTGGAGGGTTTCAGTTGTTATTGATTGTGGTCTATTTTCCCTGCTATGAGGCAAGTCTCAAATATCAGAATGAGCTGTTAGAATGCCTTGGTTTCATTGAGAGTTGCATTCAGACTAATGAAGCAGATGGATTGGTTATTATGGGAGACATGAATTTTGAATGCCGAATCGAAAATCGTGGCTACCAACTGTTCCAAAGCCTGGCTGAAGAATTTAATTTAATTAATGGAAATGAATGTAACCTAGATAAAATTAAATACACCTACCGTCAAGAAACGACGGGAAAGCACTCCTGCATTGACCACATTTATATGGATAAATCCATGTCTGCCAGAATAATGGAGTATAAAATCAGTGAAAATGCCATTAACTTTTCAGATCATTTACCAGTAACTTGTTGCATAGATTTGAAAGGTATTCATGTTCCAGCAAAGGAAATAAGCACCCAGAAGTATGCTAAAAAAGCAGGTGTGAGAAGATGGGATAAGGCAAACATACCTTTTTACTATGCCCTAAGTGGTAGGTTATTGCAAAGCATTCATGTGCCCTATGATAATTTATGCTGTAATTGTGATGTTTTTAAATGTAACCATTGGCAGTCTATAAATGAGTATTATTGTTCCTTGGTTGACGCACTCTCCGATTCAGCTTATAGCACAATTCCAGTGTTACAGGAAAACTGTTTAAAATCTTATTGGAACCCAGAACTTTATGAACTGAAGCAGGCTTCAATTTATGCACATAACCTGTGGGAAACATGTGGTAAGCCCAATTCAGGGATATTATATGATTTGCGGCGAAACAGCAAGTATAAGTATAAACTAGCCATAAGGCAGGCTGCTGAGTTGAAGGATATGGATTTAGACGATGAAATATCACAACTTTATTTTGCTAAAGACATGAATAAATTCTGGAAGAAATGGAATAGTAAATTTTCAAAGCGCAATGATATACCACACAATATAAATGGAAGGGTAACTGATCCAGATATTGCAAATGTGTTTAGCAACAATTTTGCACAAGTGTGTTTTAACTCGTATAAGGACAGTGATCGAGTCATCAAGTTTTGGGATAGTCTTCACTCCAAGTTCCAGTCTGAATATGACGCCAGTGAAGGCCAACTTAACACATTTCATATTGATGACATCGAACTAAGTCTTAAATCCCTTAAAAATGGTAAAGCATGTGGACTGGATGGGTTAACCAAGGAACATATAATACACTGTCATCCAGCTGTTATAGTACACTTAAAGTTATTGTTTAACATGATGTATACTCACGGTTTTGTGCCAGACAATTTTGGAGTTGGAGTAACTGTACCCATTGTGAAAGATAAAATGTGGCAATATAACATCAGCGGACAATTATAGACCTATCACTATCAGCCCAGTTTTTTCAAAGTTGTTTGAATACTGTATCCTACATAAATTTGGGTGATCAGTTAACATCTAGTGATTTACAGTTTGGGTTTAAAAACACTTAAGTTGTGCACATGCTATCTTTGCTTTAAGACAAGTTACTGACTACTTTGTGAGTCATGGTAGTAATGTATACATGGCAGCTCTGGATGCAAAGAAGGCTTTTGATCGAGTTAATCATGTGAAATTATTTGAATTGCTTATTAGCAAAGGGTTACCTGCAAGATTGGTTAAACTTGTTGTTGACTGGTATGGTAAGACTATCTCAGTGACAAAATGGAATAATAGTCTATCAGACCCAATCTCCATTAAAAGTGGAATTAGGCAAGGAGGTATTCTTTCTCCGATCCTTTTTAATATTTATATGGATGTGATTATAAATGCTCTGGAAAGCTCAGACAATGGTTGCCACATTGGTCAAACCTATGTAGGGTGCATTGTATATGCAGATGACATTATACTTCTATCTGCCTCAATGTGTAGACTACAAGAAATGATGGATACATGTGTCAAGAAAGGTGCAGAACTTGATGTTATATTTAATGCCAACAAATCTAAGTTATTCTCTGTAGGTCCATCTTATAATAGCCAACATTGCAATCTTGTCCTTGGATCAGAATCTATTCAATGGGTAAAGGAATTGAAATATCTTGGATTATTCTTTATATCAGACAGAAAGTTTAAAATTGATATTTCGGTTGCAATTAAACGTTTTTATGCTTCAGCTAATGCCATATTCTGTCATTCAAAATATGTATCCGAGCATGTGAAATTGAGATTGATGGAATCCTTTGTCCTCCCTCTGTTAACTTATTCCTTAGAGTATATTAATTTACCAACAGCCCAGATGCGTCAGTTAAATGTGTGTTGGAATAACGTTTACAGAAAGATTTTTAACATGCATAAATGGGAATCTGTGAAGGACATCCAATTCTATTCTGGTCGGATAGACCTCTGTCATATGCTACACATGCGTAAACTAATTTTTTTGGGTAGATTGTTGTATGGAAGCCATAATAACAGTGTCCTCAGTGTTTGTGGCAAAGGCTATAGCTACAATATTGAACTTGTGCCACTTTGTCATCAGTATGATATTGACATATCTACGTTAGGTCGCAGAATTGATCATTTCATGTATGCTAGTTTTGCATCTGTATGCACTTAACGTTGTATTCTTACTTTTGTTTGTTTGTCTGTTATTGTGTTTTCTACCTTCGTGGTGAATAAACGTATATATTAATGGACTGTGAACAGCAATGAAGGTGCCTGCAGCTTATACAGTAGGGTGGAGTAAAAAAAGCGAAAATTAGAAATTCAAAAAGTAATAGCAACCAAACGTTGCCTAATGGTATGGGGTCAAAAAATGTCGAAAAAGTTTTTAAAAATATTAATGTCTTGCGCCCCCACCAGAGGGCCAAAGTTACGAAAAATAGCATTTTTTAGCGAAAATTGCAGGTTTTGTTGTAAAATATTTTAATTCAAACCCAAATAAATGTCATGCAATATATCGTTGGATAGAGCTCTTAATACTGAATAAAACGATGTATTAATTTTCAGAATATGCCCATATTTGTACAAGTTATTAACTTTTTAACATTTCCTCTAGTTCGCGACAAGTCACTAAGTCTAAAAATGGTTAAACACCAATAACATTTTTATTTTATTTCAACCCATAGTATGTCATTCGACTAAGCTCTGAACCGCCTTTCTAACGGTATATCGTGATGCGGGATTGTTTAACAATACACATTTGTTTTAATTTTTTACAGTTTTTTTTCAATTTTTCATTGATTCTGTTGTCATTTAAGCTGAAAGCGCATTTTGTCCGATGAATTGAGCGCTAAGAACATTCCATTTTGATCGTGAATAATTGCGAAATGTTGAAGCATAAAAACTACAATGCCTACTCGTTCTAAAACATTGTTTTCGAATTACGGTGATTGAAGCACACTGGATAATTATCGAAACTATATTGGATTACATATTGATTGCATTTAACGCCCTCTGACTAAGCGGTAACACTGCAGTTCTATTTTATTAGGCTGTTCATAGTTCAAAATAATAACTGCCTTGAAATTCAAAATGATACATGTCTTTTGACAAGTTCATACTACATAGTGTAGGGTCTGCGAAAGGAGCTACCTCTAAATATAGTTCAATCTGTCCAAAATTTTGCATACAAGTTCATGTTTTCATGTGTAACAAGGGCAGCCTTGTGCATTTAAAACTTTTGTTTTTAGGGCCAGTGGGCCGCCCTACTATACAAGAAATGAAATATATGTAATTAGAATGTTATGCAACTGCATTGTAAATCATTAATATATTATAATGTGCCACCAATATCAGACACATTGATCTTAACGTTATCCACATTTGGGACAGCCAAGACTTTTCCCTCTTTTGTTTTTGACGATTTTCAACTTTTTTCCACATTTTGGGCAGACGACAGCATCACCAATGACCTCGGCGGCTTTTGCTGCAGCCATCGTACCTCGAATGCAACAGGTCAAAAAACTGATAATGCTCTTCATATCAGTTCCGACTTCTGGATCATCTGCAGTTTCCTCTTCAGCTCCGTCATCGTCTCCTTAAGAACAAAAGTCAGAAAGAAAAATTTGGTCTATGTTCTACACCAATATGCATTTTTTAGAGTAATTAAGCTGTTTTAAGAAGAACAATGTCATTTTGTATAGTTTAATTAGCTCAAAGAAAATATCATGTAATTCATTCAACCATTTGGGTAAGTAAGTAAGTAATCTTCTACTAGCACGAGACAAAAACGCTAACACTTTACGACAGCTACATGTATGCTTAACGCGGCGAAAAGTAGCACAATTTCAGTAGAACAAAAGCAAACATGAAACCAATGGAATATTATAAACAGTTATAGAAGTTCTGATTTATATACAGTTAGATCTACAGCAATAATTTGACGAACATAAATACTACTCAAGTCTAGAAACGGAAACAGGTTAGCCTAGATACCAGAACAAGCGCTAAGATTAGGATAATTCAATTTTGACATTTGTATAGTGAGAGAATGATAAATCATTTCTCATGAGTTATTGTGTGAAAGTAAGGTAATTCAAAAGTAGATCCTGTTTCTGGTCGGCTGAATTTATGCTGGCAGTAATTGGTGAGGACTGGATGAGCTAAAGAACTTCAGTTTAATTTTCTTCCAAATCTTCCTCAATGTAATACTGCCGCCGCTTAAGATGTTGCTGCGTAAAAAGAATCAGTTCTTCCACCCAAACCGTTGACAAGAAGCACCCCAGAATGAAAGAGCATGAATAACGTTCGTTTAGCCGGAATTTGGGGAATTGTATCCGTTTCATAAACGCTATCCTCCGCCGTCGTAAGAAGACACTAATCCGAGGCGCTCTCTGCCCTAGCCTCTAATGTACAATTGTACATGTATCTGGGCAGAAAGTGGAATACTGCTCTCTCTCTCTTTAAATGATTTTATAGCTTACTTAAGCTTCGTAGGACGAAGTGGGGTAGATTTCTACCCCAGCGGTGTTTTGTTGTTGATTGCAAAGCAACTTTAGGTAGTTATAATTTGACGTGCCATGTGTTTACAAGTTAAGACCTATATCATTTTCTGACACCACAACTGTCACAATGGGTTCATAGTGTTACAGTAGTAGTAACATCACTGGCGTGAAGAGCAGTAGGTAGCGGGATCGCTTCCCGTACCTTCCCAAAGGTCCACTCAGCCTATCATTCGCGAGATGGCGCGTTGATAAAATGAGATGTTGGACGTGATGGGCGCCTTGCATGGCTGCCGTATACAGTTAAATTCGACTCCTGTAATAACTTGTCATCATCCGTTCATACTGATTTGCAATCATCCTGCGTTGTGTCAGTTTTAAATTAAACGAAGATTATTGTGTCATATTGTCTGAGAAAATTATTTCAGTCCAAATGTCATGGAGTATTAATCTATCCCACTTCGTCGTCGACGTCAATACTTTTTCGCTCATAATGAAGATGCATATAGAGAAGATATTTGCCCATAATTACGCTGCAGTTAGAAACAAAGTGTTGATTCTACCATGAATTGAGTTTTAATACTTGCCTAATTGTGGAGAGGTCACTTTCCAAGATGGCGGCCAAAATGGCCACCAAAACACTAAAATATGTACATCTAAGCTTATTGTTAGATTGCAATAACAGAGAAAGTGTCGAATTTGTTATTTTCAGGGTTAGGGAACCGAAATATGACAGTGACATGTTGTTGGAATAGTAAGCTTACCATCCAAGATGGCAGCCAAAACAAATAAATATGTATATCTAAGCTCAGAGATAAACCACAATGACAAATGAAGTCCCGAATTTAATACTGGCAGGGTCGAGAAATTGAAAGATCGCAGTGGCAATAGTGTGGGAATGTTAGTTTCCAAGATGACGGCCAATATGGCCTTCAACCCTAACCCATGGGCTGAGATATAGATATTTTTGTGTTCACAATCTTGGAAACTAGCATTTTCACAATATTGCTACTGCGATAGTTTGATTCCTTGACCCTGGAAAAATTAAATTTGACGCTTTATCTGCCATTTTATAGTATCTTTGAGCTGAGATATACATATTTCTGTTTTGACGGCCATATTGGTCGCTCTCTTAGAAATTAAAATTCCCACACTTTTGCCGCTGCGAGAAAGCGAATCCTTCAACTCGAAAATTCTAAATTCAACACTTAATTTCCTACTGTAGCCTGCCAGTAATCTGAGATATACATGTTTCTGTGTTTGGCGGCCAAAATATATTGTTTGTCATTGTACATAATCTATTTGCTGAGAAATACATATTTCTGTTTAGCGGCCATATTTGCCCCCATCTCGTATAGTAACATTCCCGCACTATTGCAACTACGATAGTTCGATTCCTTGATTTTGGAAGTATTACAATCGACATTTCATCTGTCACCATAGCTTATCCATGAGCGGAGATATACATATTTTTGCGTTTCGGCGGCCATATTGGCCGCCATCTTGGATAGTACTATTACGACACCATTGTGACTGCGAATGTTCGATTTCTTGACCTTTTTAGTATTACAATCGACACTTCACATGTCGTTGTAGCTTATTTCTAAGCTGAGATAAAAAAAAATATTTTTTCTGGCGGCCATAATGACCGCCATCTTGGTTAGTACTATTCCCACACTATTGCCACAGCGATTGTTCGATTCCCTGACCTTTGAAATATTACAATCGACACTTCGTTATTGTATCTTACCTGTGAGCTGAGATATTACAAATCTCTTTGCGGGGTTTACGTTCAAAACCACGATCACAAAACAGCGATCGTCAAAACCGCGATCACAAAATAGCGATGCACAAAACAGCGACTGCATAAAATGGCGATCATCAAAACAGCGATTTCACCGATTATTATAGAAAGTTTTAAATGTATCACGAAGTATAAATAATATTCTAACAAATGTAATGTAAAATTTGAAGACTTAAATCATGTCCAATTCCAGGAAAGTAGTCCAATATAGGTCGATTAGTGTAATCGCCGACGATGCTTTTTATTTTGTCTGCAGTTTCTCTGTAGATTCTTCGAGATGGATTTGGTATTTGCCCTGCGATGTAGCCTACTTTACTACAACATTTTAAGTTCAATTAAGTTCGCAATCAGGACCAATCAACTCTGTCATTTCCGCTTTCACTCCAACAACTTCAAATGATTTAGTAAAATAATAAACGCTAATTAAGTTCGCAATCAGGACCAATCAACGTAGGCCTACATTAAATAAGTCAATCTTCGAATTTAATCGCTGTTTTGATGATCGCTATTTTATGCTGTCGCTGTTTTGTGCATCGCTATTTTGTGATCGCGGTTTTGACGATCGCGGTTTTGTGATCGCGGTTTTGAACGTAGACCCTTTGCGGTAGTAAACTGCCACGGTCCCTCCTCCGTTTCTCTTGACAAGGTATCGGCCTACGAAGGTTAAGACTGACCTATTTCAGATTGAATCCGTCATGTGCTCTTTTTTGTGAACTGATCTTCGTGATAGACATTATGACATTGTGGTTTTACTGTTAGTGCGTCGCTAGCTGATGCCGTATGCATTAGATATCGGCGCGAGAGGTTATTAGCTGACTGACTTACTAACTAACTTAATAACTTTACTGACCTGCAACGCGAGCAGTCCACTCCCCAGCAACGCCGACCGCAGTCACTCCGTCATCTCTATCTTCAAAGACCGCATCACAAATCTCGATAGCATCGAGTGCGATAGCTAGACCGGCATCTCCGCCAACTGCCCTACCGGCATTTTTACCGACCTTTGCAGCTGCACCGGCAAGTTTCTTGACCTTGTCAGCCTTTTTATCGACCTTTGCAGCTGGACCGGCGACTTTCTTGGCCTTGTCAGCCTTTTTATCGACCTTTGCAGCTGGACCGGCGACTTTCTTGGCCTTGTCAGCCTTTTTATCGACCTTTGCAGCTGGACCGGCGACTTTCTTGGCCTTGTCAGCCTTTTTATCGACCTTTGCAGCTGGAACGGCGACTTTCTTGGCCTTGTCAGCCTTTTTATCGACCTTTTCAGCTGGAGCTGCGACTTTCTTGACCTTTTCAGCCTTTTTATTGACCTTTGCAGCTGGAGCTGCGACTTTCTTGGCCTTTGCAGCAACTTTTCCAGTCTGCACATGGCAACGATAACTAATCAAATTATCTGAAGAAATACACCAATAAATTAAAGAAATAATTAAATCGTAGCAGTATACACTCATTTTGACGAGACACATTTTATAAGCCCTGTGGCAATTTTTAAACTAATCCAATATGTATTGGCTTCACGAAAGTGATTATGAATTCCTCAGATTCTGTGCTGCTTTTTTATCACAATGCTAAAAACAGAAAAATCATACTTGAAGCATATTCCAAGAAGCCTCAATTCACCGTTCACCGTCAAACCTCCTCGGGGTAGAGGTAGATGTAAATCACTTGGAGTTGGAAGTTTCTAAATGTTTGGATCAGTATTAATTATCAACATAGTAAAATCAACTCCAGATTGAACTTTATCCAGACTTCAAACCCACCCCCAATTCCGTCAACTGTCTTTTTTATCTATTACATTGACTGTGCCACTACAAAGGAAGTCCAGCCTGATTTGTAGTTGAATCACTGATGCGCCTGATATGCTTTACTTACTTTGGCCTTTCCATGAGATGCATCAACTTTTTTCTTTGGTTTTTTCCGCGGATCATCGTTGGCCATGATCAAGTTCTAAATTTAATAGCATTTCTAGTGTATAGATCTGTGTTACATTTAAAAATACATACTTTACGTTAAACTTGTCTGCTTATAAAATAGGTAACTTGGATGGCACTCTAAATGCCGTTCTTTGAACAGGAAATTCAGTCAAAGCAACAACCAATATTAATTTTGTATGGACAGAATGATCTTTATTAGAATGCCAATTGCGAATCGCATTTTAGCGTACAGCATGAACAAATTAAATTTCTAGTTCATGGAGCTTACAAAGATTGGAAAGCAAGGATTATTCGTTGAACCATACTTCATTTAACACTGTTTTATTGAATTGCTTACAAATTGATCTTCGTAAAAATTGCAATATTATTGTTTAGTTAGGAACATTATTGAGTTGATGAACCTTTCTTTGTTATCAAATGACTAACCAGCCATACTGAACATAGTTAAAAAGGGTGACCCTTATTAAGCGGGGCTTGTGCCCCTTTTGGGTCTTCCCTGTTCCGTAGCCAATGCTCCGATATGTAATAATCAAGTTATAATTGTTGTTAATTGTTATATGCATTGTGCTTCTGGAAATAAAAGTTTGTCAGTTGTCAGAACTGAAATTTCTCAAATAATGGGAAATTTAACACACGAAATAGTAGGGGACACATTTTCTAAAGCTTATGATTGCACAGAGAATACATGGTGTATGACATTCATGTAGGATTGCATGAACTAAATGTCTATAATTATAGGATATGGAAACAACCCAGAGTTAGCATACGTACAGAATTTGTATATATGTTACAGTGAATGTGTATTATCAGGGAATATGTATATACCCTGAAATTATTAGGTTATATGTACATTCCCTGATTCACTCGGGGAATGCATACATTCCCTGAAAAAACAGGGTATATACATATACCCTGAAATTTTCGAGTGATTTCTAGACACCTACCCTGAAACGCTTTACAATAACACATTAAGCCAGATTTCTATACACATACCCTGAACATTTCAGGGTATGTGTAACATCTGCTGTTACATTTCACAAGAACTTTGAGGCGTGTACAAATTGTACATCTGTTTGTTTTATGTATTGGCTGTCTGACGCTGTCAAGTACGGCAACATAACGAGTGATGACGGACTATAGCTCACGTGGACAAGTGGACCTGATTGAAATGCAGTCCATGCCTAGTGGACATCACAAATGGATCATGGTATACCAAAATCATCTGACCAAATACTGTGCTCTTCGTCCGTTGTCTACAAAGCTCGCGGCTGAGGTTGCCTATCAACTCAGTAGTTGACATCATGCAGATTATACTTCGACCGTATAGACAACGCTCCAGCGCGAGGTGAAGTGGCAACAGAACAAATCAGAAACAAATATAAACTCTGAGAAAACAAGCTTCTGCTGGATGCTGATGTCTCCAAAGATGAAGAAATTGCTCTGTGAACCGCGATTAAGACGTGGCGGTTAAGGTAATCTGCCGGTTTGGCAGATGCCTATCACACAGTGTGAAATATAACAGTAAATGTTACACATACCCTGAAATTTTCAGGGTATGTGTTGTCTATACGGTCGAAGTATAATCTGCATGATGTCAACTACTGAGTTGATAGGCAACCTCAACCGCGAGCTTCGTAGACAACGGACGAAGAGCACACGATTTGGTCACACAGTGTGAAATGTAACAGTAAATGTTACACATACCATGAAATTTTCAGGGTATGTGTATAGATATGTGAAATGTAAAAGTAAATGTTACACATACCCTGAAATTTTCACGGTATGTGTATAGAAATCTGGCTTAATGTGTTATTGTAGTCAGAGTAAGTGTATAGAAATCACTCGAAAATTTCAGGGTATATGTATATACCCTGGTTTTTTCAGGGAATGTATACATTCCAGGAGTGAATCAGGGAAAATACATATAAGATTTCAGGGTATATAGACATTCCATGATCATGCACATTCACTGTAACACATGCATTGTATAATTCACGATACAAAAAGCATATTGTTTGAAAACTGTCATTGTTTTCTTTTTTATTTTATCATGACAATAATGCAAGTACGTGCATTTCATACTTTATCCTGCTGCACAGCTGCACTTAGAGCTAAAGCTTCATTTTTGAGCTGGTACCTTCAGCCGTTAAAATTAATGATAGCGAGAAACATACTGCTAAGCTCTATTTCACAGCAAATTCCTGTTATTTCGAGTGGTTTTCAATGGTTGCGCTTTCACTACAACTTAAAAAATATTTACGACAATGATCATCAATATCATCTAATTAGAAATTCACAGGTAGTTGTCGAAGTCAATAGTCCGACTGTATAAGAATACTATGACAGACACTATAATTATAGAAGCCATAGCTGTAGTACAATACTAACACAATTAGGGAATGCAAACCCGGGGTCTTTTTTCGAAACCCGGGTTTCGGGTTTGACCGCCGTGAAAACCCGGGTAACCCGGGTAACCCGGGTTTGGACGGGTTAACAAATTTTACATGATAAATATTATTACTGCACTATTTCTTGCGTAAGAACAACGTCGTCGTATGCAGCTACAAGTCCAACGTTCTCCAACAGTCAAGAATTTGGCATAAAAAGAAAACTTTAGGATAATCGCGATATTTTTTTTATAATTATAAGCAGTGTTTTTCAATAAAAAATGTTCCGAAACTGAACAATTCCAGAACAGTTATGGAAGACATTGCAAGGGTTCCGAAGGCCTAAACCTGAGCCTCTAATTTTATAGCATCTTGAATACCAATAAACACTGAAAACGCTGAAATTAAATTAAATTAACTAAATAATTTTTTATAGGCCTATAAAAATAATTGTCAAATGACAGCTTAATCGTCTACATCTCAGCTTTAGGCCATTCCAGAGCCAGCCCATTTGCTTTCAGAAGATAATTTAGTCATCGTTACTCTGAAACCCAATTTGGCAGAGCCAGAACTTACTAAAGTAGATGCTGCTTTGGAGACATATCGCTGCCTGTGATTGTGCTTGGACTAAGAGGTCTACCGTCATTGGCTTCGTCAGAACGATAAGGGTCACCAACGTCCTTGTGTTTCAGCAGGTTTATCTTATCAACCTACGACTTCTTCGCTCTCAGCATGGGACCCTCTTCAACTAGCAACCATTAGACAGCTAGTTCTGAACTCTTCATCCAAATCGTGTGAACTGGATTTACTTCCATCGTTTCTAATTAAGGATTTTATAGACGATTTTCTCCATTTTTGCATCTATTCTGCAACTCTTCATTGGCACAGGGTACAGTTCCGGCCTCACACAAACGGGCAGTTGTTTTTCCTTCCATCAAGCGGCAGGGATTAGACCCCAACTCCCCCTCCAATTTTAGGCCTATTTCTAACCTCTCTTTCCTTTCCAAGCTCCTTGAAAAATGTATTGCTTTCCAACTATAGTTCACTACCTTGACTCCAACTCCCTCATGCCTTCATTTCAATCCGGTTTCAGGAAATTCCACTCTACTGAAACTCTCCTGCTCAGGCTTATTACTTATGTCTTCCAAGCCCTTGACCAAGGTCACGTTACTTTGCTCGCCCTGTATGACATCAGCGCAGCATTCGACACAGTACACCATTCCATACTCCTTAGCCGGCTACCTAATTCTTTTGGCATCACGGACAGGGCTCTCCTTTGGTTCCAATCTTTTCTTACTGTTAGGACTATATCCGTGGTTTTTGGTTCAAACCGCACTCCTTGGGTCACTGTCCCCTATGGTCTTCCTCGAGGCTCTGTTCTTGCTCCTCTACTATTTGTTCTGTATACCTCAGACCTTGGAGGTATTTTCCAACTGTTTGGGGTCTCTTCCCATCAATTTGCCGATGACACCCAGGCCCTTTTACATGGCCCAGCATCTTCTGCTGTTCAAATGGTAAAGCGGTTGTTAGAGGCTTCCTCTGCCATAGACGCATGGATCTCCTCTAACCGCCTGCGGCTGAATCCTGACAAGACACAATTTATATGGCTTGGTGGCCGTCTTCAGGTCAATAAGATTGATACCGATTCCCTTTATCTCAGATTTCCCCACATCCACGTCTCCACTTCTGTTCGTGACCTGGGAATTGTCTTGGATCCCTCCCTTTCTTTTACTGGCCAGGTCAACTCGGTTTCCAGATCTTGCTTCTACCATCTGCACCAACTACGTTCCATTCGCAGCTCTCTTTCACTGCATGCCATTACTACTCTGATCCACGCCTTGATTTGCACTCGGGTTGACTTTGGGAACGCCGCATACATTGGACTCTCCGCCTCTAATTATACTCATAAACTCCAGTCTATCCTTAATGCAGCTGCTCGGCTTATAGGCGCCATTCCAAAGTTTGCCCATATCTCAGGCTACATTCGGGATACCCTTCACTGGCTCCCTATCCAACAGCGGGTAAACTTCAAAATCATTTCCCTCATGCGTAACTGCCTTATTGGGGAGGCCCCATCCTACCTGAGGTCTTTTTGCACCTTTGTCTCCTCCTTACCTGTGAGGACCTCTTTGCGATCTTCGACCCGAGGCCTTTGGTTGTCCCTCGCATGCGCTCTGCTACGGCCCACTCTAGGTGCTTTGTCGTGTTGGCCTATCAGCTTGGAACTCTCTTCCCCAGTCTCTTCGCCTTGAGTTACTAGCCCTCTCTCCTTCCCAGTTCCGTAGATGTCTTAAGACTTTCTTGTTTCCTGATGCAGGCACTGACGCAGGTCGAGAGCGCTACTGATTTTTGAACGGCGCTATACAAATGTTCGATTACAATTACAATAATTATTACAATTATGCTTGGACCCGAGATGAATAGCCTGTGCATATTTCTTGTTGCACCGCTGGCAATTTTTGCTGCGAGTTAGGCTACATAACTGACATTGAGCCGTCTGGCCCTCAGAATCGTGAACGAAATGATCCCAAACACCACCCTGTACATTTGCTGATTTAGACGTTGTTTGGATTTGTGTCTGAAATCACTAAATTCAAATAAAACCAGTTTACTGCTATTATTTACGAATTCGAAGCTACGACGCCGACGTGACAAAACACTCAACATTAGTCACTGGTCGTGTGAAATGGGAAGCCACACTCATACGAAGTCATCAATAAAGATATGGAATGAGCTGATAAATAATTAGTTAGAAGTAGTATTACGTAACCCTTTATCAACCAATGTTATCGTTATATTTCCATTACTCTGCATTTGTGAGTTTCACACCGTGAAGAACGGTGAAAGTTCGGATTTTCAAACCCGTCGAACCCGGGTTTCAATTGTGTTCAAACCCGGGTTTCGGGTTTGGAAAAAAGCCGGGTAACCCGGGTTACCCGGGTTCGGGTAACCCGGGTTGCATTCCCTAAACACAATGTATGGTAATGCTTTAGAAACTGACCTTCTTCTCTCCTTCTTCTTCGTAAGTAAGTATATTCTTTATTGAACCAGCTGCAATCCGCATTCCGGTGTACATGCATCATGCATCTCCATCTTTTCCCAGATCTCGTGAATAAGCTGGTGCCCTGCGCTTGGCGCTTTAGAAGTTTGGAGATTACGATTACGATACATAATAAATAGTCAATAGTCAAAATGAATTAAAGCATTCTAACTATAAAAGTTTTTTCATATTATGGTCAGCCAAAGGTAAAACACGATGAGATTTTTGCACTTACTTAGCATTTATTTTAAGTGTTTTCGATCTATTGTTACGTTAACCAAACCATTTAAACCTGATAGTCAAATCTAATTTAGAATATCCCGTTAAGAGGATTAAAACTGATGAACAAGCCTATGCATTCTAACTTTGCAATCTGCGCTCGACTGCGGCAGTCGTATATTTAATTGTAAAGATTCTTGTAAGTCTGTTGCAAGTTTCAAATAGGCCTACTGCAGTGTACGCTCTAGGCCTACTCATTAAATTTAGGAAAACTCACCACTGAAATCAGTTGTCACTACACTTCGTTAAAGAGTTGCAAAAGCCTTCACTACCAACCTTGGATTAATAGCAGATACAACGTCTCAACGCACAATTTATAGTCATATTTTATTTAAAAAATTTCGATATCATTTTACCTATCAAAGCGTGGTTCTATGGTTATTCAGCGTTCAGCACATAATATTATACTTCCTCTTCCCAAAATTAATGTGATCAGCTCATTATGCGGATTTAAACGTGCGCGATAGTATTTTGGCTTGGTCGACTCTCTATGGACAGCGCGAGGTTAAAATCATCTGGGAAAAATTATGGGGATCAGCTCATTATGCGGATTTAAACGTGCGCGATAGTATATTGGCTTGGTCGACTATCTATGGACAGCGCGAGGTTAAAATCCTCGGCAGAGGAGAAACATTTTTCGAGATTTCTTCTCTACTTGAGCCCCCTATCAAAGTAAGTCAGAATGAGTACACAGACTGAGCAGTGTCGGTGGGAAGATAGGGAGGCAGAGGACTAACCATTAGAGGTCTGCCCACGTATGCTGTTGCTAACACAGAACCGTAAAATACCCGCGGGTATACCCGTACCCGTCGTCTCTACAGCTCAGCATTGAAGTCATTCGATGATGAGAGTAGTGGTAGTAGTAGTTATACTTAGTTGTTGTTGTTGGTAATAGTAGTAGAAGCAGTAGTAGTAGTAGTAGTAGTAGCTCAGTCATTAGTCAACTTATAAAACTTGTCACATGCAACTCAATGTTGTGCTGCTCAATTGCATGGTACATTTTATATCCGTGGTCTATATACTGTCACCTAGATTCCTAGAACACTAAAATACTGTTAATAGTACGTTGCAGACCCGGTCAGGTCCATTGTGCGCCTACATTCTATATTATATGTAACGGTGACATTGTAACCCTAAAACTTCACGTCGGTACGGGTAAAACCGGGTATACCCGTACCCGTGATGACCCTACCCGTACCAACCCGTCCCGTGAAACGCGTACCCGACCCGTCCCGACCCGCGGGTACGGGTCGGGTACGAAAATACGGGTATACCCGCAGACCCCTACTTGACCACGGATATAAATAGACCCCATCCGCCCTCGTATGCTGTTGCTAAGTAAAATAAAGTCGTCTCTACAGCCTTGAAGTCATTCACACTCATCGCTTCCGGGGTCTACGGTTAGGAATCCCTTGCTACACATCAAAAATCAATAAACATTCGTTTTGGACCAAATCTTTCTTAGGAAATTTTTTATGAACTGTGCTAATTATTTGGGCCTTGGCAGCTATGTTTGAACGTATGTATTGTGTTTTTTTAAATTTCTCAAATAACGTATGCAAATTTGCATATACATGTTCGTTTTACGAACATCGGGCCAATAGGCTACTAACAACTTGTGAAATACTGAACATGTATGAAATCACACTGTAACACAATAACATAATAAAATTGGATAATTGGTGTTAAAAACAATCTGAAATGTAGGGTTTTCAGCATCAATAAGACGATGTATCGCACAAACTCCAACTGGTCCATTTTGCCACCAACCTCCACGTGCACTCTCCAGGCAGCCACTACACATATGTTGAGAACATGGGTGCAGAAGCAGAACCACCACTTTTTACCGCGTATGCCCGGCCTGTATTCACTGAGAAACCTATCAAGTAGGTCGACCCAACCCATTGTCTTGTTGTACGAGTATATCATCATATGGCAGTTTACTGGGATATGCTTCTTGTCAACACTAGAGTAGCGTCTCTTGGACACAGTTGGACTCACACCGACATAGCTTGTTGTCTTTCCACAATGCCACTACAACACATCCATTGCCCTGATATTCGATTCCTGCTCGCTGCTCGTTCTTCACCGCACTGGATTTCATAAGAGGGCAGTCCCACAAGCGTTTCTCCCGTATTGTCCCAATTGCAGCAAAACATGTATCCGTCAGTGTTGTGAGGAGTTCCAATGAAGTGAAGAAGTTGTCGAAAGTAAGAGTGTGACACTTGGGATGTTCAACTGTCGTCAGAAGCTGCCAAACAACTTGACTACCAAGGCCTATCCTGCCCGCCTAACCACGTGTTGAACCCTTACCTGTATACATATTGAGTGGTACTCCAAACTCCAAAGCCATCAATTTAGGGTTCTTTATTGCTTATTACACGCACGCACGCATGCATACGCACAAATATTATTATATATAATAATTATATATCTTATATATACAATAATAAATGATTTGGTTGACACAATAGCTCAGGATCAGAAACATGCCTGTAAATCAACGTCGACTTGATTTGACGTCATCAGTACCATATTGGACCAATGTTCGTAAAACGAACATGACCCAGATATGAAAAATTTACGACTCCATTTATTACAGTATAATTATGCACATGACATGTGCTGGGTGCTAAATATGTGCACTTGTCAAATACCCATCAGCTCGTGCGATATTACACATCGAACCAAAATTATAAATTTTTAAACAAAAGACGGTGAACATGCCTGAAGTTGTAGCATTTAGCATTAGACAAAATCAGTTCAAAACTTTAAAAACAAAATTTTTTGGCGATTTTTCCGACAAATCAACCTTTTGGCTGACATAAGAGCACATGAAAAAAAATTAAAATGATGACGTCAACCAATGTGATGTCATCATAAAATGTGTTCGTAAAACAAACATTGGTCCAAAACGGGTTAACTTGTGAAGGTTGTCACAAACGCAACTTTGTTACACTGAAGGTTTTGAATAAACATGAGTTCTCTGTTGTACCGTCGCGAGGTTCACCACTTTGCGCTTAAATGAGTGGTTTGTTCCTTCTTTGCTGGTTTTGGGGTAAAGTTCACCTCCGGATCAAAGAGATCAAATTCCTCGGTATGGACAGGTAGCCGGTTCGCATGCGTGAAGTTGCTGCAATGATACCTCGGTCACTGAAACAGCATCGAGTTGCTGCAGGAAGAGCGTGTAATTCCTAGTTGCTTTGGAAGTCACTGGTACCAGGACCTTATGAAAACTTTTGCAAGAAATATGCTTATGTAAAAGTCCCGCTACGACTACATGATAGTTAATACATCACTATGTGCAAATACAGTAATTTACTAAAAAAAACATGTCTACATTTTTGGCAAGAAACATGCATATTGTCAAGTTTTTGAAAGTTTATACCATGCAGGAATTGTCTTTTACATTAGTAAATTTGCAAAAGTTAGCCCCAGTGAGCCACCTCTAAATGCAGGTCGAATTGCTTCAAATTTTGCATAAAATGTTATCTAAATGAAACCATTTGAGCAGTTGAAAGTTGCAAATTTAGAAAATGAGAAAACAAGGACCACCATAATTGGCACATACATATAATTATTACGGGTGGGCAACGATTAAAAATTTTAATCTAAATTAATCGCACGATTAAAATTTTGAATAACGTGATTATTTCTTGCGCATGTCACAAAAGATAACAAGTACAACTACTCTACCGACTCTGAGTATTTACGTCGAATGTGCGCTATATAAATGCTTGCAGTCAATAAACAAAAAGCAGACATGCTTTTACTACTTGTTTTTACTTTTAAGTTTTTACTTTAAAGTTTAAACTCAGCGGTTTAATCCAGTGATATTTGAGTTTTGAAAAATAATTACAGTTTCAGTTTTTATTCAGTTTCGGGTTCGTAATTTCTATTTGAGTTCAAGTTTCAGTTTTAAAATAATTTCGGTTTTTATTACAGTTTCAGTTTTGAAATAATTTTCGTTTGCATTTCAGCTACTGGAAAATTTTAATTTTAGTTTTAATTTATATATATATTATATGTAGATAAATTAAATATACATATGCAATTATATTGATTGATTGATTGAATCATGCATTGAGAGAAAACAACATGGATGCACAACTGATTATAATGTTTGTTATCAGACGTTGACTAGTAAGAAGCACTGTTCTGTCATTGTTTAATGTGTTACAAGTCGATGATTAGCGTCGTAGCTCGAGCAATAACCAGTAACCCATGAATTCTAATTCGCAATTTGTTCATTAAGTTTCACCAAAACCCTCATTTCCAGGTTCTGGCTGAATTTCTATTTCTGCGTCTAGCAGTCAAGAGGGAGAACATTCTCTCCACATAGGCCTGTGGTTCCGGCGCAGCATTTAAATTTTCCGCCAGAGTTGTAAACAGGACAGATGATCGCCGTTTGGCCGAACATGTCAGTGCATTCTGGTACGGTCTAGTCAAACATTCAGAAATGCTCCGAGTTTCCCTAGTATTGTTTGACTGTGGTGCGTGTAGGTGAATGCGCCATGGCTTGCATTGAGGCAGTGTTGACCTCTGACTGCCTTTTTTCCATAATATCATATATCTCGCGATGACTTTATCGCCATAATATGACGATAATGTCATAAGTCACCAAAAAACACGGCTCCCGTTAAATAAATAAGTAGGAAGTTAGGAAGTTTATCGGAACTTTAGCAAACTTCGCGCATTACAGTCCTGGGAATAACAACTGCAATTAGTTTTATTTAATATATTTACCTTTAGATTAGTCGAATTCTTTCACACAAGCGCAGTTCACATGGTTTAGTGTTAGTGTCTGATTCCACTTACACTAAACACGAACCTATGTTAGTTTTGTCATCGTTTACAAAATACTGCCATACTACGCTTTCGTGCATACGTCCAACTAATAATTTAGTCACGATAAGCTCTTTCTTATTAGAACAATTCAGCAACCTAACCGACGCTAGCAGACGACATAAATTCGGATAACCGGAAGTCACCGGATATAATAAATGGTCCGTCTAAATACTGAGAGTTACATAGGCAGCGACAGTCCCACTAAAGTCCAGCAGGAACGCAGAATTTTGTTTACGTATTTTCAACAATTTCAGTTCGGATATTAATTATCGTTTCTATTTCTATTTCGTTTTCACATTTTAGTTTCAGTTTCTAATTCGTTTCCGTTTTGCAAATAATTTTTGATTTAGTTTAAGTTTCCGTTAAACGGAAATTCATAATTCTCGTTTCAGTTTCTATTTCACTTATCTGAAATATCACTGACGGCAACCTTCGACACTGTACTGTCGCAGGTATTGCAGTGGGATGCAAAATCATGAACGACTTTACAGGTCCTGGAAGAAAATGAATAGACAGACCTCCTATTCTTATTCTGAACAGAATGTAGTGAAGCTGTTGTCTGTCCCAAAACTTCGCGACGGAGCAGCTGCTTAATGTCAGAGGCAGTGAATGACAGCTGAGATGAGTTTTGATTAAGGGATCGGATCAAGGGTATGTACTTCGATAGCGTTGTTTCAAGCGTTGTTTTGTTACAGACATACAAGTGACAGGGAGACTGCTCATATATTTTCCGCAAGGGTTTCCTCAAGGCAGCTCCAGAATTTTTTCGGAGGATTACGTCATTGACCCACTGGTCTCAGTGGCCGGCAGCCACTACACTTAGCGTCTAAGATCTCAGAGATCATGCAAGAGTGGGTGGATATTATCTGACATGTCTCAAAGTCTCCAGAAAAAGGACTCTTGTGCCACTTCAAATACTGCTAGCATCGTAGAGATCAATCTTCATTTTCCACAGCTTTTGAGGATGAGAATATGGCATCCATTAGCGCTCCATGGAATAACGGTGTCATAGAGTTTGGGGTAGCTCGGCTGGAAACATTCCAAACGCCAGATGACTACCGTGAACTTCTGGAGCAGTTAAATCCATTGCAGGTATCCACCAGCAATTCACCGTACCCGGTTGATGACTAGAGTAGTTTACTCCATGAAGATGTGGGTTCCCCAAGCAGTATTACCCATTTGCAGCTAGAATCCTCCGGATTACGGAAGCCATGTGGTCCCTTATTTCGCGAAAAAATAGGGAAGCATCTCATATGTCGAACAAAATAATAAGGAAGCATTTCGTGTAGCGGACAGATAAGGAAACAGCCAGTGTGATTCTCGTTAACGATAACGATAACGAAAATGTTCGTTAACGAAAATAAAATGATTTCGTTAACGATAACTATAACTATGACTAAAAAATATAATTAACTATAACTATAACTATAACGAAAATAACACTAACGAAAATTCATCTTTATTTTCGTTAATGCAAAAATAAAAATAGGAAGTGCAATATGGACGATTCGACATAAATGAGAACGAAAAATTCGATATTTTTATTATGCAATTTGTCAGTTACTTTGGAAAACTCGTGTATTCATGAAGCTGAATGCACCCATGCTTCAAAGGCTTTCAAAGCTCTGAGTAAATTGTGAAACAGCGTGTTAATACGCACAATTTTGCTTATAGCCTTAATCATTGTAACTAAGTAGTAACTAAAATTAACTAAAATAAAAATCCATTAACTATAACTATAACTATAACTAAAAAATAATACTAACTATAACTATAACTATAACTAAAATAAAAACTCATTAACGATAACTGTAACTCATTAACGATAACTGTAACTATAACTAAAATAAAATCTTTAAGGAGAATCACACTGGAAACAGCTCATATGTCGAACAAAATAGGAATATTTCTCATATGTCGAAAATATAAGGAAGCATTTCGTATCGTGGACGCCTATGCATGACTTCAAAACTGCATCCACAATCGCTACATCTATAATAGTTCACGCTAAATTAGACTACTTCAATTCTCTTTTCCTAAACATTGACATGACCCAAATAAACCGCCTCCAAGCAATTCAGAATGCCCTAGCCCGTGCTGTCACCAAAACCCCCAAATACCATCACATCAATCCTGTCCTCGAATCACTCCACTGGCTCAAAATTCCTGAACGAATAGAATATAAAGTCATCTCACTCACCTACAATACACTTCAAACCTCAAAGCCCTCCTATCTCCGTCAGTTGTTCACGATCCAGCCACTTCGTCCAACCCGCTCCTCCTCCTCCTAACACTGCTCCGCCCTTCGGTCACCTCATCACTAAAATTTTCAAATCGCTCCATAGCCACCTCTTTGGAACAAACTTCCGCCAGCACTACGACAACTATCTGACCCATCCTACGAAGTCACCAAAACTCCACCTCTCGCTATCTCTCCACAGGTCTTTCACTCGAAACTGAAAACACTGTTTTTGACAAATCCTATCCTGAATCCAACACTTCTCCCTGCCTACCTCGCTGTCTGAACACCAAACACCATCCACCTTAGCCGCCTGCCTGTCTGCCTGACTCTCTGGATTTTGACCTCCTGCCTATCGATTTTATTTTGATTGAGCGCCTGTGAATAAGCTGGTTCCCGCGACTTCGCTTTTGTGGGCGCTGTAGAAGTTCCGAGTTTACGATTTACGATTACGATAAGGAAACATTTCATATGTCGCACAAGGAAAGAATAATTTCATATCGCGGACAAATAAAGAAGCATCTTAGTTAGGCCTGTCTCTTATTAACTGCCGTGTATTATAAAAATTATGTGTATTATATGTCAAATACTGATTCCAGAGCCCATCGTCTGCAGCTGCTTCAAGAAATGATCTGCCCTCCTAGGCATATCGGCACACCTCAATAGAAAGGTCGCAGAAGCTGCCACCATAGCAGGAAGTCGCCATTTATGGTCCCTGACTGAGTCGGTGGTAAAGAAGAGATTGATTGCCATGGAATTCAGAGATAAGGAGAAAGCTGATGATCCTCCTAAATGGATTCCACTATTTGTCAATCCAGAAACAAAGGGCAACATGATTTCGTCACGACATCTACACGGCTATTTTTCAAGAACCTCGGTGAATAATTCTTGCAGATTGTATCCGGCGAATGGTTACTCCAGGAATCATGTCTAAAGAGCAGATGGTTGCCACCTCTGTGAAGATTGCGAACAATCTTGCAGATCGAGGAGTTGCCTTGATTGAAGAATTCAATGCCTCGTTAACACGCAACGAGGAACAGAACCATGCAAGTAATCGATGGCCATTATGATAGAAGCAAGTTCAGTGTGCAACAAAGACGTGAGCTATCAAGAAATCCAGTGAGACTGGCAACGTGAATTATTGATGGACTGACAATAGTAGTAGTAGTTTCAGTTTAACGACACTGTGTAATAACTAAGATCATTAGCGTCGCCCTCCTCCATCCGGGCATTGGACTGGAACTGCCAGAGAACGAGTAGTGGCTAGGGTGTTCCAAAACGACAGAAACTTTACAAAAGTTTATATATCTTGATGGCCAACCTCTAGAAAGTTTCTATAGGACTAGTTATTATATTGTACGAAGTTACATCTAATAAGATTAACAGTTAGGCGTGGCTCAAGCGACTCTAAGTTAAGCATTGTATAGCTGAGCCACACACATTAATTTACCATTGACAAATTTTATCCCAGAGTATCTCAGAACTAAAAGCAATCGAGAAGTGATTTTTGTGTCTATGACAGGGTTTTCCGGGGAGAAGTCAAATATGCTATTTCTAACATTGTAGGTTAATCGGATGACCTTCATTTTCAAGGTCATTTGACATCTATTGTCATAATATTTTTGTTTTCGGTGAAGGCTAAAAAGAAGGTGTCAGTCCAAGACAAGCCCACTGGGCTCAAGGAAATAAAATAGAGTTATAAGCAACCTGGAGTGACCATTGTATGACCATCGCATGACTTTGTAGTTCAAGGTCACTCGACCTGTTATGGTTAACCTTTGGCCTCACTGGAACTACAAGTTATGTAAAGAAATTCCTAGCGTATATGATGTTTTTCAGAGTCTTGGATTCCAAAGAAGTATACTCAACAGAGTTATGGTGAACATCATATGGTCAGTGCATGATTGTAGTTCAGGGTCTATTGACCTGAAATGTTTAACCTTTGGTTCTCCGAAACTACAAGTGCTAGAATAGTTTTCTTGATGTCTAATAATTTTTATGATTTTAAGGCCCGCCAAAAAAACTGTACACTCAGCATTATAGGTTTCGATCGCTTTTCTCATTCTGCAGCTTCTCTCCAACCTTTCCTCTCTTTGGACCAGCATGATCTCTTTGTCCCGCAAACTAGGACCACTTTGGCGCAAGCTAGGTCATTTCTCACCATTGGGCCTGCCATGTGGAATTCCATCCCCTCCTCTTTACGCGTTTCCATTCCTTCTAGATCTTTTCCTACTTCTCTCTTTCTTCAAAACCTATTACTTCTCTCGGGGGTACTCGCACTGGGAGCACTACTACATAGTCACTGCTGTGAACGGCGCTATATAAGTTACTGGCGTGGTTGCCCTTCGTTTCTCGGGAAGCAAGCAATAGAATTGTGATTGTGGTTTATCTTCAGTTAAGGCATTGAAGCACTTTCCTAAACATGAGATTTGTTATTGCACGTTGTAATTCACAGAAAATTGTTACGGGAAACTGTCTACGACTTTCCAAGGTCATATGAACTGTTACAAACCAATCAACGTGTTACTTGATTACTATAGATCATGGAATGTAATTACCGCAGAGTGGTAGGCATGTTTCTTCAGGATTTCTTGTAGCCAAAAATCTTACAGTTGACACAACGATCACCTTTCTAAGACCTGTGGGTGGCTATGGATATATATAAGTGCAATGGGAACGTCACGGTGAGTGACGTCACGTGGTCTGTTAAATATAATATATTATCAAATTCCTTGTAGTCGATAACCCTAGTCTGCAGACACCGAGATCTCCTTTCCAAGACTTCTGGCTTTGGAGATGGGAGCGGCTACTTCAAACGTTGAGTGACGTTATGTCACATGTTCTGGAAGAAGAAACTGCCAAGGGTTTTCAAGAAAATTTTATGCAAATCCTTCTTTCCCAAAACCATAACTTGATACCTAAAAATAAACCTTTTAAGAACAACACGTTAAGAGGAATCATTGATCCAACGCAATGTCAACTGTGACGTCAAAAACGTCATGTCACATGGCGTCATTCAAGAGTAGCCTTATGAGACAAAGCCTATGTTGTGAGCAAACATTTCCAGGAAACCTCACAAAAAAAATATTGAATATCTCTTCCCGTTTGAAAGTTATGCATTGAAAACCGATATGTTGGTAAACTTTCCACACAGGCTATTGCATGGGGGTATACGAAATTTGAAAAGGCTTTGAGCCACGTCTAAATGATCTTCAATCTTGCTGTAACTTTGCATTTTTTATCAGAATAGCCAAGAGAAACTTTTTAGAGGTTGGCCATTAAAATTTGAGGACTTTGGTTTTTCTGGGACACCCTAGTAGTGGCGGAGTTTTGGACTGATGGTAACTGCATCTACATGTAAGTTTAAATATAGGGTATAATGTGTTGTAAGGCGTTCGCCATTCTTTGTGTTCGGCAGTAGCTACTTTGCCACACTGCAGCTACATGCTTTTAATGACTGCACCAAGTGACCGCTCTGTGTACTTTACGATGTTATCATTATCATTACACGGCAGTTTACATTCTCTTCATGCGTGCTTACTGCTTAGTATGCATACTGCTTGATTGTTCTCTGTTTCACTTGATAACTTTACGGATACAACATTATAACAAACTGTGATTGCCTTGAGCAAGTACTAAATATCATACTGTCATGCTAAATGCTTACGGGTGAAATTTTCAGTTAGCATCAAATAATAGAAGTTAGGCGAGTAACTTTCTGACACGATCATTTTTGGAAGAACTTTAGTGGATAATGCATAACAATATAAAGTTATATTAAGTAATAACTTGCTGACCTGAAGCCAATCAGCGATTAAGTCAAGATCATTGTTAACAGACTCAAATAAAACCTCCAAAGATTAAATTTTCTTAGTCAAAAATAAATGGTATTTATATTATCAGTGAATAAAAGCAGGAATATAACCTTAATGAATTATGGAGGTTATTTATATTGGCCTTATAAGAACAACAAAGGACCTTGAATATAATCTTGAGGCACTCCAAACTGAATAAATTCCTATCAAACAGTGTGCCCTTGTATGAAACCTGCTGTTGTGTGCTTCCTTATCTATATATTTTTGTATGTCTCAATGTCTCTCTCTCTCTCTTTTGCACGTTTGTCTGCAGTTCTGTCTCTGTGTTGCTGTCAAACCGGAAACATCAGAACGACAACCTGCGATGTCCGATGGGAAAATACTCAGCTTCTGCAACCAGGAAGTTAGATACTGCATAATTGTTCTGATAAGGCCACTGTCACGTGACTCCTATCTCTCTATTTATGTCTGTGTCCTTGAGTGTTTGTCTATATTTGTTTTGTGTTTCTGTCTCGGTGTTCGGTCGCTGTCTCATTTTTGTGTCTTTTTCTCTTTCTATCTCTTTGATTCTCGCTATCTATAATTGTGATTGTAATTGTAATCGCGGACTTATAGAGCGTCACTCAGAAAGGTCATTGGCACTTCGACACGGGTCAGTGTCATCACTGTCAAACAGTAAAGTTTCAAGGTCCTTGCGGAACTGAGGGGAGAGAAGAAAGACTCAGCAGCTCTAGCCGCAGGTCCTCATTAAGACGATTCCAGCTGGACAGCTAACGAAAGCCTAACTCCTGTCATGATGGGCCGTAGCTTCACGCATACGGAAAGCAAAAAAGGGGTCACGGGCAGTCGACCGAAGGCAAACACGGTCAGTCAGAGGGAAGACAGAGTGCAAAAGGTCGTCAAGTCGGACAGAGTATAACTGAGAAGACAATTGTGCATGAAGGTAAGATTCTTAAACTGGATGCGTTGATGGACAGGCAGCCAGTCAAGGAAGTCCGGAATTAAACTGGATGTAAGGGCAAACCCAAAATGCCACCTTTAAGATGGGCGGCGGCATTAAGGATAGACTGAAAGTTTCAGCCTGAAACTTTTTCTGCTCAGCAACTACTGGGGTATGATCGGGGATTCACCTTTTTATTGTCATTTTATCATTTTTATAAACATTTATCATCATTTTATATTAACATTTTACCCTCGTTTTTATTATAATTTTTATTATCAATAGCATTAATATTAGGCCTACTGGTAGGTAATACTTTATAATAACATCCTTTATGAAACAATGTATTAAACCGCTTCTGGAAATATAAACTTAACGCCATTTACTAGTGAGCCGAGTTCCCTTGCATTAGACCCTGTGACAATACTTTTGAATGTAGCAGGGTCTTTGGCTAGGAATCCAACCAACCAACATGTCCTTCGTTACATTTAATGCATTTCTGCTCAACGTATTGTCACAAAATGAATTATCATTCTTATAATTAATATAGCGCCTCTTCAAGACATTTACTCAGAGGCTCTCTCTGCGCTAGCCTGTTATGATGTTAAGTGTCATCACGAACTAAATATTACATCAGTTAGCAAAACAATGAACAGCAAGCTGGAGCAGTCACCACTGGCGGGCCAACGCACACGCGTGGAACCAACCAACGGATTCCCGTAGACTGCTGAAAATGGCATGGATGTTCAGAGTCTCTGACCCAAGTTGCGTCGATAGAGTAGAGCGGCCACAGGTGACAGCGTTCGCAAACACGGTGACGATGCCGACGAGCAGTGGCGTAACGAAGGGTTTCTGCGCCGAAAGGCTACTGGAAATTATTGTAGGCCTAATTTGTGCTTAACTAAGAATAAATTGATATTAAAGTTTATAAATAAACGTCTTACTAATTTGCCATGTATCTGCGGGGACTAATGATTAAAGGCTTATTGCTTTAATGGGGGACTCTGAGCAGTTCCTTTAAGCGGCGATAGGCGTCGCCAGTATGTGATGTGGTTGCTTTCCGAATTTAGCGTAAATAAACCATAGACATCATATATTAAATGTAAGATGTCTATGAAATAAACCTACCGCACAACAGAGCACACATTTTACCTAGAGTAGCCAAACGACATCCCATCCTGGCGCCACCTATAGCAGCCATTTTTACAGAGTCCCCCATTACGGATATCATTCTCATTTGCTCAGAATTACTCCATAATCGATAGCCTAAACTAAACATAATTAGTACATTTTGATTTGCGGCTGTGTTCGTGACATACAAAACTATTTGGATATGATAAGACACATGTATTTAAAGCTTACACAAATTCGACCTAGTCTTAAACTACTATAGAGCTATAGCATTATTCTTCTATTATTATAGCTGCTTGGTGAAACTGAATCTCAGACTGTCGAAATCTGACTGTCACACAGCTTCTAATTATTAGCAACGAGCAACGGATCTTTGACTCTTTAAATTTTCTTGCCCATATAATATGTAAAGTTGTTAAACTTTACCTGCCACTTAAACTGATCAAAAAGAATCTGGCTCATGCGAACTGAATTTTATTGAACGCCAGCGATTAAGCTTGTCTTCCAAACGCATTAGAAATTTCTGAGATTTATGCTACGAGTTCTGCATGATTAAAACAAAATACCCGGTTGAGAATTTTCGTCATGTAGATTAACGTGGTGAAGATTATATTCACGGGTGGTGTGGGATTGTGCTAGAAAATGACCTAAAGCCGCAGCATCGAACTATCACACAGTTAAAACTAATAAAACATAATTCAATTTAAATGTTTTATTATAAATTCACAATTATGGCAAGTTACAAATTACAATTTAAGGGAATCTAACTAGCGTCACAAGAGCAACTCGCTTAAAGGATATTAGTAATGATGATGATTAGAATGTTAATAATAATAATACTAGATAGTAAAATAATAATAATAATTAAACTCCATCACTTATCTTAACATTTCTTTTCCTATCCTCTGTCCGTTGTTCTGGTTCCTTGTTCCTTCTCCATCTCCCTCTATCGTCTTCTCCAACGTCCGTCTCGTCTGATGTTCCACAATCGACTCCGCATCCCCAACTGACTTTCTATCTTTCTGCCCGATACTTAAATTAATTCTCCCCTTGGTTCAGTTTGGCCCCGTGGCTTCCTGGCAGATCCTCATCCTCTAAATTCCTCGCTGATCCTCCAGGCCGTACCACTGGTCAGCCGGCTACTAGCACATCCTATTCCTGATTCATTTCTTTGTCTGACTACTGCTCGCTCTAGCTTACCCAGGGAAACTATTTTTATCTAAGCGGTTTCTGCCAAGTCTATGTGTACATCTGCCTCTCACTAATACCCTGCCTGGTCAAGCTGTGCTTGTAGTGGTAGCAATGTTTTCCCCTCAAGCTGTATCTTGTTACCCGACCTATCCCTGTTGCTTAGACTACCTCGAAATAATTCTATTAATAACTCAGCCTGACTCACTCTGGTCTGTCGAACACAAAACTGATCATCATGACTGCTGTCTCTACCCATCCTGCTTTCCTACTGTCTTCTTTATATAGCTCCTATTTCTTCTCTGTTATAGAACGAGGCTCAAATGCAATAGAATTTTTATTATATTCAAACGAATTAAAAATTAAAAATTGTAACTATAAACCCACGGAAGATATATATAGCGCCTCTTCACAAAAAAGCAAATAAAAAAGTACAGGAAGGCTACTGAGTCATGTTGAATTCATATCCAAGGACAGTAAAAGGTTGGTAAAGTTGGCTTCAATGGTAATTGTAGCCAATAGATGTCGCTCAGCACTAGAACACTCTTGTAGGACACAGTTTTAGTTCCACTGAACTCGCCAGATGGCTTTATAAACTGAATACAGTTACGTAGTCAGTCATGAAATGTAAGGAAATACACAATTGCGAGAATGGGTTGATGATGTGCGGATTGAGCTGAGTAAATTTAAAGTTAACAGGTTATTTTAACTTCATTCGGAATTGACTTTAAAAGCAACGTTGCATATTGGCGATACAAATACCAGTGCTTTCCCCAATAGGCGTTTACGACTTCGAATAGCTGAAGTAACTTAAACATAATATTATCGCAAATGCCTAATTGTGAGTATCAAAGGTGTGATCTTCAATTGCATGTAGAGCAGGAACTTTCCGAATGCATTAACCCTAAATGTATTTTCTCTTTGAAAGCCATAGCTAGTAATCGATTTAGATGCTGTTGAACGACCTGTATCATAACAAAGATGATTAGCGACGTCCTCTTCCTTTCTCCAGGTTAGCCTAATTCAGAAATTTTGCTGAAAAGCATCAACCTTTTACATCAATTCAACATAATTATACCTAATGGACTGACCTTCTGGATGTTGACCGGAGTTTGGCTTGGATTTGACATGTCATCGGATGATGCCTTGTGCAATAGATACCGATGCGATAGACGTTACTAATTACTACTACTACTGCTGCTGCTGCTACTGCTACTGCTGCTGCTACTATATACTACTACTATAATTATAGCCATCATAGCCTCCATAATTATCATCTAACATCACAACGCTGGTGAGTTCGAATAGCCGAAAGCTTGTCACCAATTTCACGCATTCTGTTACTTGCTCCACGTCAGCAACATTCCCGACACATTCGAAATAGTCATTGTCATTGTCGTCGGTTTCACCCAGGATTGCTGTATCAATGAACTCATTAAAACATCTGTATTACATACGTTGTTCCTTGCGAATAGATGACTGTTTCTCAGAGGTTCACCAACTGTAATTCGAATCCAAATCTGAGCCAATTCAAATTCAATCGTTGAGAAAAGCTCTGTACGGTGTTCCACACTGAAACAGCAACATCCATCTCAAGAATGCACAAACCCAGCTCTGGCTTCACCATCCGTGAATGTAGATTAGGTAAAGTCGACATCAATGGCTCTGGCGGCAATAAGATGTCGTTAAACACTTTAAACCACTGCGAGATTATTTCCAATCGTGCAGACTGGAGGACTTCGGAGTTCGGACAGTCTGAAATCTGCCTCCTTGAAAACATATAGCAACGAATCACGACTAAGAAAACGGTCTGGACGAAATATCAGAGAAAAAATACAGCTTTGACATCAATGACATGAGACCGAACGAAGAATGGAGATCACTAATTATAATTATTGCTCGTACCAATGGTAGCCATGGTTATCAGGCGTCAGAAAATAACGAGGACAATGTTTCGTTCAGATCTGGGACAGGAACTAGTAGATCGTGTACGAATTTTGTTTATAGGCCCCTACTTAGAACTGTTTCAAGAGACAGGCCAAATCATTAGGAAAGTGAAAATGTTTGGTAATTGTATCGTTAATGGCCAACATGTTGTGTTTCGTATTCGCCGTTCGTTTTCTAAATCGTCGCAATAGTCAATTTGTATGCAAATCCTTCTTCATATAAAAATAGGCTAATGGATCCCGTTGAATCAGAATATGCATTTGCTCAAATTTTTACTTTGAAAGGACTCTCGGCTTCCACGAGTCCTCTAAACAATAATACACTAGTGAACTACTCACTCTGTTCCAGACCTTAAGCGACGTTAATTCAGTGTATTGTGAGCATGCTTAGCGGAACAGGATAAGTTTGACTGATTGGGTATAGAGATTTTATCTAATATAATAAGAGACTAGTACAGACTGATACGGTCACACAGGCTTATTGCCTTGAATAACCATAACCATGACCAATAATTATAATCGATAGATCTATATTATATAGTTCTCGAGTTGAGGCAATAAGCCTAAGCGACCGCATTAGTCTATGATTTTCAAGGTTTGCGATACAGGAGCAGCTTATATTATAACTTTATAGGCGACTTTATAGTTTTAAACCATGTGTTAGGCGGCTTAGGCCTAATCTAGTGTATGCATTGTTATTGTTAAAACAATGTTCGTTGGGTAATGGAAAGGCATGATTATATGGTAAGAAACAGAGACAGAGACAGCCAGAGGGAGAGAAAGACTTCAGCATCCAAAGGAAAATTTCAAAAGATCCGTTCCAAGATCAGTAAATGCTAACAACGGAGAACTGGTCGCACCGCTGAACCATGACCAGAATACAAAAACGAAACAAACATAATTATGAAATCGAAGATAGGCCAAAGTGTAATATTTAAGACAACGCCCAGTCATCGACAGCAGAGAGAGCGAGGAAGAGAGACAGACAGACAGACAGACTGACACAAGACAGTTCATGCAGGGATAAGAAGCCGACTGCTCGGAAAGCAATATGAGAGAATAGTCCACGTTCATTACACCGTCAGTGTTTCTGTCTCTATAATTATCTGTCTGTCTGTCTGTCTGTCTGTCTGTCTGTCTGTCTGTCTGTCTATCTATCTCTGTCTGTCTGTCTGTCTGTCTGTCTATCTATCTATCTATCTATCTATCTATCTATCTATCTATCTATCTATCTATCTATCTATCTATCTATCTATCTATCTATCCATCTATCCATCCATCCATCCATCCATCCATCCATCCATCCATCCATCCATCCATCCATCCATCCATCCATCCATCCATCCATCCATCCATCCATCCATCCATCCATCCATCCATCCATCCATCCATCCATCCATCCATCCATCCATCCATCCATCCATCTATCTATCTATCTATCTATCTACATGTGTGTTGTTGTGTGTACACTGTACACGTTTGCCTGTCGGTCTGCCTGGGTACTTGTCTGTCTACCTATCTGTCTGCTATAAGGAAGCAAGGCAGAGCGTTCAATTAACCGTTGGTCTATTATCCTGTTGGTCTATGTTGTCAATATTAAATCACGTGATCTCGTATGCGTTATGCGCTATGTAGATGAGCCTCACTGACGGTCAGCAAACAGCCCGATGTATGCGCGTGCTTGGCAGATTGCAAAGGCCTGTACGCAGCCACTCGATTTGCTCGGCCTGAAACACTTGGCATGCGCAGTTCATTTTCATTTTCAATTTTACATGTCTTCAGATAAGTAAAACCATATTTTGTAGAAATACCGACAGATGTAGGTCCTACAGTGGAAGCTATTGTCAAAAAAATCGAAATTTGTTATCGTTGTCCTACATGTAGGCCTAAGTAACAATCATGTTTCATAGAAAACGCATTTCAGAAACGAGCAACGGATTATTTGTCTCATTTTAACCGTGTTTTGTTTGCGACAAGAGGCTATGACAACAATATTACATGGCTTCGTCTAATCACGTTGAAGGCTTTCGTTACACCGATGTAGGCCAACTGTTATTACTTATTAGAGAGCTTATGTTGCTTAGGGGAAGAATTCAAGCGATGAACGTACGTAGCTATATCGACGACATGGAGCCATGCTTTGCAGACCTGCGTTGTTCCTGAATATTCTCCACTGATTCAGCAACGCTTTCTCTTTCTTTCTGTAAAACTTATGGGCTTTATTTAGGCTACTGTATAGACCACCGCAGGCAGCAACGCTCACTGTGTCACGTGCTGGTTCATGTTGTGTAATTCGTGGCAATTACTTAGGCACAACGATCTTGGCCGTCACAGGTATAGGCCTACTTAACTCTTATCTCTTTCACCTGAACTAGTTCAACACGTTGACGAAAATACAGCCATTGCCTTTGGACTATGTAACAAACAGCTGGATACAAGACTTAGTCTCGTTTGTGCCCTGAGTTGTTCGTCGCTCGCTGTTTCGTAGGGTAAATGCGGATTCTCCGAATGCGCAGTGTATTGATAATATCCAGTTTGGTTAAGATTTTATGCTAAAGGTTGTTTTTCCTTTTTCATAGAAGCTACTTGATGAACCACTGAGTAATCTTATACAGTAGCACTGCACAGAGGTGTCATCCTGAACTGTTTATCCATTAAGCACTAAAGCAACTCGTAGCAATGGATGAAGTAGTGTCTGATATCATCATAAGGACCACTGAAGTAGATCCGAGGACAAATGTATTAGCATTATTCGCCTTAGATGCACAGCTGGACACCGTGGCTGAAAACGGTGATGGATACGAACAGTTTGTGATTGGCAGCGTTGCTGATCTTAACATAAAACCTCTACTACGATGTGACAATGACATCAACACAATGGAACAGTCAACAGGAGAAGTTGCAATACCGATTGGCTCTAAACTCCCAGACGATGATTACCTTCGTCGTATGAATAATGCAAAAATTGTTCTTTACCGCATGCAACCAACTCAGGATCCAGGATACGTTCGTTTACTGACCGCTGGTTCTCTGGAATGTATTCCTCATACCAATCCAGCCAGATTCGTTTATAAACCAGACTCGAACAGTGGCATCTTCGTACAACAGCGTAAGTATGAGTATGTCTTAAGCTGCACATTCAGTCTTTGTGTAATAAAGTGACCAGTGGTATTAAGGTTGAGAAGTAGATACACTAAAATCTTCAGCTTGTCATAGGCCAACAAATTACATTATGAACGAATATCAAATTAACAACTTCTGTTTAGCCTGTTTTGATTACCTATAATATATAGGACTATTAATAGGAGTGCAAATTCTCGTTGTTACAGTATACGTCACTCTATCAGCGATTGCAAAAAACGCGTTACAAATTTTAATCCCTCAAGACACTTAATAAAAGCACGTTTTAGTGCCTCGTATGAGTATCTTTTTGACACGAAAATTGCGTTTCAAAATAGGCAGAAAATGTAAGCTAAATGCACTGTTCGTACGAAGACTCTCTGAAAGGCCATGATGAATCAGCTGTAACGCATTTTCGGTTTCCTACTATATTTCGTCAAACAGGCACCTGAGCTGCTGCCTTTGACTAAATACCTTCTGAATTCTTATTCACCTTATATTGAGGCAATAAACCCATACAGACCTACCTCGAGATTCGGTTTATAGACAATGGCCATCATTCCCTGTACATGTAGGTGCAGCTTACATGAAAATGTCTACAGTGTATATAAATGGTAATTTATTTGTTTACCGTGAGCAAACAAAAGCACTTGTTCTTAGGGATATTATGGCATTTTATGAGCCCATTTTTCACCCAGGTAAGCTTCCACATAGCCTACCTGTTATCGATTGTATCTTTAATATGCACTATATATTTTAAAATGAGAACCATATCTTCGACATTTGTGTTTCAGATAAAAACTTTTCAAAATCCACGAATATGAGAACTTTAGGTTCAACATCTAGAAGAACGTTCCAGCTTAGCAGCACATTTAACACGAACTCTTTGAGAATGCATGAGACACATTTGATTATCTCAAGCGATTCAGTTAAAAGTATTCATTGTCCATTCTGGTGTTCGAAAGGTTTTTGCGAGCGACCTAAGCCACATAACTGGCCAATGAAAGACATAGTTACTGAAATTGTAAGGAAAGGGTGTGATTTAGTCCTTGCTTCAGATGTTAGCGGTAGAAATAGACTTGACACAACACAATGGCGATTGTCATTTTCTCGAGCAGAAACTGTTTTGATACAGACGTGGACTCCGGAGCAAAAGATCGTCTACCATCTGCTCAGATATTTGCGGAAGAAATGTTCGCCAGTCGCCTGCGTAATATCGAGCTATCACATTAAAACGTTGATGCTATGGAATTGTGAGAAACAGCCGAATAGCTTTTGGAAAGCCAACGTTATCAACATAAGTAGTGACCTCATAAGCCATCTCTTGAAACACATTAATGACCGGCATCTTTCTAATTATTTCATTCCACAGTCCAATCTATTCGATGTTCGAACTGATGAAGGTGATTCGTTTGGGAGCAGCTATGTAGCTGTTGCTGCGACCTTGACACCTTTCACGCGAGCTGAGATATTGGCGAAGTGGTTTCTGGAAAACTACATAAAGGTTGCTGCCAAAATGTATTATGGAACGAAGTCGGCAAACATGGCCGGTGATTTCGTTTTGATTGAGCATCTGGACATAGTGGAACTAATGGCTTGGTTAACAACATTTGTTGACACGTTTTTGGCTGATTACGACCAGCAAAGGGCAATGGAAGCTTGTCTGGCTGTGAATAATTACATCAGGAGATTAATTACATTGTGTACTAGGGGTAAATTAGATACATTTTTCTGTAGAAAAAGTTTGGACCATTTGCCTCAAATAGACATAAGAAGTCTCGACTTTTTCCGATCCGTTATATTCATGGAAGCTGCTAGTCAAACCGACCAATTCGGGCTCAATCCCGGAGGAGACTCGATCAGTGTAGTCACCGAAGTCCTGATTCGGGCTGGCAAAATCAACCGTTCGGAGTTTGATCAATGTGAAGGTGACAGTGCATTTTCTTATTTCAATAAAGCCACATCGCTTCTTCGTTTTGTCAAATGTTCGACTGGAGTGGAAGATAAACTGTTACTAGCTTTATCGAAAGCCTATTTTTGGAAATCACTGTTATGTACAGATTCAGGTTCTGTCTACTGTGCTGTGAATGCCTACCTAGCTGCAATATTTTATCAAGGAAAAGAAACAAAGTTGGCATTGCATTGCTGTATGTTGATTACATCTAAACACGATCATTTGTCTTGCTCCAGTTACAAGATGCAGCCACAGCTATTACCAATTATAAATGCCGTCTTTGCCAACAACACACGTGCTTTTGAGACTGAAAATGAGTCGAGAAGCGTTTCTCACGAAGTTGCAGGCAAACGTCCATCTACTGACCCTCTCAAGCCAGAAACATTTGCGAATCGTTTGTTGTCAAAGATTCACGTTGAAAGCGAACAAAATCGCTTTGACGAGAACGAAGACACGAGTTCATGTGCAACAACGCAACGAAGTATGCCAGACAAAAACACTATTTCTAGTCAGTTTTTCACTGAGGAAGCTAAAACTCAAAGTTCTAGCAGCTCTTATGTTGTTTCAAATAAAACTCCTGGCATGGAAACTCTGCTCGGAAATACTGATCTTGGAATTTCAAGCAATGTTTCACAGAGTGTGTTAGGCATATCAGGAGAGACAGACAGTCAAGCGTGCAGCTATTCACCTTCATTTTTTGTTAGTGATTACGAGGTGGACAATTGCTTTATAAGTCATAAATCCAAATCAGGTGAGTTTAGGCATACAGATGAGTCTGAAATAAGCGAAACATCTAGTTCAACCGGTAAAAGTGGATATCAGATCAAAGGCGGACACGAATGTAAACATTCTATCAGTGACACTTCCACGAAAACAATTGTATATGTGCGCATCGAATGTAAGGACATAATATGTCAGAAGTGTCAAGATGTTAAGTCCCGGTCTCAAGAACACGGTGAAATGAGCTTAAAAGCTGAGTCAGGTATGCGTCCCAAAGGAACGGCTGAAACTAACCCGCAAGTGGTAAAACTTCAAAAAAGTAGAAAGGAAATGGTGTATTGTCGCGAACCATTGAATTTGGATATGCATATTCCGCTTGCTATGCGAAGCACAGATAATGTTGACCATATCCCAAGGGCTTATTCCAACAGTCGTAAATTCAAATCTGCAGTGTATTCAAGAGCAGACTCTCAAATATGCCCTCCTGCTGAAAATGATCCGGAAAATGATGCTTTAAAACTACAAGAAAAGAATCTCTCGGAGAAATCTGAAGCATGTGTTGATCAGAGTTTACCGAATACATACACAAATTTTAGTAATAATGAAAAGATTTCTGATCCTTGCCCAGCACGTGAAAACTTACCCAGGTTTCATCAACTTTATGGCTCTGTTGAAACCACGATACGACAAGACGTAGTAAGTGCATTGGTGAAAGCGAGCGTTTGTCATATGACGGCCTTCAATAAAGCCCTTCAGAATGATCCAGATATATCGCGACATGGAGACTGTGCCTACCCTTACATGGCGCTCTATCATTTCAACTGCGGCCATTTTCAGGCGTCTCTTGAAATCTGCAACGACATAATCAAACAACGGAATGCTCATGTCTCTAATGGCATTTCATTTAACCTAATATGTTCCCCACCGTTTGATCTTCTGCTTACCCATGAACTGAAAACGGTTGTAAATGAATACAGAAGCAGCAGCGAAATAACGATAATCGAAGCGAGGTTCTTAGCGGCTTACTTGTCAATACATTGTCTCATGAACTTGGATCGATCGGCGCTCGAAATCGCGAGGATGCTTATGCTGGCGTACGGCATTTCGTTGCGCTCTCAAGCAGCGTTTGGACAACTTGCCAGCAGCATATTTGTTCTTCTTCGGGAGAAAGTACTGCAGCGATACAGAGGCGTAATCACAGAGGACATAGGAAATGATTCTCTATCTGTTCTTGAAAACGGAGTTCTGACAAATGTTGGGGTAAGCTGTTTGAACTCATCACATACTTACCTACTTAAGAGTTATTTTTTATCACAGAGAGGGCTACCAAATTAATATTTTGCCAATCCGGGAGTCACTCGATATACCATTACCAACTTACTCTGTCCACATCACTGTATGCGACGAATGTTGCGTCAGCTTAATGTAGGATCCATTCTTCTCCAAAGAGTCGTTAAAAAATACAGTCAAATAATCGAAAGACAAGTGGCTTATTATATAAATTATAATCAACTTATTTACGACCGGCTGTTCGAGTTTAGTGTGCAAAAACTAGAACAGCATTTGGTGAAGAGGGTATTGACACCAAGTTCCGGGACAATTTGGGACCAATCGGGGACACGGGACACACAAAGCCGATTCTGGGACTGTCCAGACGAGTCCATGGCGGTTGGTGCCCTACTCACAGAGCTTTTTAAACAGATCCACTGTATTATATATTTTTAACTCCTAAAACGAAGCTGCTGAACTGCTCACTTTGACACCTGTAAACAGACATCTATTATCTTGTGGTTTCTTACGTTCACTTCTTTTAAAAGTTGAATAAGTTATACCGTGCATGATAGTATAAAGAAAATGATCAATGTATCATACAGAATGCGCGGATGTGATCTGAATTAAAACAATTGCATAAAAGCTTTGGTTATGGTAGTGAGCAGATCATCTGCTCAAGTGGCGCTTGCATAGGTTTACCCTACCTTTACCAATTCCTTTATGCAGCTGTCTTAATTCAGATGTCATTCTGTACATTCTTATGATGGCCTACAGTGTATACTGGTCATTTTGTATATACTATCAATCACGATAAGAAATACTCAACTATGAAAAGAAGTGAGCGTAATAAAACATATTCAACCGCCTCTGGTATTCGAGGTACCCCGTCAGAACGGCCCAGGACAAATCGGCCCCGACAAAACGGCCCCGACAAATGGGCCCCGACAAAATGGCCCCGACAAAATGGCCCCCGTCAAAATGGCCTCGACAAAACAGCCCCGTCATTTCGGCCCCCGTCATAATGGCCCCCGTCATATCGACCCCCGTCATATGGGCTCCCGTCAAATCGGCCCCCGTCAAATCGGCCCCCGTCACACCGGCCCGAGTCATATCGGCCCCAGTCACATCGGCCCATCACAAAATATCCCATGTCCTAAGTACTTTTAAGTTGGATTGATGAAAAGAATTATTTGCGTAAATAGAACTCGGATTGGTAAAACCGTAGTTTACGTTGCCAAGTTATTTTATGTGGTCAGTTTAAAATGGAAGTTGGATTGAATCGATTGATGAAAATAGGGGAGACCGGGGCTAGATGCAACAGGAGTTGGTTGCAACACCCTCGCTAGTTAAGCCCTAAATAATAGTAGCGTAAAATTAAATCACCTACCTTGTAAAGAATATATTTTAGATCAACGTGACTTAATTTCTTGACAGGCAGCTGATTAGAACTACCGAAAAAAGTCAAAATTTAATTTCGGCAATCTAAAGTAAATTTGGCGGTTTTGTGTTTTTGTGTAATTTAGCTTAATGTTTTGCAACAATTTAATTTTGTTTGGTGCCATAGGTTGGACAAGGAATTGGGTTTGAAAATGCATTTAGTCATTTTTTTAAAAACCAACGCTGTCGATAAAAGTTTTCTATAACAATGTCTATGCATTGCTTCGGGGTTGGTTGCAACATTTTAATCGGGGTTGGTTGCAACATGTTGCAACCAACCCCAATGCATTTATTTCAACTAACCGTGTTCAATTTAGGCCTGCTCGTCACAATTAGGGCTATCACAGACACTTGAACAAAGCAGCATTAGAGGGAGGAACTCGCCGACAAAGCAGTTACAGCTTCTAAAAAACAAAAAACCGCACCAGAAGAAAAAGAACCATATATAAGTCCCAGTGAACGAAAAAGAGTGACGAAGCCTCAGTCCACGGTCATTCAACCGGTGCCTAGTCAGTCGTCGAGCGTCACCAATCAGCCGGTGCCGATAGTCAGTCGTGGAGCCAAATAGATTGTATAAACAAAAGAAAAGCAAAACACGACATACCATCATGTAAAAGACGAATTTTATATGAGACAGACAGTGAGGAATCTGACCGTGATAGAAATGATGACGATGATGGAAAAGGTTTTTGTGTAGGCCTACGGTCTGTGGAAGATGATGATTACTCTGTACGTCATGATTGTTTAAAGCAAGGTGATTACGTGCTGGTCAAACTTCAAGGACTTAAAAATACAGCTCATTTTGTGGCTTGTATGACCGACAATTCATCGTCGGATGATCAAGAAACGGAGGTAACATATTTTGCAACAAAATCGACTTGGCATTCATTTGATGATAAAGAAACTGTTCGATTTGTAATTCCAAAAATTTCAAGAACATATCCGGTTCCAATGCAGGATATAATGAAGAAACTGCTTAGTCCGTTGATAATTATGGGTTTCACTAAGCGAGTCAGTATGCAGATAACATACCCATTTTCCTTTTCTGGTTACAATTTGAAGGCTTGAAAAGCTCTACAATTTTGTATTAAATATTGAACATTATAAGCCTGAATAGGTAGAAGTTGCCTAGCTTGCTATGGGGGTAATAGGCCTATCAGTATATATATATATATATATATATATATATATATATATATATATATATATATATATATATATATCGGACATTTTACATAACGATTATTGCAGTAAAACAGTTTAATATCTTGATTGATTCTTTTGATTAGACTTTATTTTGAATTTCTTCATTTATTTATTACATTCTTATATGTAGGCAAGCCTCAGTAGGCCTGGGCATTGCAGCCTCAATTGAATAATTATACTACTTTCAGTACTGTTGCAACCTTCCCCCAGGGTTGTTGCAACCAACACCGGCCCGGGGTTGGTTGAAACACTTTGAAGCCCTCTGTTCAGTTAGCTATTGTGGTTACATCTTTGGTCACTGAGATCGCTACTATAGCTTGTTTAGTTGCTGAGATATAAAGTATATATATGGGCTAAGATGATTGTAGGTTGTTCCAAAAATAAAAAAATGGCACACGAAAATATGAAAATTGTTGCAACCAACCCCGGTCTCCCCTAATTCTTTTCTATTGCGTAATTAGAAAGTGGATTGATGAAACTAATTTGTTGCGTAAAAAGAAAGTTTGATTTACGATAGTAACTGTTATCATTGAAAGCATTTAAATAATTAAATACGCCAACCAGTTAGCATTAGACGATGGTCTCCCGCAGTCCATTGCCCAGCTGAACCGTCGCTTGAGGCCTAATTTCAACAGTTTGTCAGCGTAAGCTTAAAAGTACTTGCAACATTGGATATTTTGTATGGGGCCGATATGACGGGGGCCGATATGACGGGGCCGATATGACGGGGGCCGATATGACTGGGGCCGATATGACGGGGCCGATATGACGGGGCCGATTTGACGGGGGCCGATTTGACGGGGCTGTTTTGTCGAGGCCATTTTGACGGGGGCCGTTTTGTCGGGGCCGATTTGTCCTGGGCCATTCTGACGGGTCACCGGTATTCGATAACGCAGTGTTTAATTCAACTTCTCAATGGCGACATCTTACTACAGTATATGCAATTTAGAAATATTTGAACATATTTTAATGTTACAACGGAGATAACCGCCGACAAATTATGGTGTGGTTGCACTGGTTGGTTGTGGTTGCATCTCCAAAATCACCCAACATAATTGTATGGATTCTCTCATTTGTGTCTTCCTAAGATTCTTTTATTCACAGTAGGTGTTCCCACCACTTGGAGCTGTATACCCCCTCATGGTTACAACTCTCTTGTCGAGATTAGCTTTTGATCTCAACTCAAATCTCATCCCTCCCAGTCTGTTTATAGTTCACAGTGTTTCACGTTGTCGGCCTCAAATGACGCTTTTGACGGCTATAACACAAAAAACTATATTATCACTTTTAGCTGTAGGCCATTGCATTACGATGTATTATTAGCATTAGAATAGTATGTTTTTGCTTCCCTATTGTATTATACTACTCTGTGATATATTATTAGCACTAAGAGCTTTAGAAGAGCATGTCTTAGGCACAGAGTATCAACTTTGAAAATCCACGCTTTTAAAATTTTATGGCGAACTTTGACTTGAAGTCTCCTGGCAGTTATTACATGGTACAACCTAAGGAGACCGATTATCTGATTCCTATTACCGTGCCAAATGTGACAATTATGTTGAAACTATTTTCAGATCAAGCATGACGGAGTTCATATGGCATTGTACACTGAGCGCCATGGTGGATGGGACAACAAAGACTTGTTCCCTAGCGTAAATGAGAATTACATGTCTTATTAGTAAGTTAATTTTGCTTGCCTTTCACAATTTTTAATGCTTATGTTTTATATTACTAAATAAACTACATTTGTTAGTCGTTCATAAATTTAGTTAGTTTGGTGCAATATAGTTGAATATTAACCAGTTCGATTTCTAAGACCGTGTGACTCTGGATCCGGTTAGACAACTACGTTTGTTGGGCCCACATTAGACTCATAACTGCTCTTTCATTTTTACCTAACGACATGCTGTCGTAATTAACGTGCACTAAAATCGTGACGAATGTTCTGTTGACAGATATGTTTAGAGCTGGTTGCTCTAAACACATTGATAGGACAGTTTTACTTTCGTATTCTGTTATAATGCAGATAGTTTTCTTTATTTTAGGCGTACTTGTTGCAATCGAGGATATCGAAGCACAGTGCATGCAGTGGGTATCGATTGGTTTGCAATTGCTTCTGCCTTCCCAGTTTTAGGACACCAAAAACAAAAGAGAACGGGTAATTTTACATTGTATGCAATTACATCTCTGAGGTACATTCACCTATGACTACACAATTGACTGTCAGAAGCAGATGATGGAGTTTAAGTTTCTAATCGAATACAGAGCTGTTTAGATGCTCAGTGTTTGGTAGATTTGTAAACTACATAAAATCTTAAGACTGCTGCTGATATATCAGCTTTGGAAAAACGGTTATATGCATTTTCATCGTTTCCACGAATTTTTTTAAATTTGTTGTCAGCGTAAGCTGGGTCCAGGACGTAGGGGTTCGTCCATTGCCCGAAGAGAAAAACGGTTATATGCATTTTCACGGTTATATGCATTTTCATCGTTTCCACGAATTTTTTTTTATTTGTTGTCAGCGTAAGCTGGGTCCAGGACGTAGGGGTTCGTCCATTGCCCGAAGAGCTGGAAATGATCAACTCATCTACGTTTAACTTTATGGATATGGAACCTTTTGACTGACTGATTTGACTGATTGAATAGTTACCTGATTTTATGAATTAGGTTGTCCGCTGTGGACCCAAAGCGAGCTCCATTTAAAATTCTTATATTTCAGCTTCATAAGATTCAACTTATTCTTGGTAGGCACTTGATGCCCGTTTTGTTGAACAAGGGAACCAATAAATATTTATTTAACAACTAATTTTTAAAACTGTTTTGTAGTGATCGACATCCGAAGTGGGATAGAAATCTGCAGACAAAGATAGGCTTGGTTCAATGATCTCAGAAGACAGACGCAATTGACCTCTTAAATTTCTTTTAAGTGTTTTGTTCGAATGTGTTCATACTTTTCTATAGGCCTCGATTGCATGTACATTGCGGTATCGAATAGTAAGAGTGCATTCAAGCTGTCTGTGAAATAATCTCTTGGATGTAGATGATCATACGGTTTCAGAGCTTATAGACTGCAATGTGTGTTGAGTATCATTATAATTAAGTGTTAAGTTTTAAACCGTTAAAAAAAGTTCGTGTTGAACCCACCGAAACATGTCCACATAAAACGAATATCGTGAATTCATTCTAATCTGATCAATGCTTGCTATAGCGCCGCTATCATTCATTCAGAGCAGTTTCCATCAGAGCATTTATACTGTGCCTCTTCAAGATAACTACCAAGAGGTGCCTACAACTGATCACTCGCGCAACCATCATAGCAAGAACAATGTATGCGCTTCACCCAACCGGTGGCGACTGGCGCACGAAAAGGAAAAATCCCGCCTAGAAATCCTGATGAACAGACTGAAATGCTCTGGATTTATTCACACAAATTCCCCTTCTGCGAAAGTTCTTGCCAATGAAGCAGACACTTCACTATTCAAAGCTGTTCTGTTACATGAGAATCATTCACTATGATGTCTTTTCTCCAACCAACATTTCACCTCTATTTTCTCAGGGTCAGACCACATAACTTTAACATTCTTGACAAAGGCTCACGAAACTTTATATCTCGAATGTTATTTCTTAATTCTTACTAAGCTATTACTTTATGTTTTACTATACTATCTAGCTTTATCTATGTTTACCTACAGAGTTATTCATTCATATTGAACATTTGCATAGCGCCCCTACAAGAAAACTACCCAGAGGCGCTCCCGACTCCAGCACGGCCAAAAAGAACAGTTTCAGGGTAGAAGGTCCAAGGAAAGAGGCGAAGCTCCAGAGGGAAGTCATTCCAGGTGGCCCACCACCAAGATAGCGCGGTTCTGCATAGTGGAGGTTCGGGTAAAAGGGACACGTAGCTGACCCTGTTCAGTTGAGCGGAGGGATCGAGAGCCCCTAGCATTAAGGACAGGGCAACAGAGCTCGCTAAGATAGGCAGGAGCGAGACCCAATATGCAGCGCCAGGCAAAGGGCAGCTATCCTGTACGAAATCCGCTGCTCAGAGGGGAGCCAGCCATTAGAGAACGTCGCACATGTATCTAGAGACATGGCCAAATTTTGTTATGCGGCCGACAAGGCGGGCAGCAGAACGCAAGATCCGATCCAAGCACTCCAGTCGAACAGTCGGGAGACCAGCGTAGTGCGAGCAACAGTAATCACGTCTGGTTGTGACGAAGGCATGGATAAGAGTGGTGGTATAGCAGAAGCAGTGAGTGAGCGGGCGACAATTATGCCTCTTGTTTACACAATAAACGAATAAATGATGCTACGGTTAATGTTTGATAGTTCTTAACACTTATGACTTATGATGCTCAACATCGAACTTCTTCTATAGCGCATTTCTGATTTTTAACCGAGGAAGGTGTCCAGCATAATCAAGCGAATATAAAAAGCCGTGCATAAGACTATTACTTGTATGTTGGCTAAACATCAACTCCTCTTGTAATACCGAAGTAAGATGTTCTTGAATTTATTGTTGATGTTCTTGAGTTTATTGTCAATGTTCTTGAACTCACTGTTAATGTTATTGGATTTATTGCCAATGTTCTGGAATGTATTGTTAATGTTCTCGAATGCATTGCTTTGTAGTTATGAGCTAATTATATTGACTCTGGAACGAAGCTCCGACAAAATAAGCACTGGACCTTAACGTTATTAGCAGCATTTTATACATACAAGCAGACAATCTACCATATGCGTTGGGAACCAGTTTAAATATACATTCGTATCTAAGATGCTAGAACAGGCATTCTCATTGTTCGTATTACTATTGACTGAAGCAATTAAACGGGATACATAAAATTTAATGGTCTGACATTTCAATAGCACTAGATTCATTCTGAAAGTATTGCATAGGCCCAAACATATCTATAAATTCTACTTCCTTAGGGCAAAATGCTTTTCAAATCCATTCATAAAAGTGAATGTATAACTGATTCTTTCCGCAACTAATCCAGCTTTGGTGGCGGTGGAGGTATCAATGTATGATCGATGCTGGCATATTCTGACACACTGAACATCGAAGAACTTGGCTTTGATGGATATTTCGGTGAATTCGAACACTTTCTAAATCCACTCATATCCAAATATTCTGCGTTGTCTGACTGCGTTACCTTAATTGACAAATAAAAATAACGAACGTGCTTAAGTTGAAGATTTATAATGATATAGTTTTGGTTATGCCTACCTGTAAACACAAAATGGACCACAGTTGAAGATAATTAATATTGTGGTATGATATTAGATCGCAATGCCTTGCAGTGTATTTCCTTCTATTTTACTGCACTACATTGTACTTTCAAATTTATATAGCGTCTCCTGATACTATAACATGTCATACCGATATTTGCTTCGTTTCTTCGTTTTCTGACGACATGTCGATAGCTTCATTGTCTCTTATCAACCCTGCAAATAAATGAGTAAAGAGAGAAGCAAAAACTTACTGGAGCCTCATAAAGTGAGGTAAATTATGCACCTTAACCGAGAACTAAATGCTATTAAGATTTTAGCGGTGAAAATAAGCACTCGTGATTTACATAAGAATGTAGTTGTCTCTCTGTGTATGACTGTATACAGTGTATATATATAGCTCTTTAAAGAACTCCCTATGGAGATCACAAAGGCGTTGATTTCTAATTCCTGTGGCAACCTACTTCGAATCATGCAACATATTGGTTGGTTGGTTGACTTAGCCGATTGACTTTTTATAATCACGATAGTTATGTTGCCCTTAATGACAATTGTGCGCATTTTTACCATTTTAAGCCTAGTGAACTCGCATAATTATGTCTAACATTACTTTCGCTGTTACATGAGATAGGACTAATATGACATCAAAGATGCACAACGGAGCAAGACACTATTTTGTGATAACGTCATCTAATACTCCTGGATTTGGCTACAAACAAATTGGAAAATTTCTTCCAAAGGCACGAGGCAGTTTGTCTCCACTTGGTATTTCTGATATGATATGTCTCTTTAAAGAGCTCCATTTGGAATGTCACAAAGGCATTTATTTCTAATTCCTGTGGCAATCTACTTCAAATTATGCAACATATGCAACGTTGGTTGTCCAACAGTTTCTTTATAGCCGATAGACTTTTTATAATCAAAGAGGGGTTGTCCAGAGATCGATGTGGAGGGCCGAGTCCGGTTGACAGAGACCAGAGAGAGGATGCAGAGTGACTGCTCTAAAGGCGGCTTGACTAACATAGCTGCACCTTTAAAAACAGTCGAGATTACGATTACAACAAATGCTATGAAGGATCGAAAGACGGAATAGAGAATGATTGAACTGTTGAACGATTTCAATGACCTTTCAGCAATAGTCATTTAAATACAGTATCATTCAGCATTAGTTTCTAACCTCTTTGGCCTTTATTAACTTCTGCGTAAAGAGGATGTTCTTTCGAAAAGTAAGGTTCATCCAAATTGGATTCTATATAATTATAAAAATGCATACCAAACTGAAAATACATCATCAGTACGACTTCTGTCGTTAGATGTCTCTGTATCAAAGTCTGCGTTATCTATGATGTGCGACAGTCTTAAGAGTTTCGCTTAATCTCATTAAAGCAAAGCTTCCATATCCCACGTGAAATGTAGATGAGTCGCTCGTTTCCTTAACTCGGGCCTTGAGCAGGCATCGGTCCAATCCCAAGGTCTTGGACACGGGGCCATTGCATCGCACGATTTACCGTTCATTTCCTAGCATATGCCACTAACAAGCTGTTTGGAGACAGAGGAATGGTGTAAGCAAACAAATGCCGAGGGCTTCCACGGAGTCCATCTCGCAACCACATGATCCGTGACCCAACGTAGCCTACTGTAGTACCGATAGACCGCCGTACCGTTCTACGCTTTATCGTATAGCCTTTCAAACATAATAAAACTAACCAATCGTACAAAATACTACAAATAAATTAACAAAACGACGAACACTCAATCGGTAAATCTCACATAGGCCTATTTGAATGTTTGCTTGTAACTGTTATCATAAGATATTCTGACTAGGGCGAAGAAACTCGACTTATAATGCATCTTCACAAGCTGATATCACCAGCAAGTCATAGGCATAGGTGTACATTTACCTTTTCTAGTTTTTCTGACAGCGGCATAGACTGGAAATACTGGTTGACTGTATCGATCAAATGCCTTTTCTTCAGCTCCTGCAACTAAAGTAAGCGTTACTTTGAAATAAGTAAGCATCACACTACTTAACAATTCTACTCCAAAAGCTAAATAAAACCTTGGAAGATCCAAACTAAGATTAACAGTTTTAATCTTTGCAATATAGTATAGAATTTTTTTAATATTGCCATCCTTCCAAAGTTCAAGACCGTACGACGGAGCTCAAGATCCCTAAACGATTACCTCCTCATTCGAGCCTCTTATCATTCACGGGAAAAGCCGAGCGCTTTAATATATCGGCTACCGCGTACACACACAGTTGCAATCTATTCCAACACCTTAAACAGTTCACAATACCGTTAATGGAAATATCAAGTGTTCGACACAGTAACTGTTAACAACTTGCATAATAAGTTGAAGCAATTCTTGCTGGGATGATTTTGATTAGGCCCTATCCATCGAAAACAATATGTAGCATAGCCTATATGATGGATTAGTCAATGTGTATATCATGTATTGAAGTGAAATCCCTATTTGGTTAATTGTATTTTCCATTACCTGCTTCACCTTTGTTTATTTCCGAGTAAATGGGCATCCCTGCTAATGCGGGATCATTTAAATGCCTTCCTGCAAATAAAAAAAAACAACAGACCAGGAAAAGTTTACAGTACAATAAATGTAACTGAACATTTAGGTAGACATAGCGCCGCTCTAGAATCAAAATAAATACGAGGCACTCCATACGCTAACCTTTAATCTTAACCAATCTGTTCAATATCCTGTTCCTCTGCATGGATGTTCGCATAGGTTGGCTTAAAATTAGAGCAAAATTGTGGCAATAAGTATTGAGAGCAACATGTTAATAATGAACCATTAGATGTCATTCAGAACTACACTGTTGCATCAGTTAGCAACACGATGCACAGTAGCTCCTAATCTAGAGGTCGAATCACCAGTGGCGGGCCCATGCGCGACAGTTGACAGACGACAGAGTCTCTGGACCAAGTTGAGGAGAGATGACAGAGGTCAGCGCTCGCAGCACACGTTGACGCTGCTATCGAACAGTCCTTCATTAGTAGGCTTGAAGATGACCCACGTCCGGATAGTCGTCGAAGCGCCAGGTGTAGGTCTATATAGACCAGGCATTTGTTTCGTGGGCGTTTATAGTAAGTCTTACAGATTTAGTGAAGTCTAAGTTAAAACAATGACCGTCGTTGACTTAGCTATTATGGTTGAAGAGATTGTCAATCTTTCGCTGACCTGCTGCCCCAAGATCCTGTTCAATATCCTGTTCCTCTGGATGTTCGCATAGGTTGCCTTAAAATTAGAACAAAATTGCAGCATAAGTATTGAGGGCAACTTGTTTATAATGAACCATTTTCATTAGCTCTTTGATGCCTAGCAATCAAATGACGACTTAAAGTATGTTGCAATAGTGGTTGATTGGTAATGCTCTTGCCTCTCCATTCATGTCTTATAAATTTTATCATTTATTGCCGTAAAAGGTTACTCATGTTGTTCGCTGCTGTTATGTTTGCTCTTTAATCAAAATTAATGATTAAACAACTCCAAGTACCAGACATGTGAAAGTAGGCCTATATTGTGACAGAGATTAATGAGCTGGTCAGTCTGAATGAGTGCTTTCGGTTATACAGACAGAAACTTAAGATTATTTGTCGAAACAGTGCAAGACTGCAAGTGTTTCGGTGAAGCTAGACTAGAGTCGTATGAATTTGATTAGTCGCGTGTTTGGGGAGAATATGCAAGATTTTTATAAAGCATATTACCTAAAAACAATTCCTCAGGTCGAGCATAGTCTCCCTCTAAAATAAAAAACCGTGACATTAGTCAAATAAAGCAGAGATTATTAAAGCCACACGTAAACTTTCAAAATAATCAACCAGGTAATATATCGATAACACGTTTTATGTAAATGAATTGAAATTTAAATAATTATTAAAATGCAACTGATTCTGAATTTCAAGGTTACTATAAAAATATGAAGTCTACTAGAATGAAAGCAGAGTCTTTACACCAATGCAATTTTGGGAGACGTTCACTCTTACCATTTTCTGCATACTGCACAATATCTGGTTCGTTGATAAATTCTCCTTGAAATTCTGGTCTTATGGCTTCTAAACGAAGAATATAAAACACGAGATTAACCGTCATAAAATAACACCAAGAATAAGTGTGGAGAAATGGTCTTCTTTACCAGAAAAACATTAGTCATCTTTAAAAAAATGTTGTTTGGAAAGTAATGATACAAGCAGGATACCTTTAATGATTGTTGCAAGTTTTCCGAATTATACAAACCTTTCATACGAATCACTGCCATACCAATCACGATAATCAGCAAAATTATGCAAATTGATCCAACGATCATGATAGCAAACTGGGTCGCAGGTGTTTCTGAAAGTGAAAAAGATTAACAACTGAAAGTAGCTTGAAATACGGTCGAGTTATGGCACTTGAAATGTTCAAATGTACCCGTAATGAGCAATTATTGAATAGCAGAAGCATGCTCTGTCGATGCGTTATGTACTGGTCGGCTATTTTGGTTAATGAGATTGAATCATACCAAAAACCTACAACAGTTTTTTACACCGAAAACGACTTTGCTTACTTCAACGTTAAACGTACGAGATACTATGGCTAACTATATTATTATTATAAAGCATTTTGCGGAACCAAAGGAAAACTCTCTTTTGAAATGCTGTAAACTTAGATTTACACCAAAGCGTAGGCCTACGAGGAAACTGTACCCACGTTCTGTACTGCCATCTGTACTTCCATTAGTACCCTAACAGTACTCCCATCAGTACACCCATCAGTACTCCCATTATTGGGGCACCACTTTAAAGCGACACGATCTATTTGACTTACTAGATAAGGGTTGGCACGTTATGTGTCATGTGCTAATATCTTGACGCGATGCCACAACATTGTAAACAAATCGAAGCAGGAAATGTTAGACGGTGTAATTAGTGCAGGACTCTTGAGAGGAAATGCTTACCAGCGAAATTCGAAAGATCAATCGTGATGTTAATCGATGCTGACAATGTGTGATTTGTTGTCGCTACACAGTATATGACGCCTTGAATATTTCTCACTGTTGTCCGATCAATCGTTAGATTGGAACCAATAGCAAGTTCAACAAGTTCAGCGGTCACCCATTTATAGGTGGGAGATGGATTTCCATTCGCAAGACATTGAAGATTATCGTGAAGGTTGTAGATGCTCTTAACAGGATTCACAGAAATGTTCACTGGCCCAACTGGATTCATTTCAACAAACAATTGATCCAAACACTTAAAAATGTGAAACACATTGACTGATTCTGAGAAGAATTAAGAAGAATATACGCCAATTAGGCTACGTCTCGTAACAAAAGAAACCCAATACTGCGATGAAAAGCAACTTGCATATGGCATTTCTATATTTATTAGTATATTAGTGTATACTATCAGGATACGTTTCTAAATACTGACAACTTTATAGCGAACTTTGAACACTTAGTTCAATAACACATAGTTCATTAACCATTTTCTATATTATTCTTATGTTTAATTACTTAAAAAGATATAATATTATGTATTATTATACATACACCAGACGACAGCTGTGAAGTTCCACTTGTATTTATAGTTGGGTGCATTGTTTGCTCTGGTGACGCCTGGTTGAAGCGCAACTGTTGAATTCAATGACAGGAAATATGTTGTACAGCTGTAGGTCTTTCCGTTGTCATCAGCCTTCAGTTCCTTTGTTATTGCGTAAGAAACCTGCCCGTTTCTATTTCTAAGTGTTCCTTCAAATTCTTTATCATCATTTCTCGACCACTTCATAACAGGTGCAGAGTCACCGGCAAAACTGATGTTGCACCACATGGTAAGAAAAGTGCCTTCCGGAACTCTATTGTCTTCATCGCTTGCATTGGTGTCGCACTTAGGATCAGTTGCTGTAAGTAATTTGACATAATGCAAAATTGAATGGGATCTAAAATAATGTTTCGCAATGTTGCAGTATTTAACTATGCAAGACGCAAAAGCCCATTCGATTAAGCAACTAACAACAACTAAAATATTTGACATTATCTTTGGTACCGGGGTATTACGTTCTCGGTGGAATGAACAGTCTCGGACATGATCTTCTGTTTTAGTAAGCAACGCTAATAACTTCAACGACTGTTCATTAACATTTCCAACATAAATGAATCATGCATAAATACTGCGTATGCAAAGATATTGCCTTACGACAGATTTTCCAGTAGGTTCTATTATAATATACATTGTCTACTGTTGACTTCAACTAACCAAGAACTATCAGTTGCGCCGTTCGAATGATCGTACGAGTCTGCTGAATGACACAACACTTGTAAATTCCTGCATCTTCCATCTGCGTGTCGTTCTTTATCAGTGTGACCTCTCGGCTGAATCCATTCGTAACGATATTGACTGTGAAGCCACTAAACGTACGCGATCCATCAAATACAGAACTTTCACCCAACGCATCTGGATTCTTATAAGTCCATTGAACTGAAGACCCAATAGAATTGTATCCACACACCATAGACATTGGTTTTCCTGCTACAACAGCCGTGTTGACAGGACCGTGGTCATCGTCGGCTAAAACAAAATTTTCAACTATAATCAGGTATGAACAAAAATATAAACTAGATAATTGGTTTAGATTAAACATGGAACATCGTTAGCACTTGGTTTCCACATATCACATTCTATAGAACTTATTTTAGATTAGACAAGGACCATAATTATCACAATATCACATAGGTATCACATATCACATTCTATTCTAAGTTTACCTGTTAGATTAATTAAGAACATAGGTATTACTTACCGGCCGCTGTTGACAACGCATAAAATACAAGCAATTTTAGCAGCATCATGCGTTTTGTAACAAGTAAAATTCTACAAATGACGGACATAATTTAACAACAGGTTTCACAAGGATAAGATCTGCCATGAAAGTGTTATTGAAAAGTTCTCATCAGAATAGAATAGCTATTTAATGTTGACCAGCTGCTCAGCTTATTGCGGCTATCCTAAGTTTCTGTCTCTAATATCTGCTAAAACTCAGGAAGAAAAAGTGAAATGAAAACGAAATGCAGAGAGATGTCCACTTTCTGTATGCCCTGCTGCATATAAAAAAGAAAGCTAATGCATACTTTCCGAATGTCATCAATTGAACCAAGGTTTCACAAGTATATCAGGCTAAAAACAAAATAATATATTCTCAGCCGCTTTCACATTATCCTGTACTTGTGACTCAAAACGGTGTGTTGTCATACGCAGGGTTTTAGACAAAGAGACGGTTTGCAAAGCGCACAAGGTACAGTCCATAAGAAGACATGAAGAAATAAGAATCGATTTGAAGGCAAAGATTAAATTTACCTGTTAGATTAATCAGTACTTTATTACGTCCGAAGGCAGAAACAAAACATACATGCATAAATCTGAACAAACATTAATTAAGAACATAGGTATCACTTACCGGCCGCTGTTGACAAGGCATAATATACAAGCAATTTTAGTAGCATCATGTGTTTTGTAAGAAGTGAAATTCTACAAATGGCGTTTTGACTTCTGCTTTGAATTTAATAATAATAAACGAAAAGCTCCTAAGTCTCTCTTTCTGTGCAAGGTCTCGGAGAAACAGGTACCTCGTAGAACTTGCCGTTTACTTCAAAGCTTACAGTAGTACTAACTTATATTGTTTCGTAATAGAGTAATTTATATCCAACAACTTGCCATGGTCGTTACAAAGAATACGCCCAACTGGTACGAATGGTAATCTTACCCAATGTGCTACAAATAGATAATCGTGTCGAACGTACCTGTAGACCACCGAATTGTACACTTCAGATGCACAATAATGTGTCCAATTATTTTAATGTAGCTCGACATTAATTTTCTCTGGTGAAATATCACAATATTATGTTGTAACTCTGTGTTGCGCCAGGACTAAGCACACTGGTGGTATTATTTACTATTATATGGTTAAATTTATAAAACAACTTAACATGTTTTGTGAATGTTCATGTTGGCATGAAATTAATACTGACATTGTGAATGTCAGAGGTTCTCAGGCATTGATGAATAGATTTGAGCGATATTTAGAATTTAAGTCAAGCGCTACATATACTGTTTGGTTTAGGCATAGGATCAAGAATTTATTAACCTTTACGAACAATTTACTTGTAGCTGATACGAGTCTTTACATGAATAAATCAAATATAAAAAGTGAGGTTAGCAAACAACTGCGTCAGCCATAAGTTGAGAATTTAGGCTAAAATGTACCTCCCTAAGGCCATCAGTTAAGCATATGTTCAACCCTAAAATGTAATGTGCTTACCTCTCCAGATTATTTAGAAAATAAGTTAGCATAAGACCCTGTGGTATTGTGTCAACTGGATAATGCATTTGAGCATTTCTGCAATATATGACGAGCAAGACAGCGCCGGATATGCGTAGGCTAAATTACTGATGCTGCCATATTTGAATGTCATAAAGAACTTCGAGAAAGTAGGCTAAACTGTTCATCCTTTACCGCTTCAATTTCAGATTTAATTCGAAATTAAGTTGTTCTTTAAGATTTGAGAATTTAAAGAACGCAGGCATTTGATATCAGCCGTACCTCCAGCCATCCAATCTTCCTTCCAGCCATCCGTCCATTCTTCCGTCCATCCATTTATCCATCCATCCATCCATCCATCCATCCATCCATCCATCCATCCATCCATCCATCCATCCATCCATCCATCCATCCATCCATCCATCCATCCATCCATCCATCCATCCATCCATCCATCCATCCATCCATCCATCCATCCATCCATCCATCCATCCATCCATCCATCCATCCATCCATCCATCCATCCATCCATCCATCCATCCATCCATCCATCTATCAATCAATCAACCAATCCATTCATTCATCCATCCACTCATCGATACGTATATACATCAATCCACTTATAGTTTTATCCGTACATCCATTCATGTTTCCATAAATCCACCCACTCACCCATTCACCCATCCATTCATGTGTCTTTCCGTATACTTATATGTATCCATCTATCTTCATAGGATTCTGGCGTACTTAATAATATTATTCTGTTTAAGTTCATTTTCTTTCTTCTCTTTCTTTATCCAGATTTTATTCTGTCTCTTGAATGAAGCTCAAATAATGAGCGTACTAGTATAAAATTTGAGACAAGATGCTTTCTCTATGAAGCTTTCTTCGCTGCATTGTACTGTTGCTTTAATTCAACCGCTAAGTTGGAGATGGCCCGTCATGAGATATTTATCAGCTAATATTGAAGGGGTATATGCGATACATCATCACAGCAGATCAACTATCACAATAGTTTGCCACCATAATTTGAATTCAGACGTACAATAAAATAGCTTCCAAGTGACTCATTGATTTGCTATAAACAAAGGCTCAAAGCAAACCAGGTTGCAAAAGTAGGCCTACCTTCATATAATTTGAAGGCAGACGTCATTTTTCTTTTCCATAGAGACATGGCTAAATTGACACAACGCAGCAAGTATGCATATTCTTTCTTTTTCCTATGAAGGTGAAACTGCATGCAGTAGACCTTTGCGCTCATTTGGTTTTTATTTCTCTTTTGTTGCATTACTGTTGCCGACAGACCTATTCACTTGGACGTAATGGGGATTATGAGTGCAGTTGTAATTTGATCTTAGTAATAGCTTCGGATGAGCTTCGCTGATCTTAACAGTTTATAATACAGTTTCATACGGCTAATATTATAGAAGCTGCAGTAGAGTACATTAAATTCGCTGTTATACGAATATAGTGACGTGCTGAGTGTCGTGCGAATCATTTGCATTCTCATGCAAATATGTGGATAGCTATTTTGTTCTGTTTTATGAACGCTATAGCCGGTGAGTAGGCTTACTACTGTGGTCTTGAGTTTAGGTCGATAGAAATCTTTCAGAAAATTTATCTGACTCATTTATTATTTATCACTTGCATTTATTGCAGTACGATAAAGATGACAATAGTGTTACGATGGAACACAAATCCATCGAGTAAATTCATGCCCCAAAACCAACACCAATAATGGATAAACTGAGCCATACTAGATAATTGTATACGGTCACGTAAACTGGTTTCCATTATAGCCCAACATTATTGCAAAATGCAAATGAAGTATCACTAGCTGATTGCAATACTAGTGTTTATGTACATCTACTAATTCATCATCCTCAGCATTCTTAGGCTCAGACTTGCCATTCTCAAATGCCTTGGTATCATTGGCCAACAAATCTGTAGCTGACCCGCCTACGCGTCTCATCACCGCCATGTTTAATCTAACTTGCCAAAGGGTTTACTAAGGAAACGAAATGTCAGAATAGTAGTGGACTCGGGTGTTTACTTTGTTGACTCGGTCAATGTTTCTGAAGTCGTTGATCTCCGTTCCAAGCTCAAGGGTGGCCTTTTAACTTTTTACGGTAACCTAACCTTCCTCCTGGCTTATTTGTCCACAGGATTTAACCTGGTCAATCCTCTACAACGTTGGCATTGATTATAGTTTCGCTTCAGAGATTGGGCCTTATGATGGAATAGAGTCGCAAAGCTAGTCTATAGATGATCTTATTACACTAACCATTGATGTTTTTTATTGCCAACACTGATCAGTTGTAGTTATTATAACCATAACCATAACCATCAATTTATTGCTCCAATCATTGACAAAGTAACATTTTGTTGTACAAAGAACAAAGATCTGTTGGTCGCAAAAGAGAACCCAGAATGGACCAGAGTCCCGCTGGTTAGGGCCACCTATATACATAGTCTGTTGCTAGATGGTTAACAGAGGTTACCTAATACAGTGCAATCATATAATAATGATTTAAATCATCAAGGTAAAGCAATTGTTTATAGCTAATAAAAATGATAAAAGTTCAGAAATTTTGTTTTAGCGGAAGATGAACATGGTCCTATCAACACGGCTGTTGTAGCAGGAAACCCAATGTCTATGGTGTGTGACTACAATTCTATTGGGTCTTCAATTCAATGGACTTATAAGAATCCAGATGCGTTGGGTGAAAGTTCTGTATTTGATGGATCGCATACGTTTAGTGGTTTCACAGTCGACATCGCTATGCATGGGTTCAGCCGAGAGGTCACACTGATAAAGAACTACACGCAGATGGAAGATGCAGGAATTTACAAGTGTCTTGTCATTCAGAAGACCCGTACGATCATTCGAACGGCGCAACTGATAGTTCTTGGTTAGTTTATGTTACGATATATTTCAAGACATAACAATTTGAAAAATTTAGCTTATGTCAATATCTTACAGACTGCATTCATATTTAAGTTTTGTTTACTCTGAAAATGTTAGTTAATGGTCGAAGAAGCTTGAAGTTTGTTCATTATATTGCTGACAAAAAAGAAATATTATGTCATTGATATCGTTTACAGCATAAGAACGTATTACCAATTATGGCATCAATAATTTGTCGTTTAATCATGATTGACGCGCACAGAATAGTTAAGTTAGCATTATCCAATCGAGTTATAAAGGTTAAGCGCTAGGTAAAACTATTTTCAGCATCTGAACCTAAATGTGGCACCAATACTAGCGATGAAGACAATGGAGTTCTGGAAGGCACTTTTCTTACCATGTGGTGCAAAATCGGTTTTTCCGGTGACTTTGCGCCTGTCATGAAGTGGTCGAGAAATGATGGTAAAGAATTTGACGAAACAGTTAGGAACAGAAATGGACAAATGTCTTACGAAATAACAAAGGAACTGAAGGCTGAAGACAACGGAAAGACCTACAGCTGTACAACTTATTTCCTGCCAATTAATTCAACAGTTGCACTCCAAGAAGGCGTTACAAGAGCAAGTAACGCACCCAGCTATAGATGTCAATGGAACTTCACAGTTGTCGTCTGGAGTATGTAAATTCTATGAATCTTAAAATTGTAATTTAAGTATTTGGATATCATTAAACGAAAGAACTAATGCGTTAATTGATTTGCTATTCCTTTCAATAAAAGAATATACCATTTCAATCTACTCAGAGATTAACAAACCTGCAAAAATAGAAGATGCAAAGATTGCTACAGAGGGCCTACTGTTTTGAGGAAGAAAGTTTTTAAAGTTATATTTAAATTTCAGTTAAAAATCGATCTTTATGGGAGCGAAGGAGGCTTTCCTACCAACCACATTTTGGGATCACAAAGAGGACCAGTAGCAGTCATTAGGTGGCGCCGAAACACAGACCCTTTCGGGAACCACAAAACGAGGCAAACTGTGTTGATTTTCTAATTTGTTTACTTTTAATTAATGAACATTCACTGCAGGCCTATTCATTATCCCAAAACTAGATTATTTCAGGTTACTTTGTCATGTATATATTTGGATAGTGTTCCTCTGATATTTACAGTTTTGTGGTTTTTATTAACTTTCAGTCCGGCCAAAGAATCTCCATGTCGAGCCCTTAAAGGAATCATACAGCTACGGCAATCGTCTGCGATGTTTGAGTGATGGCGATGCAACTATAATAGGCCTAACCTATAGATGGGTGTCCGTTGCAACAGGAACCGTTACATATGGATCCGATCTGTTCATAGATGATACAATGACACAGAATGTCTTACACGTATACGAGTGTATCGCCGATCATAAAAAGTCAAATACAACCATTTCCAAAACAGTCAACATAACAATAAGTGCTCATGGTGAGTACTTAGCTTCCTCGTCGCTCAACTTCCATATGCCAGTCACCGTAGCCGTCTGCCTGGCCTTTTGCTTCATTGCTGGATTCTGATTTAGACGCAAACCTGATCTAATTTGTGCTGTTTTCTTGACTTGAATAAAATTCAAAGAATAAGTTGTTTATTCGAATTTGATATTCATTGAGTGATGGCGCAATGAGAAGTTTAAAATTAGAACTACTAGGCTTAATTGATATCATGTTCTACTTTGTGCAATGATATTCAGTGTAACTCTCTGACAAATAGTTGATGTTGTAGGCCTACATAACATGCTATCAGATAAAAACTTTGCATGAATATTCGTCATTATGAGAAACAGTAATGCTGACAACGACTTCTACAGTGCCATTTCATGATGCCCAAGACACCAATAAATGGTTGTTTAAAATGAAATCGTAAAAATAAATCATCAGGCGTTGTACATACGCCAGGTTGAATTCATAAAGGTAAGAGAATCTAGAAGTCAAGTTACGATGAGTAAAGAAAATGGAACAGATGATACTTAAGTTTAGACCTAAGGAAATGAAATAACTGTCTAATCGAATAGAACTGATGCGAATTCCATAGCTTTGGACGGGTCAGCGAGATCGTCCGAGAAGCCAACACTGTTCCATACAAGGCACAGTAATAGGTACAGTATTCATCGGTATGAGGTGTTACTAATGTAGACCTGTAATGATTATCATTAACGGCTAGTGAATATCATGCATTAACAGGCTTCAACAAGACAACATTGCTGGCCATTTTGCTTCCAATTGGTGGAGTCGTTATCGCACTAAATCTCGGACTAATTCTTCAGAAACGCCACATAAGACGTAATAATATTTTTTTATATTATCATTTCGTTTAAGTTTTACAAAACATAACCCATATATTATGTGCAAATCTTAACCTAAAAAATCCTATGAGAGGCCTATCTTTAATTGCCTTGTCATGCTTTTCTTCGCGCAACATTGTAAATTTGCTACCAGCAGAAACTGGTACCCACAAAACACCAACTTCATTTGAGCAGACTCTATACGCATGGACGTCACGATGCAACGGATAACCTACAGATGGGTATCCGTTGCAGCAAGAACCGTTACATATGGATCACCTCTGACCATAGATGACACAATGGCACAGAATGTCTTACACGTAGGCCTATACGAGACTCTTCAGACTAACATGCATTTCTGTAAGTAGTTTGCGAACAGAAATGCCTGGACCTAGTAAGCGTTTAAATATCTCCCTGAATATCTCACAGGTAGGAAACCTGTCTTAACTCTCTCCCTGTGTCTGCTCCTTCTTCTCAGTCCCTTGTTAAATGTCATTTTCTTCTGAACTTAGATGCACCTTTTCCAACTTATCGACTATAGCCAGCTAGCTACTTCATCTCACTGGACTGAGATTCTTATTACTACATGGTCTTGATGTGCTATCGGTTGATGTTTTGTGCATTAGCCACGGGCGCCATAGAAGTTACTAATTAATAATAACTAATAGGCCTACTAATAGGAGTGTTTTGTTGACCTGAAGGTGATGTAATTGTTGTTCATCACGTTACACGCGCAACGGCGCAATTATGAAATCGAAACGAAAAGGTGACATATTGATGCGGGCCTGTTTGATGGCAAACTCATTAGCAGGCTGCTATGGGTTATGATTATTATTAATGATGGAGCAATGAAAGGTTATCCTGTTTTAGAGTGATGCATTTAGGGTTTTAGACTAACATATATCTCAATTTTTAGTCCGAAATCCCTAACAGCATCACACTGGCTGACAGGTAACTCATACGTATATAATATTATAATACGTGTGGAGTAACCTGCCAGCATTTCCACTGGCAATAAAGGGGCCCTATACAGGACTGTCTATTGTCAGATGCGGGAATATCGGTCCTATGTTATGGACTTTACTACCACTAAATCATGGAGCAAGTCGTATAATTGTGTATTGTAGACTTCACCATCTTCAGACTCTACGCTGCTTCAGGAATGTTTGTGTCATACATATCTATAGATGATAAAAGCCACATGCATGCATAAGTTTATTTGAAATTATCCTACAATTTCTATACATACTTCAAATGATATTATTTTGAAGGTGTCCTCAACGATATTAACTATTAGCCTATTTAGAATCTCTATAATATTATAATTCTTCTAATGTACAATAAATACAGGCAATGCATTGGAAATGGCCAGACGAGATCAAAGCACCGCGCATCATTACGAAGAAGTGGACGATTCAGTTGTAAAGTCCATGACAACCGAAATGACAACCGCTGAACCAACAACCACAACAGCCGAAGAAGCAATTACAATAGGAGATGACGAGCATCCGCAGGAAACCGTGTCGCAAGTCCTTAGTACTCGTCCATACTCAAAACTTGAGGGTGTTCGCCCGCTGCCTGAAACCCCAGTCTACTCAACACTGGACACAACCAGCACATCAACACAGGAGATCGAAAGAGCCAGAGATAGTCCAACCATCGAGGTACACTACGTCAATGTACCTATGAGAGAAACTACTTATGAAGATCCAGTTTATATGGAATTGGCGGATAATGATTAAAAACAAGAAACGAAGATTGCACATTAACTGAAATCGTACAGACTCAATGTATTTATCCCGTACAGCATGCCATGGACATTTGATGGGACCCATATTTGCCTGTGATGGTTTCATATGAAAGTACGGAATACAAACAAACCATGCATAGTCGTAGCTATGATTGTAGCGGTGATGTCACCATCACTTATAGAAGGGGTGGTGACTAGACTTTGTGAGATAAAGTAATACCCTTGACCCCAAATAGGCATGCAGACAGGGTTTGTAAAATCGTGCTGACGCTATCGATAACAAGTCTAATGCATAAACAAACTGAAAACTGTTTAGTCTTCCAGGCGATTCAATGTCTTCACTCATTAATGTTCGGTATGAATGAATGAATTAATGCTACTAATCGGAGTTCGACCAGGCTTGTAAGCAGATTAGGCTTTTTTATTGTGGTTTCACTTCAAGAGGTCATTATGGTACCAGTACCATAGTAATTATATTAGTTTGGAATAGATTAGGAAGATGATATTTAGGAAAAAAAGCACATGACTCTGGGTTTCATAACAATGTCAAAATGAATTTTTCCAGGAAATAATTTATAAGAGTTTGTGCCCAAGATAAATATTTCGCTATAGCCTATCCGCAATTTGTTCTCGATCAAAATAATTTTCTTTTGATGAACTGGATTGGTTTTCGGTAAATCTACAAAAGCCTATTTTCCCAAATCGCAAAAGTGAAGACATTACTACTTAAACAGTTTCCTAATGTTGTTTGCGAATTTAGTTTTGTGCAGTCTACGTGGGGTGGCTGCCCTTTCTGTACCCAACACTGTTCTATAAACGACAATGAAAAGTAAAAGTGCAAGGTAAAAACAGCGTAATTTGTTGTGGGCCTACATGAGTATTTGCACTATTATGTCCTGGTCATAATTAGCTAATGTATAACACTTTACGGCTGTCTTGGCTCGTCTTCTGTCTGACTTCTATGGCGCCATGGACCGTGGTCAGGTCACTCTCTTAGCTCGTTTTGACGTTAGTGCCGCTTTTGATTCAGTTGATAACTCTATCTTGCTCCAAGGTCTCCCTATCTCCTTTGGGGTGGCTGGTACTCCTTAAAATGGCTTCGCTCCTTTCTGTCTGAGCGAACTAATTGTGTTCGTGAGTGCTTCAAGGTACCGTTGGGTCCCAGTCCCTTTTGGTGTACCACACGGCTCAGTGTTAGGCCCTCTACTGAACATTCTTTACACAGCTGGTATTAGTTCCTTGCTGTCTACTTGTGGCCTCCTGCACCAACTATATGCTGATGATGTGCAGGTCTATGTTCACTGCCATGCTGCTGATGCAATTTCTTCTGCATCGTTAATGTCTCATGCCATTGATGCTCTGTCATCATGGTGGCCTCAAATCGTTTGCTTCTGAAACCCTCTAACACGCAGTTCATCCGGCTCGGTCCCTGCAGACAATTGGCGTCCATTGACCTACCCCTAGTAGCGAGACTATCTTCAAATCTCTTTCTGTCACACAGCTCGAGACGTCTGAGTCACTTTGGATCAAGCAGGCACGTAAGCGAGACTTAAATTCAAGAGGAGGCAACTTCACAGACCATTGGCAAAATCCTGGTCATTTGGGTAATTGGTCAATAGAAGTTCTAGCATATAAAAAAGGCAAGAGGAGGCAACTCCCTTTTTGTGCCTCAATGCAGCTACGCCTATGGGATCAAGAGTTCAATTTCTCGCAGCATATTAATTAGGTCACTCTCAGTTGCTACTACAATCTTCGTCAACTCCGTGTTGTCTCACGATCCCTCTCTCATAATGCTACTGTGACTCTTTTGGATGCATCTGTCACTATTAGAATTGATCACTGCAGTTCGGTACTTATAGTTCTACCACTGGGGGTAATTGGGCGCCTTGATCGAGTTTTTCGTTCAGCTGCTCGCCTCATTGGCCGCCTTTCTAAACTTGCTCTTGTCTCTGCTTATGCGTGATGTCCTTCATTGGCTTCCTGTTTCTCAGCGCATCTCCTACCGAGTTGATGCACATGTGCAGCGGACCACTGGCGGTGCCTTCCATCCTGTGCTCCATCCAGCTTGTCTGATCTTTGTCGAACTGTCTCTGACCTCGCAGGCTCGCAGCCTGTCGAACTCTTCGCTTCAGCTTTTGATCCCGTGAGCTCACATATCAACTAGACAGCGTCGAGCCTTTTTGATTCTGCGTCCTTCCATCTAGAATGGCCTGCCACTAGACTTGCGATTGTTGCCTCGGCTAAACTCGCCTGCTTTTTTATAAGTCTCTCAAATCACTCTTTTTTGGCTGTGGCTGGGCTGGGAGCACCTCTGAGTAGGTCTCTTGGAGAGGCGCTATATAGATTCTCGGAATGAACGAATGAATCTAAATGCTAAATATTACCAGTTTCTCTTTAAACTTAGCTATCAATTATCATATAGGTCATGAAGCGATGGCTTTGATCCAAGATTCGTAAACGTATTTGACTCAATTAAATCTGGTGCCTATTGGTAGCCTTGTCGCCTTTGTATATTCATTTGAAAACACAGGTGCATGTTGGGCGTTGTGCGTGTCGCTTTCTGTTGCATATTATTGACTCGTCCTGCTCGTCAAATTCACGCATGACTGAACATAGCACACAGGCCAACGAGGCAAAGCTGTGTGCTATTAGGCTATTGCTTGCAGACTAAGCCGTGCGGACGGCTGCGCCTCACGGATCTGGCAATTGATCTTACACAATAATGTTGTAGGCCTATGTTCAAAATGAGAGAGAGTGCTTTCATTTTTGGTTTAGTCAAATTTAAGTAAGATCAACATTACATTTCAGCTGTGTAATATCAGTCGATAGATAGAGCATTGTAGGCTTCATATCATTGCCTGATCAGGTAAATTTTTAATGTCAGTTGACTTACTAAACTCTGCAGAATTAAGAAGAAGATGTGAAAATATTCTTGCGCCTGTTTCTCTGCTGCAATGTTTCGTACTGTAACAGACTGCAGATACTCAAGAGAGCAACAAACTGGAAAATAATATTAGGCTAATTGAACAATGGTGTTAATATTCACGATAATTTACATCTAGAAAGTAAAACTAAAGAATTAATTGAAAGCGTTCATTAAGTTGTCATTGCTTCTCATTATGTATATAGGTACATAATAATATAACGTGTTATTGTCATTAACAGTATCGTGTCTAACACTGTCTTTTCAAATGTAACAACCTGAACTGCGCAGTTTTCGTAGGGGGTCTATAATGCAAGTTTTCAGAGACTATTTTCGGTTTCGTTTAGTTCAGACTGATTAATATCTCCTGAAATGATACAGTTTTCACCTTCAGGGCCGGCCTTAGGCACAGGCAAAGCAGGCAGTTGCCTGGGGCGCCAAGGTCTAGGGGGCGCCATTTTCACAAAAAATGTGTTTAACATTGTTATGTTCTTCACGTTTTTAGTAATTTTTTCAATCACAATGATTGCTTTCATATGAATTCAAAACTTTCGCTTATGGAACAAATTTAAAATAATCATTGATTACATCAATTGCACCTTGTCAAGTACCAGTAATTAAATTTTAACACCGCATACATTTTTTTATCCATTAAAATTCAGTTATTTCACGCATGTCTGTACTCTGCAGTTTGTGTCTGTAATAGACCTGTCCGTCCGTAAATCTGATTGCTGACATAGTGACATCTTTCGACTGAAAATTTCAACAATCCATTCATCTTTATATGTCGACTGCCGAGCAGACATCGCAATTGCATTAATTAAGTTAATCATCTGTGAAAATATGTACATTTTAATAAAAGTTTTCTTAAGTATAATATTATCTAAATTAATTTATAGTTATGATCTTATCACATTAAAATTTTAATTTTAAAAATTATGTCAAACCCTATTCATGAAGCGATAGAGATGTTATCGGATGCTCAAAATTGTAAGAAAAAAAAACAAGAAACAGAAGTGAGCATCAAAAATCAAAAAGGATGGCTTTCCAACGTGTTCAGTCAACAGCTAATAAGCCTAATTAGTTTGTGATTAATAACAAAAACGAAGAGAAATGTCGTGCTGTTATGAAGTCATTCATACATTATAAATTAAGCGAACTTTCAGTTACGCTGATTAGACTCATCTCGTTTGCCAATTTTTCTTTTCGTTATAGTGGCGCTGCTATTTTGAAGGTCACAATAAACTAGTGTCATTTCATTTCGGTAGGTGGCTGATTCATGGCCGCCCATAGACGTTCTCTATAAGATTACTTCCCGTCCTAAGACGGTTTGCCGACTTCTTTTCAAGTTGTTTTTAAACCATCGTGTAGACTCAATTTGAAAGTTAGGGCGTGCTACAGTCTAGTGCCGTTCTGTCCAATAGGGGCCTATTCGGTCAGCGGGCTAATTTTAAGTGGCCCTCCCGAGCTCGCTAAACTTCACCGTGTAGCACCGTCTAGCAATTTGCTTAAATTACTTTCGGCTTTATTTTATTTTGATAAACTGAAACCTGATAGAGAAAAACGACAAGCAGAAAAAGATTTCTGCTTACTTCAAGAAATATATTTTAATAAATATATTTATGTTTTTTCGGTAATTCGAAATTTTTGGTGATTCGAAGTGGTTTTTCTTTTTACCATTCCTAAAAAAATATAAATTATCCAGGGTTGAGTGTACTAATAAAGACAGAAAGAAATAATGAATGAATGAAAGAAAGAAACATACAATTAAACAAACAAACAAATAATAATGATAATTATATAACTCATTTGAGCATAATTATGGTACTAGCCGGTTCAGCACTGGTTGTGACGTTGGGTGGACCGTGGAGTGGAGGTCATAGGGCGCCAAATGTATGCTTTGCCTGGGGCGCCATTTGGGCTAGGGCCAGCCCTGTTCACCTTCACTCCTCAGAGTATGTCTGACACAGCCTGTGTTATTTCGACATCGAAGAACGAGTGGGTAGCAGCGAATATGACGAAACAGGGATCGGACATTATCCCTCCTGGACATAATCCCCCCGGACAAAAGCCCCCGGGCAAAATCCCCCAAGCTAGGACATAATCCCCCCCAATGGAAGGCTACGATATAATCGTATAATATTTTAAAAGTTTATTATACTAGTCTGCCCAAAAATTTTACCAGCAGCAGCAAAATGATGAAAATAATTGTTGGCCTAAATGGAATTTTGATTGTTTGATGAAACTATTTATAACTAATATAAAATTGTTTCAGTAAATAGAAAGAACGATGTTAACACGTCTTAACTTTAAACCTAAATGACACTAACAAGTCTTCACTTTATAACTGAATAACCGATTGACATTAACAAGTCTTGCCTATCGAACTGAATGACACTAACAAGTCTTCACTTTATAACTGAATAACCGATTGATATTAACAAGTCTTACCTATCGAACTGAATGACACACACTAACAAGTTTTAAGTTTAGCCCTACACCTGAATGACATAGGGAACAAAAACAGGGCAATTAAGGTTTATCAATGACATGCAGAAATAGGCTAATTGCACAGAGGGGGATTTTGTCCGGGGGATTATGTCCTACGCAAAATCGGGGATTTTGTCCGGGGGCTTTTTTGTCTGGGGTTTTGTCCGGGGCAATAATGTCCTACACTCGACGAAACACTCCCTTATCTCAGAGCCTTAGCCTATATCTGTCCTCTAAAGCTTTAACTGGCCTGCACTAAACGAGTTCGAACAGGACAGGGTTGCTGTGCAGTGTGCATACAACCTCGTCAAATGGAAAAGACTACTGATCACTGGTGTAACTGTGGAGCAGTGTAGACTATGAAGCACCTTATTTCATTTTTGTACAAAAGCAATAAAATATATTATGCCGGGTGAATTATAACAGCCTTGCTATATCCTAGATCGATGCATGCGCAAATGACGAGCATTTTATGCTAAAAATGAATACTTACGTTAAGACCCTTTGGGGGACCCCTAAATAGCATCTGAAAAAACTGAAAAGTTTCCTCAGACAAAAGAAACCAAAGAAACGTTTTGACTAGTGAGACCCAAGAATTTCAAAAAAGCTTTTGGGGGAACACCCTAATCTGTACGTTTACCTGTCTGAATGCGTGCATGTATGTATGCTCTGCCTGTATGTCTCATTCGGCCTTAATTTTATTTATCAGGTTGATGTGACGACAAAAGTCATGCAAATTGTCGGACATTAGGCCTATGAATAAAATTTTAGAAAAATAGTATTGTAATTCGATGTAGCGTAAATTACGTATTTGGCTACATCACGAAGTCTCTCACTATGTGTAAGTTAAGTGTTTTGAGTACATTGAAATACAAGCAGAAGGTTCAATAAAAGTTCAACTTGTTCTTTAAAATAGTCTTCCTCCTGTTTAGTAGGCCTAAATGTAAGCTCAGCTATCACAATGGCCGCCTCTCTACGCATAATTATTTATTTGCTAAGATTTTGATCTAAGGTAGGCTACTTCGTTGTGCACGCTAGTAATGACATGACTAATAGGCTAGTTGCATAAGGTCTCAATAGCTCAACTGTTTACAGCACAATGAAACGACGCCTGCTGTAAAATGTGGACTATGTTCTTAGTGGTTAAATCAGCTACTGACGTTAAATCAGCCAGACAAACGCACTCTAAGATCTGCTAAGCGTAGACTTCTCACTCAAAAGCTGTGCACTTAGCCTGTGTACTTAATATTGGCTCAATGATCATACCTGTTCTTCTGCTTAGGCCTACATTAAAGCTTGGCGCGTCAAGTGGGTTAAATCTTTGTCGTTTGTGGGCTGTGTACACTCAAGACACGGCTAGCCTTAGATGACATAGTTTTGTAGGACACAGAAGTAGACTCTTCGAAAAACGAAAGCGTAGAAAGCTAGTAATTAAGACATAATACTTGCTCATTCGAAAATGTAGTAAATACTGCACCTGTACGTTTTGTAAGTATACCTGGAATTTTATTCTATCATAATATGGACAGCGTTTGGCAATTGCGCATCAATGCTGATAAAATCACTTAGTATTCGTGCACTGGCCTACGTGAGCTTAATGCGAAATTAGCATGCTGGATTAACGGCTTGAATGTTCCTTTCTTGAAAACTTGACTACCGTCACAATGTTTGAGAAGTAATTTTCATAAATTCTATAACTGTTGTGATGTAAAAAATAATATTCGCTTTGCTGCATTACGGCTTCGACGTAGCTGGCTATTACTGATATTTCTATTTATGCTGTACAATGCACCGCAGGAGAGTTACTGAAGCCATCGATGAACATGGATCATATCTTTGGAGTCCTTCTGGTTCTCCTGATGTCGACTGTGTTCCTGGACTTGGGTGAGAATCCAGTATTTTTAAGTTAGTAGGCTATCATGGTAGTTGATATCTCCAGCGATGATTCCAATAATAATGATTAAAGAAAGAATGACGATAATGACAACGACTTCAATGATGATGCTGTGACGACATTTCCGATGGCGATTATGAAGACTGATGTGATTATATATATAACTGGATGGGGAATTATGATAATGACGACGCAGCTAAGAATTAACAGTTCACATCTTTATCCATCGTCAAAAGATTGTTGCACAGAATATAATAACTTAATAATAGACTAAAGATTCCCGGTTCCAGGGCGATATACCTTTGGATTAAGGAGTTTGCAGTATTTTGAAAAGGTGCTTTCACACTGTGAAGCAAACTATTATGTTGTCTATGTCATTTTATCTTCTTCTGTCACCCATTTCCGTGTGCTTTTAAACATCTCTCTCTGCACACCAGTCGATTATCTCTTTGTCTTAAAGTTATCTATCTAATTTTCTACTTTTATAATCTCCATCTCCTTCGCTGTCCCTGTGTGTGACGTTCGGTCAGTGGACATTCACTGTGTGGCATTTCTGCGATGGCTGTGCAGTCCGTTGGATGCATACTATATCGACACCATAATCTACCGTGGCTTACCCCAATCCTTACCAGAGGTGGAAAAACCAAACTTTTTTTCAAAATGAAAAGTTGGGTTTTGGGGTTTTGGTTTTTTCTGGTTTTTTGTTTTTGAGATTTTCCTATTTCGGATCATAAAACTCATTATAATGGCATAATACCGTTCGAATTAATCAGATACATATATAAATGAAATTAACTAGAACAGTAGAATGTCATAAAACGAAGATAACAAAGACCATACAACAATATTATTGCCAAGGGAGTTGAAGAGATGCCATTTTGGCATTTATAATTTCAAAATTTGTAAAAAACAAAAAACCTTTTTGGTTTAAAAAACCCCCAAAAAAACAAAATCCAAAAAACAAAGCCTTTAACAGCACTGGTCCTTACAAATACTTGAAGATATGAACATACAGCCCCGTGGTTAAGTCTTTGCATTGGCATCCTATTCAGCAGAGGATTTATTTCGAATCGGGGCTGATAGTTAATAAAGTGTTTAACTTTTACCAACCACAATACTTAAACCATTCTCTATTTCCAGACTTGTCATCGTTCAACTACTTCTCTGTTTATCCTGGAACTGCTCTTGCTGAATGAACTTCTTCAGGTGCTCCATGTTTCTATCCATTCTGCTCAGTCGCTTACGTCATTGAATACTCAACTTAAGATTTATTGTTTTCCTAATTGCTAATCAACCGTAGTCTGCCTCATTGTATCAGCGGACCAATCTTCTGGGTATTGACCTCAGTGTGGCTCTGGCTTGGTGCGCCATCGTTTGGTGCCTCGTGCATCATATACCAGTGCGACAGAAGTAGCAAATTACAATTATGGCATACATTAAAATTCTATCTTAGAAATTTAACCTTAAGTGCTTGTTTTTCAGCAAGCGCCTCTATTACCAAGAATCCAGTGGACACAGAAGTGATGGTTGGTCATTCGACCTATTTGAACTGTTCGACGTCAGATCCATCCAAAGAAATCCACTGGTACCATTACCCGGTTGGTTCAGGAACCAGAGACCATGAATACGTCTATGCACATGGTCGAATGCATTCTCCCTTTGATATAAGATTTCGAATCGAAAAAGATTATTCACCAGGGTCATTCGATTTAGTCATGACTAATGTGGAATTCCGAGATGCTGGATTGTACGTCTGCCAAAACGGAGGAGGCACTGGACAATTGATTCCAGCTCAACTGATCGTTTTGGGTAAGTCTTCCTGAACTTGGATTACTGGATGTGTTTTCCATAATTTTAAATGCATACTCTTTATAAGGCCTCGCATCAGAGGTGCTCCCGATCTGAACAAACAATTCCACGACATTAATTCATTTTCAACGCATTAAATAATTGTCAGCAGCTTAGGCCTATATGAACTTTTTGAAACATCATTTAGTCTAGGCGCAAAAAATGGAAAATCTCGTGTAAGAAGCAAATCATGTTCATTTTTGGAAACACACTTTTTACACTAATTCGACCCTGCTGATTACGAAAATCGCTGTTGCCAAGCTGGATTTTTGACCTGAAGGTCATTTCAAGGTCATAAAATATAAAATCTAGCAACATTCAGAGATAAATGGCCAGATCTCAGCCAATAATGGTTGAATTCGACTAATTCTTTCCTGCTTTTTCTCGACTTTATAAGGACTACCTGTGGTAAGAAACAAGGTTACTAAATGGAAAACGATCCAAGGTTATTTCAAGGTCAAAAAGGGCAACTTCATGTCAAAATCTGGAGAAATAGCCATAACTCAGTCAAATATTGTTCTATTTGGGTGATTCTTTCATCTTTTTGCTCGTGCCGATAAGGGCTACATTTGCATCGTTCCCAAAAAAGGCTAACATGACCGAAGGTCAATTCAAGGTCAAAATTAAGGCGAAAAGGCCATAACTCAGTCAAATATTGTTCTATTTGGGTGATTCTTTCATCTTTTTTCTCGGGACGATAAGGGCTACATTTACATAGTTCTTAAAGGCTAACATGACCCAAGGTCAATTCAAGGTCAAAATCAAGGGGAAAAGGCCATTGCTCAGCCAAATATTGTTCTATTTGGGCGATTCTTTTACCTGTTTTCTCAGACCGATAAAATTAATGATTCCGCACGAGGCCCAGGATAGGCGATATAATAGCTCAGCTATCATAATGATGCACTTTTAATTATGCAAAATATTTAATGTTAGGAGCAACATTAACATTATTTTGTACAATTGTAAAGTAGAATGAATAAATTGATAAATGATAATTATTGATCACTACATGTCTGTGCAGGCACCATGAGCTTGGCACCCACACAGAGAACAACACCTTAAGTCTGATTTCCTACACTGGCACACACGAGGTTTGCATAGATTTAGTTCTTTTTGTAGTTGCAAGAAACAATGTTCAAGCATTCTTTGGGGACGCATTCTATTGTCATTAGTAATGGTATCAACTTAGACGAATCACAGGCGTCCCTCTGCCAACCATACGTTGCTGCATCTAGAAGATCAGGCGTGCTGCTACCCGCCTGTTCCCACACTGTCGCTTGATAGTGGGATCGCTTGATATGTTGCTGCAGTGCATCACTTGTCGGCGAAAGACATTCAGGTTTCCTGGTTTTTGAGAAGAGCAGTCTTCGGGCATCGTCAACAGAATCAGCATTAACTTTGTACACATGGCAGAAGAACCTTTCTGCATCATTGCTAGTTTCAATCTTGAGTAAGTGGACCTCTTGCGAGATTTCGTAACAGTTTTGTGCTTTCAATAAAGGTATTCCACATTGATCGCTTAGTCTGACCACGAATGTACGACATCGTGTCACACCCAGAAATTGCGTGAAATGCCAATGGTGATGACAGAACTTCAGGTAGCAATTTGCAATGGATGTCGTGAATTGGTATGAATCTCCGCTTCTTGGATGTTCCGGCCATCATCCATAGTTGCTTGCATCGCACCTGGTTAGGGTGGGATAACAACATGATGAAAACGTCTGTATCCCTGTCTGACACAGCTACTGTATCACAGGAACTGTAAGCAGCATGCAACAAAATTCTAATGTCGGCTTCTTCATGTGCTACTTTTAGCATTGATACCTCAGTCAGTACATTAGTCGACTGGCCCTCCACTCCGTCGTAAAATGCTCCTGCTACAACTACTTCAGTGTACAAATTGCCTTGCCTGATGATCTCCTGCGATAGGAACCGTGCCAAGTCCGACTTGTTCTCAGACATGCATACAAAATTGTTCCAGTTTCTTGGGAGAGGCCCATGACATCATTTGATGGCTCGTCGTATTGGACAAGTACCACTGCGACGTTTCCGAGTTGCACCTTTCACCGATCCAGGGGTGTATCGATCAAAGGTAACAATGATGCAGTGGTACATCTTGCTATGATTTGTCAAGGATTTGATGAAGTTGTCGGCCATTCACCCAAATGGAACACTATTTAGTTGAGTAATGGCCTTTTCCCATGATTTTGACCTTCAATTGACCTTTATCGGTCTGAGCAAACAGGTAAAAATTCACCCAAATGGAACAATATTTAGCTGAGTAATGGCCTTTTCCCTTGATTTTGACCATCAATTGACCTTTATCGGTCTGAGCAAACAGGTAAAAGATACACCCAAATGGAACAATATTTAGTTGAGTAATGGCCCTTTCCCTTGATTTTGGCCTTGAATTGACCTTGGGCCATGTTAGCCTTTAAGAACTATGTAAATGTAGCCCTTACCGTCCCGAGAAAGAGATGAAAGAATCACCCAAATAGAACAATATTTTACTGAGTTATGACCTTTTCCCTTGATTTTGACCTTGAATTGACCTTTGATCATGTTAGCCTTTAAGTTCTAGGCAAATGTAGCCCTTATCGTCCGGAGCAAAAAGATGAAAGAATCACCCAAATAGAACAATATTTGACTGAGTTATGGCCTTTTCGCCTTAATTTTGACCTTGAATTGACCTTGGGTCATGTTAGCCTTTTTGGGAACGATGCAAATGTAGCCCTTATCGGCCCGAGCAAAAAGATGAAAGAATCACCCAAATAGAACAATATTTGACTGAGTTATGGCTATTTCCCCAGATTTTGACATGAAATTGCCCTTTTTGACCTTGAAATAACCTTGGATCGTCTTTTATTTAGTAACCTTGTTTCTTACCACAGGTAGTCCTTATAAAGTCGAGTAAAAGCAGGAAAGAATTAGTCAAATTCAACCATTATTGGCTGAGATCTGGCCATTTATCTCTGAATTTTGCTAGATTTTATATTTTATGACCTTGAAATGACCTTCAGGTCAAAAATCCAGCTTGGCAACAGCGATTTTCGTAATCGGCAGGGTCGAATTAGTGTAAAAAAGTATGTTGCCAAAAATGAACATGACTTGCCGCTTACATCGCTTTTTTGACGACTTGTCAGCTCTGCGCGCCTAGACTAATTGTAGTTTACATAATTATATATTATATAAGCAAGAGTTACTTACCCATGTACTTTGTAATTGTATCTACGTATCGCTTTGTGTTTCTATGATCTTGCCTTTCTTACCCTAATCCCCTTTCCACCAATGTAAGCTTAACTTTAACTCTCTTCATTTCAGAGGACCTTTCGAGTTGTTTTGCTCCATTTTATATTTATTATTCTCTATTAAATATCCAGTTTACTTCTATGTTCAATGTTCATTGTTCAATGTTCAATGTTCATTAGCAACAGCAATAATAAATATGAAATACAGCAATAAATTTTATTGCTGTATTTCATATTTATTATTGCTGTTGCTAATGAACATTGAACATAGAAGTAAACTGGATATTCTCCTGAATATAGGTTAATGTATTCTTTTTCAGATTCACCCCTTTCCTGTGCAACTAACATCAAGCCAGATGGGTTCATTGGACCAAACAGTTGCGACCTACAGACTGACAAAGTTCAATTGTCTTGTGGAGTGGACTATCACGGCAACATTCATCCAGCTCTAGGTTGGACCAAGGATGGACAAAATGATCGTATGCCTGATTCAAAGCCTTTGTGCAACAACTCTGACACACACATCAAATGCAGTATGACTCTGGATCCGGAGATCAACATGGATGGCTCTACATTCGTTTGTCAGACAACGAGAGCAGCACAGGAACAATACAGATGCACAACGGACAAAGCAAAAGTGCTATGTACGTAGACAATTCCTAAGTAATCCTTTGAAGTGCCGATTAACGGCACTGCTGCTGTAAGTGACCTTTGTTAGTTTTTATGACCCAATGACAAACAATGCATTGGCTTTCGCTTCAGGATATAATTACATTCATGATAATCCCTTTCGTGAGTTGCTGTTTAACGATGCTGTGCTATGACGAAGATGATTAGCGTTGCCCCCGTTTATCAAAGTTTGGGACTGGCACTACTAAGGGAAGTGGCGGAGTTTATTATCCTATTGGGCTGATGACTCAGAAATGCATCAGTGTGCTTTGAAATCGATCCAGTTGGTTCGACAATCACTGTGCTCTGCAGCACGTGGGACTTCTCACTTCTGGTTCCGAACTCTCGTACAACGAGTTGGGCACCGTTCCTATTCTTACACTGTACCATCCTCATAGAACAATCTTCCACTAAAATTGTGACCTTTAGCCTGTAAGACATTTTCAGGCTATCTCAAGAAGTAACTTTCAAAATCTGATCTAGGCCTCATCGCCTTTGTGAGGCTCATGCAGCTCGCTATGCAACTAGGCTATATCTCGTATTTAGAAATATGTTGCATCGTCAACTTCAAGACAATGGATATGAACTATTTCTCGAAGTTTATAGAGAAATACCATTGCATTTTGGACATATAGGGCTATTAATAGGGCTACAACCTTTTTATCATTTGATTGCTGCAAAATTTAAGATATTTCATATCATGACCTTTCAAATATTAAAAATTTCTTCACTGTACGTTTTACACCATTGGAATGTTATTGTGTGATGTTTCTTTCAGAAAATGCTATTAAAATTAGCATTATAAACTGTAATAGAATGTAATAGAGAACAAAGAGACTTGGGCATGTTGTAGTTAATAATACTTGTATGTTTCAGATGCACTAAGTGACAAAACGCCTGTAGAAAAGACCATTGGTGACGATGTTAGTTGCTCAGCTAAAGCTAATAGTCCATCTTGCAGCTACCAGTGGATATGGTTTGATGGTGTTACTGAAGACACCATCTCCAAAGATCAAAACTTAAAAGTGGAACAGCAAGGGTGGCACAGATGCGAAGCTAACTGCAAAATTAAAGAGAACCCTTGCACCGTTGTTCCAATGCTAGTTAAGGCGTCATCGGCTCCAGGTAAGTGAAATAGAGATTGAACACATTTAAGAATTATTATTATCTAAACCCCAGGTCTTTCGTTTATGCAAAAATGGGCAGGTCATCGCGTCATAGATATAACGAATTCTGGTACCGATACCGGTACTTAATACCGTGACACTTAATGCCATGACACTTAATACCGGAATTAATCCCGACGACAATAATTAGTTAATACCTGTAGTTAATACCCGAAAACAGCGTTTCAAGCAGCTTTCCTCACAGAAACTGTGACAGGATGATATTTTCATCTGACCCAAAGTGTTCTTCGCAAAGTAAATTAAAACTTTATTTCTGGAAATAAAAAGTTGTCAGTTGTCAGATTGTAGCATTAAATGTCGCGGTATCAAAACTCGTGTGATTACTGTATATGTCGTTGGTATTAAATGTGATCGGGATTAAGTGTGATAGGGATTAAGTGTGATAGGGATTATTTGCCAGGTATTAACTGTCGTGGTATCAATAATTATCGCGGTATTAAATGTCACAGAATCCGAATTCTTTGTGATGCTGAGCGCATGACTTTGCACGTCGCTGATGAATGCGATTGAAATTATGCTCAACAGTCGATCAGCATAGGTCGTTGGATGCTTGCAATATCTTGTGAACTATAAGCCAGAGTTTAAACTGAATTATTTTCTTTATGGGCACCGGGTGTAATTAATGCAATATTGGTGTAATAATATTATGTTGATACTTAGGAGAGTTTCCTATTGCTGATACTTTGTTTTTTGTGTGTGGCCCTTGCCAGAGAATTTTGAACCATTTGTAGTGTGTGCATGTTTCTTTTAGCAATATGAAATGTGTTGCTGTAGTCAAGGGGCAAGAAACCAGTGCAATTGCGTGCGAGACTAAGATTGTCTCAGACTAATGCAAGGTCTGAATCTATCCCCATTGTTAAAGTGAATTGATTATCAGACGAGTTTTAGGCCTACGTGGTTCGAGAAGGAAATGGTGGAGCTAAAATTGGTGTATTATCGGCACGATCAGCTCTCAGTCCAACCTAAGTAAACAGATGTTTTCAGCCAATAAAAAAAATAGAATAAGTAGGCCTGCTTATTATGTTTCTTTTATTTAGACATGCATTGTTGGTTCGGTAATTTCCGTTTTATGGTATAAATTTGTTGTTAATGAGGATTAAAGCAGCTGCAGGTCAAATGTTTGTACAGTTCCTGCTGGTGTGAAAGACTCAAAGGTGGACGTTATTATTGCTGTCTTTGTGACATTCATACTTTGCACTATGATTGCCGCCATTCCGGGATATTTCATATGGAAAAGAATGACTGGTAAGAATCTATTATATCGGTAATTTATCCATTAAAATCCACAAATCGTTGCATGGAAGTCAGTCGAGAAATGCGGAAATTTTTATTCAAACTTGTGGTCATCAGTATTAGACTACTATTCTTCCTCTCGAGGCTATATTTAAAGAAATATGCTACATTTTATAATCTTGAAACATGGACGCCCGGCGCCCGCACATAGGGGCAAGAGGGGGCACTTGCCTTTTCCTGGAAAGTGACACCTATTATTTTAACTACTCCTTGTTAGTGTTTAACAAATTATTTCTTTGCGCTAAAGCACTAGGCCTAATGATACTATTGATTCACAATGTGAAACTGAGAAATTTAACTTTAAGTAAGAAGAATAAACAAAATTCTATGAAAAATACCCCCTTTTAAATTCTTGTCTTGCATTTTCAGGCTCTTGCTACAAAATTTCACCGTGACCATTGTGTTTTGCTCCCTCCTGCAAAACTATCTGCGGGCGCCCATGTCTTGAAAATTGTTTAGGCTTACTTCCTCTACCGATGGAGTTTCTATAAATAGTTTAAGGGTATATTTTGTGAATCGAGCGCCTGTTTGATACAATGCACAACATTGCACACTCAGGTGACCTTCACATATTTATAGCTGACGCGAGTTCTGTTGCTGTTCGAAATGAACTAACAGTGTGACTATGAAAACACCATGGGTTTCCTAAATGCATTATCAAGCATAATATGCAAGAAGTCTATGTGTAAAAAATTTTAATAACTTGGTCTGTTCTCTGCCGAAAAGGAGAAACCAAGGAACTGAGAGCCAGTGTAGAAGTACAGCGAGAAAAAGAGTCTTCGTGGAAGGAAGAACTCTCGAGAATACAAGAGCAGATAAGACAAGTGGAGCAATTAACAGGCAAGAATTAAGAATAGTAATCTTTCGAAAGGTCCCTTCTCAAATCTACAGTAACTCTCCTACATACTCATATTACCGAGCCCATCGTTTCTCCTCGAGTGTTAGATTTATATTTGTCACTTCCTCAAATCTGTGCAATTCTTTGTCATAACCCTTTATTCGTCGCCAATGATAAGAAAAAACTACAAAATTATATTTTTCTTTCATAATACTCACACATGAACAAAAAGGCTTTTTAATTTGTTACTATTATGCATCGTTTGTAATTTTACAGTATAAATACCAAGCCAATTTACAAAGCACACCAAATGACTAGACTAAACATACCAGCAAATTGATATCTAGTGTGCCAAATTCACTGCTCGACGAGGCCACTGAATGTTTTTTCATTAGCAGTGTTACATAGCTTATTCTTAACTGCCTATTAGGGTGCATCATGTGCCCCAAAATATTTCAAAAGTGTATGTCCTCTTTCAGCACAGTCAATGATTACATTGATTACATTGAGTGCTTCAAGGTAGTGCTTCAAGGTAGTCGTTGCGGTTCGACCAGTCGGACGCATCTTCATTGAGGAACCGAGTATCAACTTGTAATAATTATTTCAAACATATATTGTAGGCCATGAGTCAGTCCCTACAAGATCGGCAAGAGTTGTTATAACTGTGATCACAAGTCATCTGGAAATGTAGGTGATCACAGTTATAACAACTCTTGCCGATCTTGTAGAGACTGATTCATGGCATACAATGTACATTGTATGCCATGAGTCATACAATGTACATGGCATACAATGTATGCTTGAAATATTACAAGTTGATACTCGGTTCCTCATTGAAGATGTGTCCGACTGGTCGAACCGCAACGACTACCAAGCCGCTATGACAAACATTGAAGCACTCAATGTAATCAATGTAATCATTGACTGTGCTGAAAGAGGAGTGAAGCTCAGCTCGGATTTTCTGTCAGCACCAAAGATTAAAGAGCATTATCAAGATTTGCTTCAAGTTGTTCTTCAAGACAGGCAAAGACAGTCCAGTCCATGCAGACGCATCACAACCAATGAGCGACGATATTCATTATACGCATTACATGTAATGACTTTGCAACATGAATGTGTTTTTACAATATGATAGTAATTTTAAAGAAATCATTTTTTAAAATCTTTGCAATGCTTCTGGAGTGCAGCATTGTGAATGATAAGATCTATTGGAACATTCTTTAAAGTATTATTGCGGCATGATTATGTGTAACTTGTATGAATCCTCGTAATGGTTCGCTATTGTAAAACTTCAATTGTTGGGTGGGATACCTAGAATATGTCAGAATATTGTCAAATTTTGGTAAACACACTTTTTTAGTAATAGGAAAAGAAATGAAATAGGAACAGACACTTTTGAAATATTTTGGAGCACATGATGCACCCTACTGCCTATGTCCATTGCTCTGTGACAATATTCGGTAGAGTGTCAATCAGATAATTATAATTCGATTGTTGCTGGTTTCCAACCTGCTTCTCTGCTTCAACCCGAACACCTTCAACTCTGCTCTTTGCCTATCTTATTTTCTTATATTATTTTACTCCATATTCGATGAGAAGTGTATCATATTTCTCCGTTAGATGCTTTAGGTCTTAAAATTAAATGTAGGTAAATCTCACAGTTTTTATCAAGTGTTGTTTAACGTCATTTAGCAACGATGCTAGAGACGCAGACAAATGAACAGAGCCAACTAAATGGTAAAGAGATTAAGAGAAACCTGGAACAGCTTACAATCATGATCAGAAAAGTACTTACAGGCAAACCAGGTAAGCTGACCTTTAAAAACTTAACTTGTCGATAGTCACTTAAATATTGGCTTATAGCGTATTTTTGCCTGAATACTTAACTTCGTGTAATTTTCTAAATTCTGATTTTGCCAAAGGGTTTCTTTTTAAATTAGCCTACTAATAAAAGGGTCAGTCGTACATCGTGCCTCTTACAGAAACTAAGAATGGCTCCTATAAAGACTGTTCATGTTTCGTGTATTTCCTCTGAACTACCCGGTAATCAGAACTAGAGCAACCATAAACTAATTGAATTATATTATAATTATCCTCTTATTACATTCTCTACCTCAGTACGAAACCTCGGTGTCATCCTTGATCAGGAACTAAGCTTTTCTAAACACCTTTCCTTATTGTCTCGCTCCTGCTTTTACCATCTTCGTCAGCTAAGGGTAATTATTGCTCGCTCCCTCTCAACCTCTTCTGCTTCCACTCTTATCCGTGCCTTCATCTGCTCTCGCCTAGACTATTGTTCCTCTCTCTACACTGGTCTTCACCAAGTCCATTATCCTCCATTGAGAGGGTCTTGCGGTCTGCGGCGCGCCTTGTCGGTTCCATTCCTCGCTATGGTAGTGTTTCTTCTTACATGCATCACACACTCCACTGGCTTCCCCTCCGGCATCGTATCCTGTATCGGCTTTGCTCTCTTGTCTGGCAATGTGTCTTGGGTTCAGCTCCTCGCTATCTACGCTCCATCTTTACTCTCTCTTCTTCTCTCACAGGTCGCTCAGCCCTCCGTTCCTCTTCTAGGGGTGACTTTTTGGTCCCTTTTGCCCGCACTGCTACTAAGCAGCGCCGAGCATTCTCTATCGTTGGTCCAACAACATGGAATGACTTGCCATCCTTCCTTCGCCTATCCCCTCGTACTCATTCTACTTCCTTCTATACACAATTGAAGACTTTTCTCTATGGTCAGGCCTGGCTCGGGAGCACCTCTGAGTAGAACCGTTGAAGAGGCGCTATATAAATCTTATGATTGATTGATATAGCCCATTGAAAGAAGTAAAAATGTTTGTTTCATATAGCTTGTAGTTGCTCGTTTAAAATGATAGCCTGATGTAAACGTTTCTGTTTTGCTATTATCATCGACACTAGTTAGCCTACTCTAAATCAAATAATTGTTAAGACGTATCTCTTTAAATGGATCTCAGACATCTGCTCTTAAATTGTCATTGTTTACTTCCGATATGTCTCATAATTTCTCGTTATTACATGTTATATGATAATTCTATATGCTGCGTAGCTATTATTCAAGATTCCTTTTTTTGTTCTCGAGACGCATCAGTGGCTTAAAATTTGATGTAGCCTACAGTGTGCATTTAAATCACTAGCTTTCACTTTCTAAGATTTTTAAATCAGCAGCATAATCACTAAAGAGTGTATTACTGATCAGTAATTTCAGATATGCCGTACCATGAGGAGGCCATACTTTCTCCAAAGGAATTCCGTGGCAACGTCGGTAGGCAGTTCATATTTGTAGCAGTAATTCCGCTAGACATCTAAGTATCAGAATTAATTCTAACATATTTTACAACAACAGCATCCACAGATAATTATTGTGCTCCGAAAGTATAGGCCTAATATTAAACGGAAAATTGATGATAATAATAATTATAATTAAAATAACAAAAGTTAACAATAAATAATAATAGCCAATAAATAATGACAATAATAGTAATAATGTAGCGACCGTGCCGGCCTCTAGCGGTCGGTCGTGATGTTGCGGAGATGGTTTGCATGGTAAGTCATACCTGGAAAGGGTTCGAACCTCTGTTCGGGAGAAAGAAGAAATATGGGGTGCAGATAATTCTTTGTCTGACTTAGGCCTCACCAATTGTTGCAAGCGGGCGCTTCGTCTAAGACCTCCACCTAGCGGTGCTACCGAGTGGTGAGTAGCAGCGCTCTCATCACATACCAGGGAATCAACATCGGACATATTGTACGCGGATTCTGCGGTCTGCAGACCAATGCATGGAGATGCATCCGGGTTCTTGGGCTCCGCAACATCATTATCAGTGGTAAGTTTAGCATTCAATAAGTGCAATTGGGTCACTAACATATCTAAAATGGCCGCCTGTTCTTCTTGGCGTTTCATTATAGCTTGCCAACATTCTTCATTACCTCTATCACTAGGCAAATACAAGTCCTTCTCTTCCATTTTAATATGTTTAATTACAGTATAATTCCAAAATAGTTTGATTCAGTTTTCACAGACAGCGCCCTCTGACGGCGTAATTGAACTAAGAAACAGAGTTCAATCATACATCAACTTAAATTGTCAACCTCTTAAGCAATTGCGCTATATAAATCAGTATTAATAATCGCTTAGACAATCATTGAGATTTGAACCCAGGTACAAATAATGAAACGTTATCGTCTAACCTTTATACCAAGAACCGGCAAGAACAGTTCCTCGATCCTGCTCACGGTCGATCTTCGCTGTCGGAAGAAGCGTCAACCAAAAGCGCAAGCACACTCCGGCCTCGAACCTGCTACCGAAAAGCTTAGGCACGGATGCTGTACCAGTGCGTCTCTAACGTCGTTGTGCTTCCCTGGTCTCCGATTGGCGCCAAAATCTTTCCCGCCAAATCTACTTCACAACACTTATCTTAACGACGGAGGTCCTTCTCCTTCAACGGTCGGACGTCAACTGCTCGGCTGCACGCAGCGCTCTCGCCTTATATAGCCTCGGGCTGCCGCCAAAACCTATATGCATTGCCGCGCTGACAGCAGGCGAAAATAAAGGCGCGAAAGCGGTCAACGAAAACCGATCAATAATTCCCGCGCTATGCAGAGATCGCTAGCACAGTAGAAGAAATACCGCCAACTTGCAGGTAGGCGCAGCAAAGCGAAAAAGGCGCTAACCCGTGCCGAGGTTCGGCACACTCTCCCAACCTTCGGGAAAAATTTCCCAAGACACTGGAAATTTTTTATGTCATATAACCTTCTTAGGTAGCCTATACAAACCAATCACAATTTAAGAAAGGTGTTACTATAAAAACAAATATCAATCGTCCATTAACGACTATAAGAAATCACAAGGCAGCAAATCATAATTGAAGATGCACACAAATAATTAAAGTACATTTAGAGGAAGTATACGCAAACATGTTCATGCCCCTTCCTTAACAAAACACCACTAATTAACTTCAAGTCTACTACACCTCCCCTGTGTGATCAACTTTATCCATAAGGTCCCATAACCAAGTGGCTTTTCTCAAACCAAACAGTGTGGCAACCATAATGGGAACTTTCCAACCCTGAGTTCCGGCGAGGTCACGAATATCCTCAACTCTAGCCCTAAACTCTGCCTCCAAGGGAATCTCTGGACAAAGCAAGAATCTGGCTACCACTTCAGCTGTCTGCGCCCAATCCTCGAAAGACCAAAATTGAGGGCCATCCCAAGGCTTCAAATCTACCAAAGGAGTCGGAATCGGATCCAATGCAGCCAACCCTTCCACTCCCACGGCCCACTTACGCAGGACTCGATTAATCCTAGGAGTGGTGGCCACAGTCTGCACTGTAAGCAAAATAATTGGCACAGCTTCTGCCAACTCAGTTACATGCACCGAGGAACTAACAAGTTCCTCTAAATCAGATTCAGACAAATCTAATCGACCCCTTTTGAACAGAAAATTCAACACGATCCAGACTAATCCTCCCATCTCAGTACGCGTAGTGCGAATAATCTGCACCAAGTCCTCAGGAGCATCTTCTGGCGGAATTTCAGGCACAGAAGGATTCTGGAACATAGCTGCCAAAATCGCTAAATCATGTGGATCAGCCAAGTTCAAAACTCGTTTCTCCTTTGAGAACGATCCAGTCTCAATTCTAATGGCGGCACAAAGAGGCATCTGGCTACATGGTAGTTCATCATCCACTTCATTCACTTCTATCAAAGGTGATAATGCTTCATCACAGGCGAGAGTTTCTTCGCGATCACTCGGTCCTGGAATTTCTTGTCCTTCTTCACGTTGCTCTAATTGTTTATTGGCCATGGTAATCTTTAAATCAATACTACAAAATTAAAACACAATACAACATAATTTAAACATCACAACGAAACCTAGCAGGTTTTTGAGTCAAACGCTTAGGACGAACGATTTCCTGTCCTAACAACGAAGTGTCATCCAGAACTTCTTCGGGTTCAAATCCTACGGACGTGCGGACATCGTCCTCGATGGGGGAAAAATCACCTTCCACCAACTTTAACTTGTCAACATAGACAATCAAAGGCGGGGATTTCGAACTCTTCCGGATCCTATAAAGAACAGGACTTAATTTATCAAGCACTTGGTAAGGACCAGTATAGTTTTTATTCCATTTGTCTTTCAGACCCGTTCTTCTCCTCGGATAGAAGTACCACACTAAGTCTCCAGGTTGGAAACTAGTTTCCTTGACACGCAAATCATATCTAAAGGCACGAGTACTAGCTTGACGCTGCATAAATTCTCTAACACATTGAAAATCAATTTGCATGCGTTCTAGTTGATCTACAACAAAAGCATCAGTTGAAAGACGGTCTGGCAAAACTCGGCAGTCTCCTAAAATCAAATCAATTGGCAGACACAACTCTCGGGAAAGGAAGAGCCGGTTCGGTGTGTAGCCAGTACTTTCATTCTCACTTGCTCGATACGCAGCCAGGACGTACGGAAGATGTAGGTCCCAATCTCGTTGGTTCTGGCTGACAACTTTACCGAGCATGGAATTCAGCGTTTTATGAATATGTGTCGCTGTGATTTTTAGATCATCCAGTGATAGATTGCTTGACAACTTGTCCAACGAACTATTTAAGAACTGAAGACTGTCGATGAACTGGAGCTGACCTAAGCTGAATGTCATATACTTCTCCATATTATTTGGGATACAGGTGATTTTATCAGCCTCGTAGCCAGTCATTGCTTGCATAATCAAATGGCTGTCATAGCCACGAAGATTGTGAAAGACAACTGGCACTTTGCATTTGTCTGGATATATGCGAAGCTTGAGATTGCATGCATTATGAGCTGCTCCACGAAAGTTACCAGTTATATGTCATCATGGGAGGAGCTGGTGCATGCATGTGCGGCTGGCCGGGCTAGGCTGCCATCGTCGTCATCGTGGGAGTATTTAAGGACAGTTCCGGCAATTATCACCAGTCGGTGCGTGTGGTGGAGTCACGAGCTCTGTGTAGCTTACATAGTGTATAATTGGTGTTTAGACAATAAAGAGTGTTACAGTAGACTTACTTACTAGACTTACATGGTACACTGATAATAGTAGAACGACACTATAAGTGGTGGAGAACTCAAAAGAAAAGGTCGCTTCCGTACCTCTCGAGACAACGTTTCTTGATCATCTGACTACAGACACTCGTCACACGCACCGTACTCCTAGAACATCACATAGATGAGTGGGCCGGACAATCAAACAACAGGCCGTTACTTACTTCGTTCCGGTAAGACATTAATTTCCACTCCAACGGGATCACACTTCTCTGGGTTGCTGCCATCTTCTTTGAATCTTCCCACTGATTCTCCATTTGCTGTCCTCGCTCCGCCTGCAGACGCTTTGCCCACTACGTCTTCGCCACCGGTTCCCACACCGCTTGCTGACGCTTTTCCCTCCACGTCTGCGCCACAGGTTCTCACACCGCCTGCAGACGCTTTTCTATCTACGTCTCCGGCATTCGTTTTGTCGCCGCAATCAAGCAACGCTGTTATCGATTCTGACGACGGTTCTGACGCTGATTCAATATCATCTGACTCTGAAATGGCTGGGAATACATTGGTTCCCTCACCGTTTACGGGAAATCAGCAGGAAGACATTCTTGAGTTTTTGAAGAATTTCGAACTATGGTCAACGTTTCGACGCATGTCGGGGGCGCAGAAATTAGCAGCATTACCGCTTCTGCTTAAGAATGGAGCAGCTGTGTGGTTTAACACGCAGTCGGAGGCAACACGTCAGAGTTTTATTGCCTTGCGGGACGCTCTGACCCTGCGTTACGGACCTAAAGCAACGGATGCCTGGAAACGCGCTGCTGACTTGTGGAGTCTCAAACAATTACCGCACCAGTCTGTTGATGATTTCTTAACAAGTGTCCAGCAAGCGGCTCAAAAACTTGATGTCGACGCTGGCCAGACGTTCCTCGTGGCATTGAACGGTCTACGTTCGAACATTAGACAGCATGTTCTGCAGCATGATTTAACTACAATAGAGGGGCTACGGAAATGGGGACGATTGACGGAATTGTCGCAGGAAGACCAATCAGACACTGATCACCATATCCGTCACACTGTGTCCGAGCTCGCCGCTATTCGCGAGGAGCTAAAGCAACTACAGATTACGAGTGTCGCAGCGATTAATTCTACGAGACGCAGGACGCCTTCACCCCATCATGTCACGTTCGTTGATCAGTCACCTAAGCCAGTGTTGGAACCACGTCTCGAGCCCTACGCGACATCGACTTCACGAGGCTATCCACCATCGGCGCAGTCTTATCCAGGACACTCGGAGAATAATCGACCACATGATTCACCGTCGTGGCGACCACGACCGCCTTACCGTTCGCAGCCACTGAACTCCTGGCGCACAACTTCCAAGCCAACATGTGGAAATTGTGGAGGTATTCATACTTCAAATAACTTCTGTCGCGCCCGGGGGGTTACTTGTTTTAAGTGTTCTAAGCGAGGTCATTTACAGTCTGTTTGCAGGTCAACAAGGGGGCGCTATAGTCAAACATAGGAATTCGCTTCCCGTCGTCCACAGGCGGCGGGCGGGATAAACGTTAACACGGACAGAATTTATGGGCAGACTGATAAAGTTACGATGCATAGAAACACAATTTTTGTCACGATTAGGAATCATACTGTACAATGTTTGCTTGATTCTGGGGCGAGTGTGTCTTGCATGAGTGCCGCATTTCTGCAAAAACTAAAAATTCCTTTAAAACCATTGAGGGAGGAAGACAATAGAGATGTGTTTTTGGCTGACGGTCATCCTGTGCAGGTACAGGGTAGAGCGGAAATTACTGTAACGATTACGGGGTTGAGCATTCCTTGTGAGGTATTGATTCTGCCACAGGTGGGGTACAGTTTGATATTGGGATTAGATTTTTTGGAGGCGAGTGGGGCACGGATCGATTTTGATGAAAAGGTTGTCACCTTTTATGATAATTTGACTGCCACTCGTTTGTCAACTTCTAATGTTCGTTCTAACACTGTCTGTACTCTGCATGCAACTGTTTTACCACCTTTGTCTGAAACTTTGGTGCCAGTTTTACTACCGGCTAAGTATTCGGCTGACACATCGATAATTGAACCATTTCCAATTGAGGCAAAACGTAAATTCATTTGTGCAAGGAGCGCCATTGATTCTTCTAAAAGAACGGCTGTTTGCAAGGTTTTGAACCCAACAAATCAAGTACTTTGGCTGCCGCGGCATAAGTCGTTAGCGTGCGTGGAACCTATTCTTTCAGATGTGTTGGCATCGTTTTCTGGTGATAATCAGGAACAACCACCAACCACACGCACCAACGCTACACATTTCAATCATGCAATGCCCTTGGACGGTCTGAGGGTGCCAATAGAAAAACATGATAACGCATCCTCTAATGATCATGATAATGCGAATAAACTGACTGGCACTGAACAATCAAGATCTTTGGACGACCTTAAAATCAATTATCATTCTGATAACTTGTCTGCGGATGAGAATGTTAGATTGAAGGATTTTCTGAAAGCCAATTTAGGTACATTTTCGGCATCATTGACCGATCTTGGCAGAACTAGCTTTACTCAACATTCGATTCATACTGGTTCCGCCGTACCCATCCACCAAAAATCTTATCGACATTCTATTGCTGCCAAGGCCGAAATAGCATCACAGACAGAAAAAATGTTATCAGCGGGGTTGATTGAACCGAGTGATAGTATGTGGAGTTCGCCTGTTGTGTTGGTAAAAAAGAAAAACGGAGAGATTCGTTTTTGTGTTGATTATAGAAAGCTCAATGCTGTCACCGCACCGATAAGTTTTCCATTACCTCAATTAACGGATATTTTTGATGCTGTGACAGAGGCAAAGCCTAAGTATTTCAGTTTGTTGGATTTACGGAGTGGTTATCACCAAATATCGTTACACCCTGACTCGAGGGAAAAATCGAGTTTTATAACACATCAGGGTCAGTTTCAATTTCGAGCTGCACCATTCGGATTAAAAAATTTGCCATCATTTTTTCAGTTACTCATGTCCAGAGTTTTTCAGAACTTACATTTTAAGTCTGTCTTGTGTTACCTGGATGATATTCTTGTGTATAGTCAAAATTTTGATCAACACCTGGTTCATTTGCAGGAAGTCTTTGACCGCCTCAATGATGCTAATTTGAAGTTAAATCCTCGAAAATGTTCGTTTGGTTTGGATAAAATTCTTTATTTGGGACACGTTTTATCTCCTCAGGGCGTGGCTGTGGATGATTCGAAGGTCAAGGTCATTCGCGATTATCCAAGACCAAGGACTCCTAAAGAGATACGATCATTTTTAGGCCTTGCATCTTATTATCGCAAGTTTATAGCTAATTTTTCGATCATTGCAAGTCCATTGAATCGATTGCTACGGAAGGACATGAAATTCGTATGGGATGATAGCTGCGAAGAAGCTTTCGTTCGATTAAGGCAGGCGTTGACGACTGCACCTGTACTGATTTATCCTGACATGACTAAGCCATTTATAATTAACTGTGATTCAAGTTCCCAAGCAATAGGTTTTGTGTTAGCTCAGGAAGATGCTTCTGCTAGGGAACACCCCATTGCTTTTGGGGGAGGTCTTTAACTGCTTGTGAGAGAGCTTATTCGGTCACGGAGTTAGAAATGTTGGCCATGATATGTGCAATCAAACAATTTCACTGTTATTTGGCTAATTCTCCATTTACAGTTTACACCGATCATATCAGTTTGAAGTATTTGCAGTCATTGAAAATGAGTACATCTGGCAGGTTGCTAAGATGGTCATTACAGTTACAGCAGTATACGTTCGACGTTAGGTTCAAAAAAGGGAAGACGAATACTAATGCAGACGCATTATCGCGACGATCATATCCAATATCCTCGGATGGTCATGATGACGCTGAGGAGCATCTTTTGGCTCAGGTTGATAATGAGGTTCGACAGGTGGACTTGAATCTCATAGTGGAGGATGATTTGATTGCACCTAAGGAACCAGATGGTGACGCATTTCTAATAGAGACAGCAAAAGAACAGAATAAATGTTTGGATTGTAAGCCTTTCATTCGTTATTTGGAGTCAGGCGAATTGCCTGAGAATGATAAGGATGCCCGAAAGTTAGTAATCGAGATTTCTGAGTACGCTTTACACGACGGACTACTTTTTCACTATTATCAGCCTCGATCTAGAGGACCACAGAAGAGTTATATTAATCAGCTGGTGGTTCCGAAAAGTATGCGACAACGTGTTCTGAATGGTTATCACGAAGAGTGTTCTCATCCAGGATTTCACAGATGTTATCTGTCAATCAGGCGTAAATATTACTGGAGAGGGATGCACAGTGATCTGCATAGACATATCACGTCGTGCAGGCAGTGCCAAGAATGTAAATATCCCGTTCCGTTGAACAAACCACCACTGACATCATTGCCCATTAAGCAGATTTTTGGCAGGTGGCATATGGACATCCTCAAACTGCCTCGAAGCAAAGAGGGTTATAATTACATTCTTCTCTGTGTCGAATCACTCACAAGATGGCCTGAAATGATCATGCTCAAAGATCAGACAGCTCAGTCGATCGCTCAAGCATTGTATAGAGAAATTTTCACTCGTTTTGGACCACCTGAAACTTTGCTTTCGGATCGGGGAGCAAATTTTTTAAGTAAAATTGTGACTGAGTTATCCTCATTGTTTGGAGTTACAAGAATTCACACAGCTTCATATTCTCCGCGTTGTAATGGTGCTTGTGAGATTGTGAATCGATCCATATGGAAAATGTTGAGACTTCATTGTAAGAATGAAGTCGAGTGGCCTGATTTTATGCCGGCGATAATGTATGCTCTTCGTGCGACAACGAGTGCAAATCTGGGTCATAGCCCTGCATTCTTACTATTTGGAAGGGATCTTAAGTTACCTGTTGATCAACGAATGGGTTTGTCTGACGAACCACAGACCACTAATGAGTATGTAAAGCGAATAGGTAACGCACTTGAGATGGCTAGACAAGAAGCAGTAGGGGAAACTTTGGCCCTTCAGGCTCGAAATAAGAGGACCTATGATCTTAAAGCAACCGATACACATTATGCTATTGGGAGTCTTGTGTGGTTGTTTAATCCTGTTACACCGGTAGGTAAAAAACCTAAACTTTATCGGAAGTTCATTGGACCTTATTACATTACGTCTCAAATAGGTCCATATACTTACTTACTAAGACACTCTTTGACTAACAAACTTTTGCGTCATCCTGTGAATGCGGATCGATTAAAGCCGTATGTGGATCGAAGAGATTTTATGGAGTCGGATGGAACTCCTCCTGTTGTTCCGGTTGCAGACGATTCTCAAAAGCTGATGCCTGGCACATCGCCAGACAATGTGGCATCGTCGTCGCCATGGATTGAAGCAGAGCAATTAAGCGGAATGAAATTCGTTAATAAACAAAGATTTTATCGAGTCATATTTAGGAATAAGTCTTTTAAGCCGGAATGGATTCATGAGAAGGATGTTAGTGATTGTTTGAAGAGGGAATTTCATATCAAGCGAACTATGTCAGGAAAGGTTAGGAAAAGACCAACGCCTGAGAGGTTTATGAATGCTCCACCATAAGCGTGGACGAGTTCATGAGTAATTAGACTGGTTGCAACTGATGTTCGTTACCACTGTGGTCTCCTGAGAATGATGACATGTGTACATGTTTCAGGGAGAATATTCACCTCTTGTGATTGGATTGAAGCCTGCTATATTTTACTTTAGTGGATTATGCTGTGAAGGTCACAAGAGTGAATACTATACAGCGCATTTCATTAATATTCTAGAGATTAAGATCGGCCGATCATCTATTTACACATTTACCACAACGGGTAAATTCAGCGCTAGGAAATCGACTTCGTAGTCGTGGATAAAAATGGTACGATATGTCAGTTCGCCAACCTGAAGGTTTTGTTGGAGAGGGACTATCTAATCACTAATTGACGGGTCTTATTACAGTGCAGTGTTTTATTGGAGAAACGGAGTGAAAGAAGTTAACACCATATTGTATATATAAAGTATATCGTTTTATGACGTATTAATGTTAGCAGTTTTGCGTCGCTTCTGATCAGTGATGTTCGCTTCTAATCACTGATATCGAGACATAATTTGTTCTTGTTAGATATATAGGACTCGGTCATTAATTTCTAGTAAAGTGTCTGATTCTGTCAGTGATCATATTGCCTTTAGTCATTTTCGTTTCCTTAAGCCAGCATAGCCTACCACTTTGTCGTTGTACTGACTTTGTCACCGTAGGCGGATGCATACAGCCGGAGCAGCTCAGATTCTGCCTGTCCTGCACCTCTGCCAAATTCGTTTGGAGAGATAGCCGTGCTGGTACAGTCGATTAGTGAGCGAGAATATGCTATCATTCAACTCTTATCTTATTTTGGCAAGCTAGAGTGGTATGATTTTAAATCGTTAAACCTCTCCTCTCTGTCTTTTATTCTTGGAATTCAGTTTCATTTACATTACGTTGAAAATTCCTATTACAACTTTAAATTTTTCTATGGAACTCTATAAAGTCACGGTTGTAGCCAAGAGTATTAGTGCAGACAATCAGCATGCTACGTTACTTGACCACTTACCTCGTTATTTTGCGGTTGATTCCGTCAGTCACACGTTTGCCGTCTGGGAGGTGCTTCCGTCATTACAGAGCGGTGACAATTTTCGCATTGTTCACATGAGTGACATCCAGTTGAACACCAATTCGGAAGCATGTATATTGGCCTTATATATTGATGATCCAGTTTCTGTTCAGAGGTTTTGCGCAATGCTTCTTCTTAATCAAAAGCCGTCATCATTTGTGTATTTAACATCCAATACAATAGCGATTGAAAATAGTTTATCTGACATGACGTTGAATTGTCCTACATTACATCCTAAGCGGATCGCAGCATGCATTTCTTGTCATATTTCCATCCCTAATGAATGCACACTGATTACTGATCAGTATATTTTCCCTGCCTCGTGCCAGGAGGCTGACCTATTTAACACGACGCATACAGTGGTGCACCAGCTTAACTTGGCTGTCATTCAACAGTTCTTTGGTCGATCGGACTGGGCTACATTGAAGGCTGATGCTACAGTGGCTGAACAAGTTACACTACAGTTACCTATTTTTTTAACTCATTCAAATGCATCCACGGCGGCTGATGAACAGTTGACTGAAGAATTTGCTAGAGCTATGCAGTCTGTCAAGGACGGGCAGGTTATATTTAAGTCAAAGGAAGACATATTTCGAGATCAACTTGACATGTTAGGTAATACGGATTCTCCATGGTACTCTACTTCACAATCTTTTATTATACCTGTTGGATCCGTTCTGATTACTCTGCTTACTATAGTAACTATTTATTTGGTGATTAGGGTGCATCGATTGTCGGCTATTGTATTGGCGCTACCACAGGTCGTACAAGCTAATTCTATTCCACCGGTTTGGATTTTTTCACGGTCACCAACTGTTACCACATCCAGTTCCACGGTTTCATTGGGTTATGCAGAGTTCCCTTGGTTCCAGATTACGGTGATCATGTTCCTTTTGTTCATATTTTTAAGTGGGATTGTTCGGAAATTTTGCTACTGTGGGAAATCGTCGACTGCTAAGCCGGTTCGTTTAACTATGCACATATTAAACACAGAAGACACGGTTGTGATTCCCTGGTACGAGCTGCGATATGCTTTGAATGATTATGACATCGTCGCTGTAAATGCAATTTCTCACATTAGTCTCTCGCGTCGTTGTTTGGGACGTAAATTACGGTTTCAGTGGCACATTACAGTTTTACATAAACCGTCACAAATTCGTATTTTGTTGCCGCAGTCGCTACCCATTACTTGCGGTGCAGCTAGACGACTGGAGAACATTATTGGACCGACAAAGCGTTATTCTGTTAAACTTTACATTTCTAGTTCGGAGTTCAATGTTCCACTCGCTTTACAATAATGGTTACATTATTTCTTTAGTTTTGGTTGTGATTGCTAACCGAACTTTATTGTTATCGTTTAGTTTCGCGTTTGAGTACATTATTTACTGATGTCATGTTAGCTTTCTTGTGTTTATCAACATTATGGATTATGCTGGTTGAGACGTACGATGTTATTGCGGTTTGATTGTTGCTTACTAGTTGATTTGAACTTTCATTGTTTTACTGTTATCGCGCTTGATTATTTGTTGGTTCTCCACACGCACCTGGGTTGCACGAAAACCCGCGGCTCGGGTTTTTTATTGTGACTGACCATGTAGTGTCATCGTGGGAGGAGCTGGTGCATGCATGTGCGGCTGGCCGGGCTAGGCTGCCATCGTCGTCATCGTGGGAGTATTTAAGGACAGTTCCGGCAATTATCACCAGTCGGTGCGTGTGGTGGAGTCACGAGCTCTGTGTAGCTTACATAGTGTATAATTGGTGTTTAGACAATAAAGAGTGTTACAGTAGACTTACTTACTAGACTTACATGGTACACGACAATAGTAGAAAGTTACCAGTTATATGACAATGGTCCCAGACTTTGTCCAAAACCAAAGTTTCTTTGTTTTCTAATACATCTCCGCATATGTGACAATTAGTAGCTTCACGAAATGATTGGTGATCAGTCTCAGTCATGACCATCTTCGCTGCATTAGCCAATTTTTGTTTAATATTAATCAACTCACCTTGTAGGCGATGAAGGAATTCCTCCACAGCATTCTCACCACGATAAAGTACGGGTTTGTACGAGAGGCCATCACTTCGAACCACTATGTAGCAGAAGCTGCATGGTTTCTGCTCAGCAATTAATCTGGTGTTACTCTCTTCCGGGTCTTTGACTGGGATATTTAGTGCTTCAAAGTCAGCATAAATAATATATGGAACTCGCATTTGTTTGTGGTGATTCTGAAATTTGAGTATATTTTTACCTTCTTCAGGCATCACAATCCGCTGTGGTTTCTTGCTAATGCCTTTACAATCTTTGATATGAGCATCTAGCAAGTCTTGCCTAGAGAATGGATGTATACAGCGGCGACATGGAAATAATTTGTGTTCATGTTTATTATGTTTATTTATAATTCGGCCTAGGTCTTTAATCCAGACATAATGCTGATTCTCACCGTCGGATAGTAGTAGAAGGTCAACATCATGTTTAGTAAGTGATAGGTGGTTTGATACACGGATCGGATACAACCCCTTGTTCCACCCAAACACGCATACCGATACGCCCAGATTCTGTCGTTCAAATTTGTCAATGCTGGTTACCTCTACTGGAAATTTGATTCCAGTGAAATCCAGCTTTTTGAGGTGGGCACGATATTTGCTTGGACGATGTGGGTTTTGCTCTGCTGGATACATTGCTGATAAAACCGCCCACTCAAAACAGCGGTTGTCCTCATTCCTCACATTAATGACTGTGCGAGGAGGTAGGTATTTTGGTGTTGGAAAGTAACTATTACCTCGAATTGGTTTAAATCTTGCAGTACCAATGTCCAGTGCCACAACTCGCTTCACCCTCCAACCAGATCCCTCTCTGGTAAACCCCTCTAGATGTTTTAGAATTTTAGCCTTTGTCTCCTGCACGGACTTACAAGTTGCACCTGCATTGAGAACTTCATATGCCTTTGTCCTGAAATAGGTGGTCGTTTTAATTGTGTTGTCTGTTGTGAGTCCTAATTTTTCAAACTCAACTGTTAACATTGCTGAGTATTTTATACCATCATGTCTAGTCAGGTCTTTATTTATAAGGGTCTCAATGCTAGATTCCATTGCACTCAAGAATGATAGTGGATCTCCCTCTAATCCATGATCAAGAGGTACCACTGTGCGGTAATCTCTCAAAAACCCATTGGCGAACTCTTTCTGTAGTAGAATAGGTGGTAGTGACGCCATAAATATAAGTTTATTTGTAATAATAACTTAACCTAGTCCTCTGTTCAATTGGTTTTTCATTTTTATTTTATAAGTTTATTTGTAATAATAACTTAACCTAGTCCTCTGTTCAATTGGTTTTTCATTTTTTATTTTATTTTTATTTTTATTTTTATTTCCCGATTATTCAATGGAAATCGATGACAGTCGTTCCCACTCTTGTCTAAAGTCACGATGTAGCCCACCGCGGCGCTGTCTTAACTTGGTATTATAATAACCACACCGCTCACAAAGCGATATTAATGTCTTAACACCCTTCCCACACTCAGAACATGGTCTCGTTCCACCACCATTGCGAAGTTTTGCTAAATGAGCAAAACAATACTTTCCAATACATCTACGACAACAGAGAGTTGTTTTACCGAGTACTAGCCACTTACATTCGTTTTGTCCATACATTGTAAACTTTGTATATGTTTAAGTATTCATTTGTTTAATTTGTTGAATCCAAACCGCTTGTGTGGGTGTGGGCTGGGTTGGTTCAATGGTCGTATAATTTTGTTTGGGGTGCTGGGGGCTCCCCAAGGCTTTCGGACGGATGGCCGGGGGTGAATTCACGTCGGCCTTTGGACTTCTTATCATTATTCAATGAGGTCATCTGATTGTCTTTGTCTGTACAGTACCGTTTTAGAATATAGGTTGGAAGGGTGAATCCAAACCGCTTGTGTGGGTGTGGGCTGGGTTGTACAATTGTTGTAGAATTGTTTGGGGGTTGGGGGCTGATGTGAGGACAATATTTAACATGTTTTTAATGTTACACTGAATTAAAAACGGCGTTACAACTTCTACTTATGGAAATTTGTAAACGTTGATGTCGTTTTCAAGACTATACTTCTGGTCGACTACAATTAAAACCTTTGGGTTACAAAGATAGAAGTGTTGCTGTTAGTCTCATATTCACTGATCGCATATTATAAACATGGCTATATAATATATAGCCAAGTTTAAACATCTCCAAGAAATGCATAATGACGCCACTGTTACACATGTAGCTCAAATCAGAAGGTTTCTGTATTCTCTAGTACGCTGTAGCGAATTGTTGCAAGATAACTCCACAGGATGGCCCAATGCAAGCGAAGGCTCGATGCGTTGCCAGCGTATGCCCAATAATATATACAATACAGTTATACAATACAGTCATCTGCAAGGTTCAGAAGCGCACACGCTCATACGACGGTGTGGCACGGTGGCCGACTGGTTAGAGCGGTTGACCTGTAACGCGGAGACTGTACGGGTTCGATCCTCGTCCGGTCGGTTACTGTGTAGGGACCGTGAGCAAGTCCTGTGCGCACAATTGCTCTGCAATATAATTGCTTCTGCGCCGCCGAAGCGTGTGCACTTCTGAACTTTGGGCCACCTTTGGAAGAAGGGCGATAGTTGTATTGTATTGTATTGTATTGTATTGTACGATAGAACATCTATGTCGCAGAGCAATTGTGAGTGAAGGACTTGTTCAATGTCCCTTCACAGTAACTGCATCTGACGACGCTCGAAGACCGTAATCTCCGCGTCACAGGACAAGCGCTCTAAACATTTGGAAATTTGACTTTTCGATCCGGAAAATCCTACAATGCACACAAAACAGCGTCTCTATCACTTATAACTTGTAGTTCCTGAGATACGCTTGGGTAAAAATTACTCGTTGCGGAGTACGTCGTCCGAATAAAGGTGGCGGAACAGAGGGTAAAAGGCACTACAGATACATGCGTACATAACTACATACACGCCACACGTACGAAGCATTTCCCTTTACATGTGTAATCATTTGAGTTACCTTTTACGTGTTGTCTAGAACGCCCATTTATACGTTACGCAGGCAATGGGGCTGCGTCAGAAGCCAGCAGAGAAGGTGAGAGCATAAAACGCAAACTAACAGTTAATTAGCTGCAACTAATGACTAATGGTTCAGTTTTCCTATCGCATCCGTCTGATAGGTTTACATTAGCGATTTTGCAAGGAAAATTATAATGACTGTTGACTGAAGACAAAACATGTTTGTGTTGGTTAACAATGATTCAACAAAACCCAGCAAAGCAGCAGTCAGCTGCTCTGCCTCTCTCTCTGGTCCGACTAGGACCTCCATTGGACATCTATCTCAGGACGGATTGGACGAAACAGAGCTCATGAATAAGCTGGTGCATTGCGCTTAGCTTTAGAGTAGCGCTTTATAAATTTTGATTACAATTACGATTACGATTAGCCTATGTGGCTAATACAACGTCTAACGGATCAGCTTCCTTGCTACAGAGACAATCTATTATTTAGGTGACTTTTATTTGAGCGTGTAGAACTCTGTAGGCTTCTATGCATTGATGTGGCGCTCTCAAAATTGTCATTCTAATGGATACTACATGCTTTAATTACATGGCAAGTTGTAAACTACGATGTCGTTTGTAAGACTGTACTTCTGGTCTACTACAACTAAAACGTTTTTGGGTTACAAAGAAAGAAGATGTGTTGTTGTTAGTCTGGTAATAAATGAGAGCATAGATCTAATTATTTATAAATTTGGATGTTTTAAGAACTTCACAATTGAACATGAAACTGATCCTCCCAGGAGCTGTGTAGCTCATCTTAACCGAATTAAACTAAAACGCTGAATGGATTCAATGATTTATCAGTAAGATCTTTCTTAAAGTGAATACAAACACCCTTCGGAAGATTGCTTCTTTGCAGTTCCTGTGCCAGGCTGTGCTTTTGGAGCAATACGAGACGGAAATCCAATCTACGACGAAATAAAGCCTGAAGTCAAAGGTTCAAATTTAAAACAAGTCCACACATTTACTATCGTAGAATCTTCGGCTGTCTAAACTATTACATGCATTTGCATGGAACTTGCAACTTGAACTGTCACCTCTCTTAAGATCCACTGATAGGAGCCCTCGAAAGATCCATATCGCTAACGATCTGTAGGAAAACAAATTTTCGTGCAGTCAAAATGACTATCATTGCCGTGTGATAGTTATTAGTATCAACATTCAGTGGATCATCATGAAGTGTCTCTAATCTTTTTGGGGGAAACAGTGAATGCCACTGAGCAACAATGAAGTTGTGTACTGTGTAGTCTCAAAATATCCCTAATAGTAATTATTTGGCTGAATGCAAAGGCATCTAAAGATCATGACATTGTTTCTCAATGTTATTTCATAAAGAAATGCACCTGGTAAATTCTTACTATGTAATTTACATGGAGTAATATTAATCCGTAAGCTCAGTACGTTTCTCTTAATAAGTTTATCAACTAGAATCTGTCGATATTTATATATTTTATCAGAGATAATGCCGATGTAAAATTGAATTAATCATTGATCATTGACCATAAAATTAATTATGCTAGTTTTCATAAGGTCAATCTATGTGACTCTGAAATTGTTTAACCAATTGCTTGATGAGCTAATGCTTATTCTACCGTTCTGGATGTTTGGCAGAGACTGCTTGTGCTGAGACAGATAGGTCTGGACGGGAATTTCCAGTTTATGGCAAAGTCGATAAATCACTTAAAGGTAAATTGAGCAGCATCTTCTTATATTACGCCATGTATCTGATATGGTTCTACTGACTAAAGACATGCAGAGGTTTGAAGTGTACAGATAGGAAATTTCTGCTTACCTGCACGGAGAGCTTCCAATAAATAAAATAATAATAATAATAAAACCTCATCTGGCCGTTTTATTATGATAGAAAACTCAAACAATTTTAATCAAATAATTTATTAACAACAATTTACATTGAAACGAGACAAAAAACCATTAAACGTTCACTATATTGAGCTTTTCATATCAATTTGAGAAACTTAAATATATGGAGGCCTATGCATACGTGCATGGGTACACTTACAGACAACACGGGTTCTGTTCCTATATTTCATTCTAAGCATTCCGAATGAACGTTATGCATCGTAATTATAATGTTTAGTTGCAGGGGCAATTGGCGGTGCATGTATTCCGCCAGAAGAATTTCCTGTGTATGGAAAAGTGCAGAAGAAGACAAATGGTTTGTATCTAGTTAAAGCATTGGCCGCAATAATTAATAATTTTTTAAATAATAATATTCAAAAAGCAACAATTGATTAAAGATGCAACTTTGCAGAGTGTTTAAAGTTAAAGTCTACACGAAGTCTTCTTCAAAGTTTTAATCAGCACGATCTATAAAAGTATCAACTTCGGTAGTTGGCATTCTTTCTATTTTAGTTATGATTTAGTTATAGCCTCCTGAACCGACCAGCCCATCTCTCCACAGTCCTCCCTTATCATATCCATCCATCGTTTCTTCTGCCTTCCTCTTTTTCTTTTCCCGTGCACATGTCCGTTGAGAGCTATCTTCGGATACCTGTCATTTTCCATTCGGGTTACGTGTCCAAAGTATCGCAGCCGTCTAGTTTTAGTTATACCACTATTATTTTCTTGCTAATCAAACCTTCAGGAATACGTTGCATTCGCGGTTACCATTGCTTACTTCGTGAAAGCATGCATATATTTTGCGTTCTAACAAACCGCAGTTTTGACATAATAATTTGAATGGAATTATATTTAGCCAGAAAATTGATATATTGTAGACACGAAGGCATCATTCGATGATGATTATTATTATTAAATAAATTTGTAACGAGCGCAAGGTCACACCGAAATGTGAAATCTGAGGCGCGGATAGTCAGCCGCCAGGTGAAGATGCACTTAGATTTCTAAATCCTTAAAAGCCAAGAGAAATAGTGAGTTTTGATATTATAGCCTACTACTGTGACAGTGGTTGGTCTTCAGATCTTAACTAAAGCATCTCTTCTTTGACTTATTTCCTCCTAAGACTGTTTCCGCGTCTATTAGAATTTTCCCCTTGGATTTTACCTACTCATGGAGAAATCTGGCTTGTACTCAACTCAGGTGTAGCTCATCAGTGACCATCGACTGGCGCTATATAAATTCTCTATTGTGTCATTATTGACAAATACAGTCAATAGTCGTTGAAGTGATGTCGAATTTCAATAGCCTACTGCCCTGAAAAACTAAAATGCAGTTATTATGACTCTTATTATAAGGCAGTTAGCGTACAGAGATTTGGTTTTTCAGGGTAGAATAGGTTAGGGTTTCTGGAAGGCAGATTACTCAGATTGAGTGGAGATCTGAAAAATGAGGGTAATGCAATGAGGTTTTAATTTTCAGACAAGATGCAAGATTTTGAGGAATCATTTGACACTCTTTCACCCGTGTCGACTCCTGAACTTTTCGAAAATAGTGCATCTCATAGAAGAGTGGTAAGCCATTATATAAATGCACGTGCTCGTTAATTTGAACTTTTAACAACGTAGCAGGGTTTGTATAAATACTTTCAGGGCTTGATCGCTATGCTGTGCTTTGTCAGATTAACAAACATTGCACTTCGTAAAAAGACACTGCAGTACTATGGTAGCTTATCACTGACATGCTTTTGTATCTTCAGATAGTGGGAGCTGACGGAACGGAGTATCTGGATTTGAGAGCAGTCCGAAGTCTTATGCAACCGGAGAATGAAGCGGAAACCTCGGCACAATCTCCACAGTTCACCAGATCAGAATACGCACAAATCGACCATTCGCACGCACCGTAAATGTAATCTATTCAGAACTCAAATTTAGTAGATGTTTGAATTAATTTGAATTAGAATCAATCCATTTATCACAAACAGTGTAGGAAATATGCATGCGTAGTTGGCGACAATAATGGTCATTTTCTCAACAAACGCTATTTAGAATATCATAGGCTGAAGAGTGTAAGTGTGTATTGCAGGTATATTTTTGTAGTTATTTTGGCTTGATAAAGAAATGTGCAGATGAGTATGATAGGAATACTCCGTGAAGCAACAAACTTTTGTTATAATACAAATGTCTTGCAGTTTCATAGATCGCTCCTTGGCGTGTAAATCTATACCATGGTTTATCCAACCACTCAGCTGTTTCGGCTGCGTGGTTGAATTAATAATCCACGTATGTCTCTATCATGGGATAAACTACATAAGAACGTACGAATACATGTTGTTATGAAACTTGTTGCTTCTGTATAAATCTTTGCATTCGTGTTGGTAGAAATACCCGGAAATTTGAATACCATATTCTGGGAAACCAGCAATATGACCGAATGACTCGCTTAGGCCTACGTGTAGACTACAGAGTAAGGCTTCCCGAAGGCCTGTAATTATGCAAAGAGTATTTACCAATTTCATTATTCGTGGTCAGTTTCATTCTAGCCCAGCGCAGATCAATTTGCACTAACTTTCACATCAATATTTTCACCACAAACGGATCTTGTACAGTGTACACTGTGCACCCTGTGCAATCAGAATGATCGCTTTTAAGAGCTGTAATATGCCAAAAACTAATCTTTGTCGGCGGCAACGGCCTATGTTGTCATAAGCTGCCGTTAAACTGTGGATCCAATGATCGCTTTCCCACTTCAGTAACAAGTAGATCATGTAGACCTACTTCTTTGGGATCAACCAGTTCTTGTACTTCTTTGTGTATCACACGGATCTTGTACTTCTAGTGCTACCAATCGAATCTTATGCTTCCCATGATCTAACGTTTGCTTCCTATGATGTCAACGGAATATTCTACCCCTGTGATGTCAACCGGATATTACACTTTCACTGATCCCAAACTGAGCTTGAACTTCCTTCGATACCAACTGGATCTTTTCCTACCTATCATGGTGTAAATTCGAAAATTATCCTTATCTGCTCTAGGGCTGCCAACCGTCCCGGATTCGCCGGGACAGTCCCGGAATCGGCCTTGTGCGTCCCGGGTCCCGGATTGATCCCAAATTGTCCCGAAATTTGGTGTAGATATCCACTTCACCAGAATTTAATGTTGTTCTTTTTTCGCACACTAAACGCCACAAGTTGTACGATGAATTTTGCATTCTGCGTTCTATCACACCTGACATTGTTGGCTCAACATCGGATGTTCGACAGCGCTAGGTTTAAGTCTTCAAAACTAGAAAATCCACTGACACTCAGTTACTTAGCAATAGGTCCTACGATTAGTTTCCGTTTCCAAAGCTTTTTGCGAGAGAGTGCTCAGCATTATGAACGACGCAACATTCTTAACAATGACGTGGACATGTTAAATTGGTATAAAAAAACGTAGCGGCATATCGAGTGACTATAAGGGCGTCCCGGAATGGCAAAATCAAAAGTTGGCAGCCCTAATCTGCTCACACACAACAATAACCACTCTTATGACATCCATAATCATAAAAGTTCTGTTTACATTATTATTATATCCATACAACTAGTTAGTCAGTTATTTGTGCCTATTGAACAAATTTACAACATAGTTAAGTTAACTTATCTGATTTATTTAGCTTTCAAACACATTGTATTGTGAATCAAACAGAAAACCGAATCAAGTGGCTAACAAAGTTTTAATTACATATCAGAAGTCATATCCGTCTTAACGACAGCTTAATACAAAGTTGAATATCTAACATTTAGCTGGCTTAATACACGTTACAGGACCGAAGACCATCCCGCTGCTGGTTCTTTTCGTACATGTGTGACAATTCCTTGCTTCTATAACCTGGTTCTCCTATTGTGGGTTCGGTTGGTTTGAACACTGGCCTTATAATGCGGCAAATTTGGTTTTCGTCTCTTCAGAAGCGAATACTGTAGGCCTATAATTATGGATCTAGAGCAAGCCCTTCACGTCCAATTGTTCAGCGCCACATACTGTTATGTATTATTGTCATTTATGCACTTCAGAACTTTGCAAAGGAGTGAAATAATTACATCTAGTGCATTCGCAATTTCGCATAGTCTGTGCCTTGATAACTTCAGTAAAGCATACATAGCGTGTTGTAGTAAAATGTCTGAAGAAATAGCAACCCTTTAAACCCTTTGCTACGAGTCATTTAGAGCAATACAAAGCACAGCACGTTTTTCAACGATAACGTTTGTAAGTGTGTATAATTATAGTTAAATGTTAGTCTTGGAATCTCAAAGGAAGTCTGTTATCTCATTGTTAATTATGTGAAAACTCATTAGCGAAAGGCCAGCAGTGTCGTCTACTGACCAATTCTACCGAATGCATGTGGTTTCAAAACCAAGATGTCTTCTGTGTTTTCAGTCACCCGAGTTTTGGCAAAGGCTTCGTTCGTTCCATCTTCGCTGCTGTTCTCGTTGTAGTTGTCTAATAACAGACGCCAGCCAATATAATGTAAAGATGCGAGCGACGTTTGATAATTGTAACGATAGACTCAAGTCATACGTAGGTTCACTTCTGAAGAAGAAAATCAAGTGCTTAACTAAGAGAAGCCAAATATACAACTCATTTTGTTTAGTCCCTTTTTACACCCTCAAAGCTACAATACAATACAACTGCATTCAATAGAGCTCTCTTTGCAAGCTCAGAAATGCAGGCATGACCCTACTAATTATAGTGCATCGATGGAAAGTTTGAGTTAAGGACAAAGTCAAAGTACCTACACAGTAACTACATCATTTGAGGCTTCAAACTGTACTCTCCGCGTGCCGATCGCGCGCTCAAGCCCATCGGCTGTCGTGCCCTAAAGGGTCTAAACTAAAGGCGCGTAACATGGCTCCCTGGGCTGTATGAATGAAAAACCGTGAAGCCTACGGTTGATGCAATTCTGACAATCAATTTTTCATCACCGAATCTCAAATTTTCCGGTAGCATACGACATTCATCATTTCATAAGGGAACAGACTGAAGTGCTTTGATGTCAAACCCCAAGAAAAGGCGAAGAGGAGTCAACGTTTAAAGCTGCATTATACTTGTATTGGCGACAGTTTTTACTTTAATAGCACCGTCAGAGGCGAGTCATTTTTCGCACATTCTAATACCAGACGTTCCTACAAGCCCTTTGAGCATGATAAGCGCTATATGAAAGAATTGTCTTAATCTGTTGGACACATGGATAGATACATCGTCGCATGAGAATTATAGTGTTCTATCTGCAGTTTTGTTTACATTGGAGTTAGACACACTGACCGATTCAGGGTAATTTGTTCTATCTGCGTGCAAAATGGCGCTTGTTGAAATGGTGCCTTTGCTGGGAAAAGAACAGAAGTATTTTATTCTGTGTGCATATTCTTACCCACTGATAGGCATTATAATATTCTATGTGAACCACAACCAATTATATTCCAGAGATTTTATCACGTGGATATTACAGAACACGATGTTTCTTGATTATAATACACATGGTTCAGGATTATCTTGTTCTATTACGGTCACGTGGTCTGAACGGCAAACTGTGATTCGCACATGCATATAGAACATTATAATAGTAAGCGTGTTCCGTTACAGAAGGATAATCAAAAAATATTACATAAAGAGACAAAATGGAGAGACTAATTCGAAAATAATGCACATATAGGGCCTATACAATGATAGCAAGTATCACAGTTAAAAATGATATTACAAAAATAGCTTTTTCTCTAGAATTATTATATAATATACTTTTATAAATAATTACAGCGATAGTCATAATTCATTTCGCTAGTAATTATAATGTTTCATGTAATGACGAATCATCATAACATTTAATTGTATAGAGCTATTTCTGTAATATTTTGTTCTATTTGAACAAATTCCAAAAGTTGCCTTCAAATTATGTTTTCTTATGCAAGAGGCTTCAATCGTCGTGATTGCTTAAAATTGCCGATGTCCACATAAATGTTTTCTAAACCTTCTTTCTCTATTTTGTCCCACCAAAGAGTATTCAGTACTAAATTCTAAGTCACTAAACTTTCTTTTTCGATTTTCTCCGTTTCACCAAAAGTGCGCATAGAATAGTCTACTTCTCATGCGACGACATGTAGATAGATGCCAGAAGGTTGTTAGACTTCTGCGGGCTAGATTCCCAATAATTCTGGAACGCTGTTGTTACACAAAAGGCGTTTGCACTTCATAAAGTCAATCATGGAGTGAACTCCAGTTTAGATAACTTACACAATACACGTTCATAAAAAAAGTATTATGACCGTGGCAGATGTAGGACAAGCCAAAACAACCCGTATTCCGCCGCGTAGGGACCCTGGGCAAGTCCTTCACTCGCAATTGCTCATGCGCTTCGGCGTGAAACTCCGATTCAGTGTCCGCGCTGTATTAGGGAGCGCCTGTGAGTAGAAATCTTGAAGGGGCGCTATATAAATATCTGAAATGAATGAATGAATATCAAAATAGCTGTAATGTCAATATTAATATAAAGCTTACTAGAAAATAATGACATATTCTCATCTTGGCTGTTTCTCTCTGAAGGCAATTCATTTTTCAGTTTCTTTTCTCCGATCGGTTCTGCAAAATATGTTAGACATTTAAAAACAGTATTAAGACTGAAGAGTAGGGTGGTTCACAAAAACAAAGTTCAAGCTAGAAACCAGGGCACCCTCTCAGTTTGTTAGACCTGTCAATAGTATTATTGAGATAAAATTGCAGCATCTTATTCCAGCTGGAAGATGGTGCTCAATGACATCGAAATATTACCATATAGTAGCATTAGCGGTAAATCTTGATGTCGGATAACTTGGTCATCAACTCAACATTTGTCATGGAGATGAGCTTCAAATAGTTTCTGTTGTGTTATACATACTTACTTACTTGTTTTTTTTAACAAAGTGTGAAGTTCTTGTTGAACGTCATAGTGTCTACTTTCTGTGTTTGTGGCAGACATGTTTTCAGAAATGATTTTCAAATTTACCATTTGCCAATGAAAAGTAAGCGCTCACATTTAACACTTTAACTCTTCGGTGTGCCCGAATTAGCCTGTGGGACACTGGGAAAGGGTACAATGAATCCATGGCCATTCTTCTGGAGTTGTGGAAAATCACTGACAAGGTTCAAACCTTGAGCTTTGATATCTGTCAACACCGAGCTCTCCAACGGAGTGCGCGTTCTGGAAGACAAGATAGGTGGAGAGCTCTTGTGGTTGGTCTGCCGTCACCATGTGATGATTTTAGCCAAAGTATTCACCTTGTGCTGCGGTACATCTACACGTAATTCACCACATATTCCAGTCTTCCAGACATATAAAGCTGCTTGGCAAAGTGTGATGCAGGACTGAATGTCATATCCGGCACTGAACCAGCCATGAAACAGCACTCAGTTTTCTCAAGAATTTTACTGAAAGAGTCAGATTCAGAGATAAGAGATGACTATCAAGATCGAAATCTTTGAGCTGAAAATAGTTGTCTTAGAATTTAGCCTTCAATAATTGACTTGGCCAATTCACCATGGAAGTTGGTTGGCCAAGTTATTGTATGCCATCAAAACCTACCTTTTTTGCGATCAACGTGGTGTATTCAATCTAACAAAGAAGAAAGAAACCCAGATTCATCGATTTGTGCAGCTTTGCTGCCCTTCTTTACACAAAGGCATGGACTATGGACCCACTTGCTGATGAAGTTCCAGGACTAGATCTGTCACTTTGGATTTATCTAGGAAAATATGAGTGAGTTGGCTCCGAGATCAGTGTTTCTGCTTGGAAGGCCCTAGAAACCACTTGTAGTACCTTTCAGATGAGGCTGTTGGTCTGGCACTGTTCTCATACCAACTTCCAGTAACAGATAAGGTGAATATTGTTAAAAGAGTAACTGCAAAGCCTGGTGAAAGGAAGGTGAGAGGTGATGCTGCGGTACTGAAGGATGGGGCTTGCCTGGGTGATTTTGTAACCCAGTGAAAACTGACACTGCTGTCACACCTGAAGATTAGTGATTCCTTTCTTACGCTTTCACCAGAGAAATGGATCGAGAATGAGGATTACAAACACAATAGAGAGAAAGAATTCAGTAGTTGAGAGTAGTGAACGACACGGCTCAGAGGTGTGTGAAGTTGTTCGAGAAATTCAACCGACTCATCACCAATAATGAAGAAGAAAAGCAGTTTCTTCTCCATGTGGTCGTGGCAAATAGGAATGCTATTTGCCTCACACCAACAAAGAAGTCTGTTGTTGACGCAGTGGTTGAGTTTCTAGACTCTAAGACTGTAGCTGGTGTTGAAGCCATAACACCGGAATAATCGACATTCATGGTCAGAACGATGCGTTTTCTTAAATTTTTTGACATTTCCAATTCTTCAAACCTACTGAAATTGTGAAGTTCAATCTGACTAACCTACTGAAATTATACCGTTCAATCTGACTAACTGTTCTACTATCACATGTGTTGTCAAATTACAGTAATATTTTATTTATCGTGAAATAAAATACATTCGTACGGGAATGTATGCTCGACGCATTCATTTCCACAATTAGTGTCTTTTTATCGGTACCAGGCAAAGTGACACAGTCCGTGAGCACCGTCTTCCCGTTGGAATTGGAAGCTGAAATTTTGTCTAAATAATACTATTGATAGGTCTAACAAACTGAGAAGGTGCCCTGGTTTCTAGCTTGCACTTTGTTTTTTACCATGCATGTGTGAATAAACTCGTTCTTCTAACCTGCTGGTCGATTAAGAACGAAATGAAATTCTTATCACATTAAATAACCAATATAGTTCACATCCCCAAGGCACATTGCGAGAAGAAGAAGAGCAGGTCCTTAAGCTAGCCATGAAAGGCAGCCACGGACACGAAATATTAGCGATGTCATATTTCTTTGCCTCGGCATATCAAGGCGAACCAGCTTTCTCTCTTCCAACCTAATCTTTCTGCTAAGTATTTATAATCAGCAGTCCATTATAGACTAGTAATTAGGTACCCAAGACTTCATAATAATAATAGGCATAAATAGGCCTACATACGACTGCTCCTGGTTAATATTTCGAACTGTTTTTTTCAAATCAATCAATCAATCGAAATTTATATAGGCCTTGCGCCTCTTCAGGTCTCTCCTCAGGTCTTGAAGTAACGCTCCCTATTAAAGCTTAATAACAATAACGATAACGACATTTTAAAAAAATGCAACAATAAGAACAATGATAACTATAATAACGGTAACAATAACAACAGCAACAATAACAATAATGATAATAATAATAGAATAATAATAATAATAATAATAATTAAACAGTTGAATTGATTGACATTTATTGTCAATTTATGACCCACGTGTAATGAAAGGTGATGAATCCATTCCGTGTTTTTTCATTGAAGGATATTTCATGATTTCTTTCTTCGCTCCTTTTGGCGCTGGAACTGTGACATGTACAAGAAGTAACGTTTTTTTGTGTGCATAGGTTGCTCATATTGCTTTAACACTTTGTGTGGCATAATTTATCTATAGTAGATTTTACTTGTCAAGCTGTTTTCTAAAGTCATAATCCGTTTATTAATATTATTGTAACCTTAACCCTGAGGCATTCCTCTCTCAGATCCCTCATGAATAAACAGTTATCCTGAGAATAGGATAATCATTATCAGCATCAGCAGCAGTAAGTAATAGTATAATGATCATATTAATATTATAATTTCCACTGAATTCGTTTGAAATCAGTAAGTCCTCCTCTCGATACGATACACCTGAAATTATTGATTGTCAATAAACTGTTTAGTGTCATTTGGGAAGATTTATATTGTTGATTTAAAGTCTTAGAAAGTGAATGCTGGTGCTTTAAACGCTCAGTGAGTAAGGCTATAACAATAATTCTGTTTAGTATAACGCTTTCATAAATCAGTCATGATGTGTGGACATTGTCCCTATAAAATCTATAAGATTTTTATGCTGATACATAATTGTCTAGCAGAATTACGGTCACACAAACTTCCTACCAAGGTTTCCACTGAATTCGTTTGAAATCAGTAAGTCCTCCTCTCGATACGATACACCTGAAATTATTGATTGTCAATAAACTGTTTAGTGTCATTTGGGAAGATTTAAATTGTTGATTTAAAGTCTTAGAAAGTGAATGCTGGTGCTTTAAACGCTCAGTGAGTAAGGCTATAACAATTTGAAGCCAATAATTATATGATACATATCTGATACAAACACAGGAACTTTAGAAAGATAACTTCTCAAGATTTGCAAGTAACGCCAACCATTTAATAATGAGGTATTTGAGACATTTTATAAGGAAGCAATGAATATTATGGAGCAGCTAGCTTAGATTCATTCTGAATCAAGGTAAATAATGTTGATGCATAAAGCAAAACTGAAGAGTTTGATCAAGTGAATAGTCTACTTTTCCGCAAATATGATTTATCTGAAAAGTGTTTTGAATTTTATCAAAGTGTTTCAGACAGTTTTATCTTGACACCAATATATTATAATTTAGTATGTCTGGGTTCATGGTAATTCTAATAAATTAAGACGAAATACACAAACCAATTCAGCTGACTTTCAGACATAGTCTACCAGTTTACAGAATGCACAATTTGAAAAACACAAGCATTCGTAGTTTCTGTAAGAGCATGGCGTACGACACACACTAGTCTACGGAAAGTTCAGTTTTCTTTGCAAATTTGGAATCTCTAAAAACAAAGATAAATATTAAAGTATAATTCTTCTTCAGCCTTGTAAAGCTTTCATAGAGTCAGCCTACCTGCATTTTTAACCATGAATATCAGCTGTTCCAGGTGTCTCTCCATCTCGTTACCATTTGGTTGGACACGTTCCTTTTTGTGCGTCTCTAACATTGTTGCTAATAAAACACAAAAACTTTAAAAGTTATCTAAATAGTGCTCCAAAATCAGTAATTTAACTTGAAGACTTAAAGAAGCTAATAGTAAAAACATAAACCTTGTTTCCCAAAGGATCTGGAATAAAAGGCAATGGAATCAGGTATGCCACGCAGAGTTGAAGCTGTGTGCTCATGGTTTTCATCATCACAATTGCGTGATAAATATTGTTTCGAGGAGCATTGGACATATTGAACCGTCAAGCAGCCGAATATGGCGTATAAGTCAAGACCTAGAGTTTTCTCGCTCAGGGTTTTTGTGTGTGTGCATTTGCTGCTGACCAACTTGCTGATGATGCTAAGTTTGAAGTACAACGGCGATGTAATGACAGGTCAACAGAATTGTCCAGTCTAGTCACCTGGTGAACTGAATGAGGTGGTATGGCATGTACACTGTAAAGTTGGAAATGACGCAGGTAGGAGCGAAATAAACAGTCTTTGTAGCAATATATGAGTTGTATGAATGAGAAAATATAAAGTTTTATAACTGATTCTACCTTCTATGCCATTAGTAAGAGTCTACAACAAAGAATCAAATAAACGAAAGGTTGCCTAATTATAAGTGTGAAGATAACAATGGGGAGAGGCGGGGTGTTCGGTACGTTGACAGCAGTTGTAGGAAGGCTACCATATGTTTGAAAGAAATCATTTAAAAGATTACTGTTAATCATTCTTGCCTGTTAACTCCTCCACTTGTCTCAGCTGCTCCTGTATTCTCAAGTTTTCTTCCTTCCACGCAGAATCTTTTTCTCGCAATTCTTGAACACTCGCTCTGAGTTCTTTAGTTTCTCCTTTTAGGCAGAGAACATAAAGACTTGATCAGTGGTTTCATAAGTAAACCCATTGCATGTTATGCTTGATAATGATCCATTTAGAACGTCTACTCTACTTTCTTACTCACAATAGCCTATGTGTGTAATATGCATGTTAGCTCAATTAAAACGCTCGCAGCTGTGCTGCTATCGGAATGTCAGTATTCGTGCAGGTCAACGACACAATCATACTAACATTCCGACAAGAGCATCCCTCAATCTATACGAAATTTTCATTGTGTTGTCGGATGTTATAACAGTGATTTAATCGCTGTTTAGTACAGTATGCGTTTGTGTAAATTAGACGTTCGAGTAACAAAATTATTATACCTGTAAATTGCAAATTATTAATAGAAACTTCATTGATAGAGAAAGCAGTTGCGAAGATTGTGAAATGTATAACTTGAAAACATAGTCTTGGCAGTGAGAATAGTAATACAGATGGCGAAAGCTTTTAAAATAAATATCCACAAATCTCGACTGACTTCTGAAGACCTACTCGTGGATTTTAATGGAAAAATAAACGAAATAAGGGGTCGTTCATTAATTATGTCAACAAATTTTAGGCAGTTTTTGACCCTCTCTGCTCTTGTCAACAACTGCCAAACATTCAAGGACCCCTAAAAATTATGCCAACAATCCCAGAGCCCCCCTACAAACAAACACAATGGCTGAATACATGTAGAATCATTTTTTTCAACTTGTTTTACACTAAAAAATGCAATCTCGAATTTCAAAATATAAGAGTTTAGTTTATTACCAGCTTTTTAGTATTATTAAACATTAAGCACTTGATACATTTTAAACGAAATAATAAATTTTTACCAGTCATTGTTTTCCATATGAAATATCCAGGAATGGCAGCAATCATAACGCAAAGTATGAATGTTAAAAAGACAGCAATAATGACGTCCAACTTTGAGTCATTTACACCAGCAGGAACTGTACAAACATTTGATATGCAGCTGCTTTTTATTCTCGTTAACAACAGATATAAACTATAATAGCAGAAACACCGAATATTCTAATGAACCCTTTACTACGCTAAACAGGCGGCACAACAACCAAACGAAAGGAGATAATGAAAGTACGAAAAAACCTAGAGCATTAATTATAGTCCACAGAAGAGCAGCTCAATGTGCACAACTCATCAAATTATTTTACTATACAGTTAAGCAATGGCATGATGTTTCTTCATGAATACCAAGGAGAGGCAATCATAATTATGGTGATTATCTGATAAATATGCCCAAAATAGATTATGAAAATAGCAACATTTTCAGAATAGTTCTTCTAATAATAGTTTCTAATAATTTATAATAAAGCACGTCTAAATAAAACAGACATAATACTCTATGGCAGAAGACTTCTGTTCAGTTAGGTTGGATTGAGTGTTGATCGTTCCGAAAGGACACGAATTTTTTAACTCCACCATGTCCTACTTTAACCATATTTATAAAAAAAGCGTGCAGTAATCAGTTCACTTTCACATTGGAGATACAATTATTCATAAAAGCAAAGTGGCTTGTACGCAGCCCTGAAATCCTCTGCTCAGTTTTTTAGACTTAATATCAGTTCTCCAATGTCATTAAAAAACTAAGATTAGGCCTAATCTATTTCTGCTTGAGCTTTATTGCCCTCCGTATCTTGACTCTGGCTTCTGTGTTCATTAGCAGTAGCAAAACAATAGAGACTAATAACAGGCATTTGGTCGATTCTGCGCTCAACATCACAAAGAATTCGTTATATATCTATGATGTGGTGACCTCCACATTTTGAGCATATTATATGGAAGATCTGGGTTTAGATTATTTATTCTGCTTAACCTCTATTTCACTTACCTGGAACCGATGACGCCTTAAGTAACATCGGAACAACGGTGCAAGGGTTCTCTTTAATTTTGCAGTTAGCTTCACATCTGTGCCACCCTTGCTGCTCCACTTTTAAGCTTTGATCGTTGGATATGGTGTCTTCAGTGACACCGTCAAACCATATCCACTTGTAACTGCAAGATGGACTATTAGTTTTAGCGGAGCAACTAACATCTTCACCAATGGTCTTTTCTACAGGCTTTTTGTCACTTAGTGCATCTGAAACATACAAGTATTATTAGCTACAGCATGAACATGTCTCTTTTTTCTACACTACATTTTATTACAGTTTCTAATGCTAATTATAATATCAGTTTCAGACAAAGCATCACACAGTAACATTTCAATTGTGTAAAACGTACAGTGAGGAACTTTTGAATAATTTAACGGTCATATTCTGAACTGGAGATTAAATATTTTAAATGTTGCTGCAATCCTATAAATTATATTCAAAATGCAATGATATTTCTCTGTAAACGTCAAGAAATAGTTCGTATTCAGTGTCTTAAAGATGCAGCATATTTCTAAATATGTAGGCCTATTTATCTGATATAGTTGCATTGCGAGCAGCCTGAGCCTCACAAATAAAAAGGCGATGAGGCACAGATCTTAAAAGATTCAATTGAAGATAGCCTGCAATTTTCTTACAGACTAAAGTTCAACATTTTAGTGGACGACTGTTCTATGAGGATGATCCAGTGTAAGAGTAGGAACGGTGTCCTACTAGTTGGTCGGAACCAGAAGTCCCACGTGCTGCAGAGCGCAGTGATTATCGAACCAACTGGATCGATTTCAAAGCTCACTGATCTATCCGAACCAAACACGAGTAGGATGATAAACGCCCCGCTTCCCTTTATTGCGGTGCCAGTGCCAGTCCTTGCTAAAGGAGGGGCAACGCTAATCATCTTCGTTATGACACAACATCGTTAAACAGTAACTAACCAAAATTATCGATTATCGTGAATGTAATTGAGTCCTGAACCGAAGGCCAATGCATTGTTTGTCATAGGGTAATAAGAACTAACAAAGGTCACTTACAACAGCAGTGAGGTTAATCGGCACTTCAAAGGCTTACTTGCTGTTGCAGGCACGTATCAATTGTATTATCTTGCTAGTAACATTCATTGTTAAACTGTGTTATGCTAGCAGCAATATTTACTGTTTCTTTAATCATAAACGTAGTTTGAATAAATAACTAAACTTATGCCAGATAAAATAATTTAAAATTGATCCATTGCTGTATTCGTTAGGGACGAATTAAGGATATACGTACATAGCACTTTGGCTTTGTCCGTGGTGCATCTGTATTGTTCCTGTGCTGATCTTGTTGTCTGACAAACGAATGTAGACCCATCCATGTTGATCTCCGCATCCAGAGTCATCCTGCATGTTGTGCGTGTGTCAGAGTTGTTGCACAAAGGCTTTGAATCAGACATACGATCATTTTGCCCATCATTGGTCCAATCTAGAGCTGGATGAATGTTGCCGTGATAATCCACTCCACAGGACAACTGAACTTTGTCGGTCTGTAGGTCGCAACTGTTTGGTCCAATGAATCCCTCTGGCTTGATGTTAGTTTCACAGGAAAGGGGTGAATCTGCCAAAGAAGACCTTAACTGATATTCAGGAAAATATCCAGTTTACCTATGTTCAATGTCCATTAGCAGTAGAAAACTCATAGAGAATAATTATAGTAAGTAGTAGGGCCTAAGTAGCCTAAGCCATTTATTGACAGAGCATCAAACATAATAAATATAAAATAGAGCAAGACAACTCTAATTGTACACTGAATAGATAGTAAACGTTAAACACGTATGGATGAGAAAGGGATTAGGATAAGAAAGGCAAGATCACAAAAACCCAAAGCGATACATTGAATACATCTACATGGCGAAAGAGTCCTTGACTTATAAAAGTTTGGATAAATCTTCTGCGGCGGAAAATACCGCCACAAAATAAACGAAAATTTTACTTCTGCGGCTGAAACCCGTTTTGCGCATGCGTCACGCATGCGCCGCACATGCGCAACTTTAAAATATCTTAAAATGGCGGACGTGTGGCCAGTTCAAATCTTTCATGAGGATTTATCCTTGCTCAAATGCGTTACTTCCTATATATTGGCGTCGTGGTCGACGGATCTCGAGGGGTTAGGGTTAGAGTCGTTTTAGATAAATGTGAAATATTTCCGCCGCAGAAGGTAAGAAATTTTTCGCGGGTTGCGTGGCTGCATTTTCCGCCGCAGAAGCACCACGCTAAAAGTTTACATGTAAACTACAATGATGTTTCAAAAGTGCATTATAAACGCTGCTGACAATTAATTAATGCCTTGATAATTAATTAATGTTTTTATATTCATTTTGTGCACATTTCATAATTTTGCAGTTAGCTTCACATCTGTGCCACCCTTGCTGCTCCACTTTTAAGCTTTGATCGTTGGATATGGTGTCTTCAGTGACACCGTCAAACCATATCCACTTGTAACTGCAAGATGGACTATTAGTTTTAGCGGAGCAACTAACATCTTCACCAATGGTCTTTTCTACAGGCTTTTTGTCACTTAGTGCATCTGAAACATACAAGTATTATTAGCTACAGCATGAACATGTCTCTTTTTTCTACACTACATTTTATTACAGTTTCTAATGCTAATTATAATATCAGTTTCAGACAAAGCATCACACAGTAACATTTCAATTGTGTAAAACGTACAGTGAGGAACTTTTGAATAATTTAACGGTCATATTCTGAACTGGAGATTAAATATTTTAAATGTTGCTGCAATCCTATAAATTATATTCAAAATGCAATGATATTTCTCTGTAAACGTCAAGAAATAGTTCGTATTCAGTGTCTTAAAGATGCAGCATATTTCTAAATATGTAGGCCTATTTATCTGATATAGTTGCATTGCGAGCAGCCTGAGCCTCACAAATAAAAAGGCGATGAGGCACAGATCTTAAAAGATTCAATTGAAGATAGCCTGCAATTTTCTTACAGACTAAAGTTCAACATTTTAGTGGACGACTGTTCTATGAGGATGATCCAGTGTAAGAGTAGGAACGGTGTCCTACTAGTTGGTCGGAACCAGAAGTCCCACGTGCTGCAGAGCGCAGTGATTATCGAACCAACTGGATCGATTTCAAAGCTCACTGATCTATCCGAACCAAACACGAGTAGGATGATAAACGCCCCACTTCCTTTATTGCGGTGGTGCCAGTCCCAAACCTTGCTAAAGGAGGGGCAACGCTAATCATCTTCGTTATGACACAACATCGTTAAACAGTAACTAACCAAAATTATCGATTATCGTGAATGTAATTGAGTCCTGAACCGAAGGCCAATGCATTGTTTGTCATAGGGTAATAAGAACTAACAAAGGTCACTTACAACAGCAGTGAGGTTAATCGGCACTTCAAAGGCTTACTTGCTGTTGCAGGCACGTATCAATTGTATTATCTTGCTAGTAACATTCATTGTTAAACTGTGTTATGCTAGCAGCAATATTTACTGTTTCTTTAATCATAAACGTAGTTTGAATAAATAACTAAACTTATGCCAGATAAAATAATTTAAAATTGATCCATTGCTGTATTCGTTAGGGACGAATTAAGGATATACGTACATAGCACTTTGGCTTTGTCCGTGGTGCATCTGTATTGTTCCTGTGCTGATCTTGTTGTCTGACAAACGAATGTAGACCCATCCATGTTGATCTCCGCATCCAGAGTCATCCTGCATGTTGTGCGTGTGTCAGAGTTGTTGCACAAAGGCTTTGAATCAGACATACGATCATTTTGCCCATCATTGGTCCAATCTAGAGCTGGATGAATGTTGCCGTGATAATCCACTCCACAGGACAACTGAACTTTGTCGGTCTGTAGGTCGCAACTGTTTGGTCCAATGAATCCCTCTGGCTTGATGTTAGTTTCACAGGAAAGGGGTGAATCTGCCAAAGAAGACCTTAACTGATATTCAGGAAAATATCCAGTTTACCTATGTTCAATGTCCATTAGCAGTAGAAAACTCATAGAGAATAATTATAGTAAGTAGTAGGGCCTAAGTAGCCTAAGCCATTTATTGACAGAGCATCAAACATAATAAATATAAAATAGAGCAAGACAACTCTAATTGTACACTGAATAGATAGTAAACGTTAAACACGTATGGATGAGAAAGGGATTAGGATAAGAAAGGCAAGATCACAAAAACCCAAAGCGATACATTGAATACATCTACATGGCGAAAGAGTCCTTGACTTATAAAAGTTTGGATAAATCTTCTGCGGCGGAAAATACCGCCACAAAATAAACGAAAATTTTACTTCTGCGGCTGAAACCCGTTTTGCGCATGCGTCACGCATGCGCCGCACATGCAACTTTAAAATATCTTAAAATGGCGGACGTGTGGCCAGTTCAAATCTTTCGCCGAGGATTTATCCTTGCTCAAATGCGTTACTTCCTATATATTGGCGTCGTGAGGGTCGGTTAGGGTCAGGGTTAGGGTTAGAGTCGTTTTTAGATAAATGTGAAAATATTTCCGCCGCAGAAGGTAAGTTTTCGCGGGTTGCGTGGCTGCATTTTCCGCCGCAGAAGCACCACGCTAAAAGTTTACATGTAAACTACAATGATGTTTCAAAAGTGCATTATAAACGCTGCTGACAATTAATTAATGCCTTGATAATTAATTAATGTTTTTATATTCATTTTGTGCACATTTCACATCATATTCGAAAATATTTGTCAGTGAAACATTTTATTCTAGAACACGTTTCCATGCAACCTGCTCGTGTCTCTTCTTTCTATGTCTCTATTCTGCCAGCGGATAAAACCATTTCTATTCCATTGTGGTATTGTATGTTCAGGTTGAAAGAACATCTGGCCATGTAATAAGTACATGTATGCATTTACAATTATAGAAAGATATTAATCCGGTAATACAAGTTTAGGAAACTTACCTAACACGATCAGTTGAGCTGAAATCAACTGCCCAGTGCCTCCTCCGTTTTGGCAGACGTACAATCCGGCATCTCGAAGTTCCACACTAGTCACGACTAAATCAAATGACCCGGTTGAATAATCTTTTTCGATTCGAAATCTTTTGTCATAGGGAGGATGCATTCGACCATGTGCATAGACGTATTCGTGGTCCTTGGTTCCTGAACCAACCGGATAATGGTACCAGTGGATTTCTCTGGATGGATCTGACGTCGAACAGTTCAAGTAGGTCGAATGACCAACCATCACTTCCGTGTCCACTGGATTCTTGGTTATAGAGGCGCTTGCTGAAAAACAAGCACTTAATGTTTAATTGGAAAGATAAAAATTTACTGTATGCAATAATTGTAATTAGCTACTTCGGTCGCGCTGGTGTATGATGCACGAGGCATCAGACGATGACGCACCGCACCAAACCTGAGCCGCACTGAGGTCAATATCCAGAAGATTGGTCCGCTGATACAATGAGGCAGACTACGGTTGATTAGCAATTAGGAAAACAATAAATCTTAAGTTGAGTATTCAATGACGTAAGCGACTGAGCAGAATGGATAGAAACATGGAGCACCTGAAAAGTTCATTCAGCAAGAGCAGTTCTAGGATAAACAGAGAAGTAGTTGAATGATGACAAGTCTGGAAAATAGGGAATGGTTTAAGTACTGTGGTTTGTAAAAGTTAAACGTTTTATCAACTATCAGCCCCAATTCGACGTAAATCCTCTGCTGATTAAGAAGCTAATGCAAAGGCTTAACCACAAGGGCTGTATGTTCATATCTTCAAGTATTTGCAAGGACTGGTGTAAGCCACGATAGGGACTAATAATTATGGCGTCGATATTATGAATCCAGACGACTGCACAGCCAAAGCAGAAATGCCATACAGTGAAGGTCCACTGACCGAACGTCACAAACAAGGACGGCGAAAAAAAAACAAAAACAAAGTTCAAGCTAGAAACCAGGGCACCCTCTCAGTTTGTTAGACCTGTCAATAGTATTATTGAGATAAAATTTCAGCATCTTATTCCAGCTGGAAGATGGTGCTCAATGACATAGAAATATTACCACATAGTAGCATTAGCGGTAAATCTTGATGTCGTATAACTTGGTCAATAACTTAACAGTTGGTATGGAGATGAGTTTCAAATAGTTTCTGTTGTGTTATACTTACTTAATTACTTACCTACTGGTATTTTGAACAAAGTGTAAAGTTCTTGTTTTACTTACCTACTGGTATTTTGAACAAAGTGTAAAGTTCTTGTTGAAGGTCATGGTGTCTACTTTCTCTGTTTTGGCAGACATTTTTCAGAAGTGAATTTTCAAATTTACCATTTGCCAATGAAATTTAAGCGCTCATATTTAACACTTTAATTCTTCGGTGTGCCCAAATTAGCCTGTGGGACAGGATACAATGAATCCATGGCCATTCATAATCGTCTGGAGTTGTGGAAACTCACGGACAAGGTTCAAACCTTGAGCTTTGATATCTGTCAACACTGAGCTCTTCAATGGAGTGTGCGTTCTGCCGGAAGATAAGATAGGCCGAAAGCTCCTGTGGCTGGCCAGCCGTCACCATGTGATGATTTTAGCCACAGTATTCACTTTGTGCTGATCCATCTAATTCACCACATATTCCAATCTTCCAGACATATAAAGCTGCTTGGCAAAGTGTGATGCAGGACTGAATATCATATCCAGCACTGAGCCCTATCATGAAACAGCACTCAGTTTTCTCAAGAAGTTTACTGAAAGAAAGTCAGATTCAGGGATCAGAGATGACTACCAAGAACTCATTGAGCTGAAAATGGTTGTCTTGGAAGTTAGCCTTCAATAATTCACTGTAGAGCCCCTAGGCCAATTCAACATGCAAGTTGGATGCCAAGTTACTGTATGCCATCAAAATCTACCTTTTTCGTGATCAACGTGGTATATTCAAACTAACGAAGAAGAAAGAAACTCAGATTCATCGATTTGTGCAGCTTTGTTGCCCTTCTTTACACAAAAGCATGGACAAAGGCTTCACTTGCTGCTGAAGCTCCAGGACAAGATCTGTCACTTTCGATTAATCTAGGAAAATATGATTCAGTTTACTCCGAGATCAGCGTTGCTGCCAGGAAGGCCCTAGAAACCACTTGTGGTACCTTTCAGATGAGGCTGTAGGTCTGGCACTGTTCTCAGACCAACTTCCAGTAACAGATAAGGTGAATATTGTTCACAGAGTAACTGCAAAGCCTGGTGAAAGGAAGGTGAGAGGTGATGCTGCGCTACTGAAGGAGGGGGCTTGCCTGGGTGATTTTGCAACCCAGTGAAAACTGACACTGCTGTCACACCTGAAGATTAGTGATTTCTTTCTTACACTTCCACAAGAGAAGTGGATTGAGAATGAGGATTACAAACAAGGCAGAGAGAGAATTCAGCAGTTGAGAGTGGTGAACGACCCGGCTCAGAGGTGTGTGAAGTTGTTCGAAGGAATTCAACCGACTCATCATCAAGTGGTCGTGGCAAATAGGAATGCAATTTCTGCTATCTTTCTGCTATCTTTATTTATGCTATCTGTGAATACCTAAATCGTTTAGGCCGTGCTTGCTTTTTTCAGTTGTGGCAATTGCGGGTAATTTCCCGTTCACTTTCACAAAATGCTGCACTTTCTGTTGTTCATGCTTTTGTTTGTAGTAGGATTGACTACTGCAGTACCATCTATGCTGGCCTCCCATTGGGGCGCATTGCTCAGGTTGAGCGTGTGCTTCGTGCAGCTGCTAGGCTTGTTTGTCGTTTTTCTAAATTTGACCATATCTCGCATTATATGCGTGACGTACTCCACTGGCTTCCTGTTTCTCAGTGCATTCAAATTATAATTTCGGTCTGGGTCTGGCGGTGCCAATTAGGGAGCGCCCCACCGCCCCAGCCTACTTGCGTGAGTTCTGTCGCCCTACCTCAGGTTTAGCTACCCGCAGAAATCTTCGTTCTGCATCTCGTGGCGAACTTGCTGTTCCCATTGCGCGCACTTCAAAGATGCAACTTCGTGCCTTCTCAGTGGTTGGGCCGACCATCTGGAATAATCTTCCTCTAGATCGGCGTGTTCTTCTAGCTGGAGACTCTGCATACACCTTTTACAAGAATTTGAAAACTGTTCTCTATCGCCGTAGTTGGGCTGGGAGCGCCTCTGATTAGGTTATCTTGGAGGGGCGCTATATAAAGTCCTCTGAATGGATGAATGAATGAATGAATTTGCCTCACAACAACAAAGAAGTCTGTTGTTGACGCAGTGCTGGCAGTTTCTAGACTCTAAGACTGTAGCTCAGTGTAGCTGGTATTGAAGTCATAAAACCGGAACAATCGACGTTCATGGTCAGAACGATGTGTTTTTCAAAATTTTTAGGCATTTCCAATTCTTCAAACCTATTCAAATTTTACAGTACAAGCTGACTAACTATTCTACTATCACATGTGTTGTCAAATTACAGTAATATTTGATTTGTCGTTAAATAAAATACATTCGTACGGGAATGTATGATCGACGCATTCATTTCCACAATTAGTGTCTTTTTATCGGTATCAGGCAAAGTGACACAGTCCGTGAGCACCGTCTTCCCGTTGGAATTGGAAGCTGAAATTTTGTCTAAATAATACTATTGATAGGTCTAACAAACTGAGAGGGTGCCTTGGTTTCTAGCATGCACTTGGTTTTTTACCATGTATCTGTGAGCCACCCTAATGGAGGTTATAAAATAGAAAATTAGATAGATAACTTTAAGACAGGTGGACAAAGATAATCGACTGGGGTGCAGTGAAGGACGTTTAAAAGTACAAGGAAATGGGCGACAGAAGAAGATAAAATTACTTGAACAACATAATAGTTTGCATCACAGTGTGAAAGGACCCTTTCAAAATATCGCAAATACCTTAATCCAAAGGCATATCACTCTGGAACCGGGAGTAGTATTATGTAATGTGTGCAATAATCTGTCGACGATCAATATGTAAACTGTTCGTTCTTAGCTGCGTCGTCATTATCATAATTCGCCATACAGTTACATAATCATATCAGTCTTCATAATCGTCATTGGAAGTGTCGTCACCTCCTTCATCATCATTGAAGTCGTCGCCATTATCGTCGTTGTTTCTCTAATCATTATTATTTAAATCATCGCTGTAGATATCAACTACCATGATAGTAACTGTAAAAATACTGGATTCTCACCCAAGTCCAGGAACACAATCGACATCAGGAGAACCAGAAGAACTCCAATGACATGATCCATGTTCATCGATGGCTTCAGTTGTACCTCTCCTGCGGTGCATTGTGTAACATAAATGGAAATATCAGTAATAACCAGCTACGTCGAAGCCGTAATGCAGCCAAGCGAATATTATTTCTTACATGACAACAGTTATAGAATTAATTAAATTTACTTCTCAAATATTGTGGAAAAAGAACTACGTACGGTAGTCCAGCTTTCAAGAAAGGAACATTCAAGCCGTTAATACAGCATGCTAATTTCGCATTAAGCTCACGTAGGCCAGTGCACGTATACTGAATGATTTTATCAGCATTGATGCGCAATTGCCAAACGCTGTCCATATTATGATAGAATAAAATTCCAGGTCTACTTACAAAACGGAGGTGTAGTATTTACTACATTTTCGAATGAGCAAGTGTTCTGTCTTAATTATTAGCTTTCTACGCTTTCGTTTTTCGAAGAGTCTACTTCTGTGTCCTACAAAACTATGTCATCTAAGGCTAGTCGTGTCATAGTGTGTGCACAGCCTATATGCGACGAAGATTTAACCCACTTGACGGGCCAATCTTTAGTGTAGGCCTAAGCAGAAGAACAGGTATGAATTGAGCCAATATTAAGTACACAGCCTAAGTGTGCAGCTTTTGAGTGAGAAGTCTACGCTTTAGCAGATCTTAGATTGGGTTTGTTTGGCTGATTTAACTGATTTAGCTGAGATAACCACTAAGAACATAGTCCACATTTACATTGTTGGCTCTTATGTGCTGTTAACAGTTGAGCTATTGAGACTTTATGCAACTATTAGTCATGTCACTATTAGCGAGTCTAGCGTGCACAACGAAGTAGCCTACCTTAGATCAAAATCTTAGCAAATAAATAATTATGCGTAAAGAGGCGGCCATTGTGATAGCTGAGCTTACATTTACTAAACAGGAGAAAGACTATTTTAAAGAACAAGTTGAACTTTTATTGAACCTTCTGCTTGTATTTCAATGTACTCAAAACACTCAAATTACACATAGTGAGAGACTTCGTGATGTAGCCAAATACGTAATTTACGTTGCATTGAATTACAATACTATTTTTCTCTAATTTTATTCATAATGTCCGACAATTTGCAGGACTTTTATCGTCGCATCAACCTGATAAATAAAATTAAGGCCGAATGAGACATTATAGGCAGAGAATACAAATATGCACGCATTCAGACAGGTAAAGATTAGGGTGTTCCGCAAAAGCTTTTTTTGAAATTCTTGGGTCTCACTAGTGAAAACGTTTCTTTGGTAGATAGTAGGCCTAATGTCTGAGGAAACTTTTCAGTTTTTTCAGATGCTATTTAGGGGTCCCCCAAAGGGTCTTAACGCAAGTATTCAGTTTTAGCATAAAGTGCTCGTCATTTGCACATCCTTCGATCTAGGATATAGCAAGGCTGTTATAATTCACCCGGCATAATATATTTTATTGCTTTTGTACAAAATATGAAATAAGGTGCTTCATAGTCTGCACTGCTCCACAGTGATCAGTAGTCTTTTCCATTTGACGAGGTTGTATGCACAGCAACCCTGTCCTATTCGAACTCGGTTTAGTGCAGGCCAGTTAAAGCCTTAGAGGACAGATATAGGCTAAGACTCTGAGATAAGGGAGTGTTTCGTCGAGTGTAGGACATTATCCTCCCCGGACAAAACCCCCCCGGACAAAAGCCCCCGGACAAAATCCCCCCCCGATTTTGCGTAGGACATAATCCCCTGGACAAAATCCCCTCTGTGCAATTAGCCTATTTCTGCATGTCATTGATAAACCTTAATTGCCCTGTTTTTGTTCCCTATGTCATTCAGGTGTAGGCCTAAACTTAAGACTTGTTAGTGTCATTCAGTTCGATAGGTAAGACTTGTTAATGTCAATCGGTTATTCAGTTATAAAGTGAAGACTTGTTAGTGTCATTCAGTTCGATAGGTAAGACTTGTTAATGTCAATCGGTTATTCAGTTATAAAGTGAAGACTTGTTAGTGTCATTCAGTTCGATAGGTAAGACTTGTTAATGTCAATCGGTTATTCAGTTATAAAGTGAAGACTTGTTAGTGTCATTCAGTTCGATAGGTAAGACTTGTTAATGTCAATCGGTTATTCAGTTATAAAGTGAAGACTTGTTAGTGTCATTTAGGTTTAAAGTTAAGACGTGTTAACATCGTTCGTTCTATTTACTGAAACAATTTTCATATTAGTTAGAAATAGTTTCATCAAACAATCAAAATTCCATTTAGGACAACAATTATTTTCATCATTTTGCTGCTGCTGGTCAAAATTTTGGACAGACTAGTATAATAAACTTTTAAAATATTATACGATTATATTGTAGCCTTCCATGGGGGATTATGTCCTAGCTTGGGGGATTTTGTCCGGGGGCTTTTGTCCGGGGGGATTATGTCCAGGAGGGATAATGTCCGATCCCTGTTTCGTCATATTCGCTGCTACCCACTCGTCCTTCGATGTCGAAATAACACAGGCTGTGTCAGACATAGGCTACTCTGAGGATTGAAGGTGAAAACTGTATCATTTCAGGAGATATTAATCAGTCTGAACTAAACGAAACCGAAATAGTCCATGAAAACTTGCATTATAGACCCCCTGCGAAAACTGCGCAGTTCAGGTTGTGACATTTTGAAAAGACAGTGTTAGACACGATACTGTTAATGACAGTAACACATTATATTATTATGTACCTATAATTATTATACATAATGAGAAGCAATGACAACCTAATGAACGCTTTCAACTAATTCTTTGGTTTTACTTTCTAGATGTAAATTATCGTTAATATTAACACCATTGTTCAATTAATAATATGTTGCTCTCTTGATTGTCTGCAGTCTGTACGAAACATTGCAGCAGATAAACAGGCGCAAGAATATTTAACACAGCGGTTCTCAACCTGTGGGTCGCGACCCCCGCGGGGTCGCCTTACGATTTCGCAGGGGTAGCCTGTGACCTTCAGAAATTCGTAAAAAGTTGTCAACGTAGTCTCTTAATATTTAATATCATGTAAATATGATTACCACACCAACTGCTAGGCCTACACTACAGTGACTTAAAATTAATTTTTACTTAGCTAATTTAATTTAATTTTCCCATATTATTTTTCAAACGAACATTCTTAGTTAACTTTTACTTCTTAAAACAGCCGGTTTGCTACGAAACTGTGCTGTCAGCTGCGGTTATAATTAATAAAGAACGATAGCAAAGTTTAGGCCTATGAAATTGGAGGCCGCCTAAAATGAATCAGGATGAGGCGAGTGTTAGGAAAAGAAAATATAACAAAAATAGTTTAAAGTATGGTTTATTTCCAAAGTTGCAGAAGGAATAGAGAAACCACAATGTGTCATTTGTAATGGCATTTTGTCGGTCGAATCGAAGCCCAACAAACTGAAACGCCAGTTTGATACTAAACATCCTAACTTCGCCAGGATGCCCAGTAGTTTAAGAACAAAGCTAATGACGTCGAGAAAGGCAGACTTGATACCGGGTGCAAGTACAAACAGCAAAACGGGGCAGCTGTTGAAGCCTATTCGGTTGCTCTCAGAATCGCAAAAGCCAAGAAGCCTCACACAATTACCGAGGACGTGTTGTTGCCAGGAACCAAAGACATTGTTCGAGCAATGCTTGGAGCAGCTGAATTATAGGCCTATGTTAAAAAATAGAATCCAATTTTCTTGTCTAACGACACCGTCAGCAGAAGAATTCATGCCATGTCTGGTGATATTATTACCAATAAAAAAATTACAAATTTGTCCGTTAATTATTGATTAATCAGTGGAAAAAATCTGGTCCATTTGAATTATTCAGAATAGGTCTAAAGCTCGACGAATCCACAGATGTTGCAAACATAGGCCTACATAGTACATAGTAAAATACACAATAAATATGAAACTTCAAGTGAACATTTCACTTACATAATTTTACTTTTAAAATTTTCAAAATGTTTAGTTACAAAAAATTACAAATTGTCTTGCTAATTATTGTTTAATTGCGCATGATGCAAAATATTATGGATTAATGGTGAGAAGTAAAATGCATCATAGTGGTAGGAAAAATGCGGTGAAGGGGAGTAACGCGATCAATTTTATTGTTGGGGGTCGCCGCAACTTTGGAAATGTTATCAAAGGGTCGCAGCACTAAAAAGGTTGAGAACCGCTGATTTAACATCTTCTTAATACTGAAGAGTTTAGTAAGTCAACTGACATTAAAAATTCGCAGTGGATCCGTTCACGCCCCGGGCGTTATCGGATCCCCAGTACTACATTCACGCCCGTCGCGTTATTGGCTAAAGCCTGTCACGTGAACTTGTTGTCTTCCCGTGGAATTTTGATATGGCGGACATCTTGAGGGTCGGTTAGGCCAGGTTAGGATTCGTGGGGTCGTTTAGGGTAAAATTAGGCGTCGTGAGGGTCGTTTAGGGTCAGATTAGGCGTCGTGAGGGTCGGTTAGGGTCAGGGTTAGGTTAGTGTCGTCTTTAGAAAACACGGTGAACAACCTTCCACCGCAATCGGGAATGTTTATCGGTCGATTCGTTTCACGTACACACATGTGACAGGCAATGACCAATGGCGAGGCGGGCGTGATTATAGTCCCAGGTTTAGGCTCACGTCGGGCGTGACTGTATCCACGACCTGAAAAATTACCTGATCAGGCAATGATATGAAGCCTACAATGCTCTATCGATTGATATTACACTGAAATGTAATGTTGATCTGACTTAAATTTGACTAACCAAAAATGAAAGCACTCTCTCTTTCTCATTTTGAACACTGTTGTGTAAGATCAATAGTCAGATCTGTGAAGCGCAGCCGTCCGCGCGGCTTAGTCTGCAAGCAATAGCCTACTAGCACACAGCTTTGCCTCGTTGGCCTGTGTGCTATGTTCAGTCGTGTGTGAATTTAGAGCAGGACTAGTCAATAATATGCAACAGAAAGCGACACGCCCAACGCCCAACATGTACCTGTGTCTTCCAATGAATATACATATACATAGGCGACAAGACTACCAATGTGCAATAGATTTTATTGATTCAAGTATACGTGTTTAAGCATCTACGAATCTTGGCTCAAAACCATCGCTTCATGACCTATATGATAATTGATAGCTAAGTTTAAAGATAAACTGGTAATATTTAGCATTTAGATTCATTCATTCATTCATTCATTCATTCATTCATTCCGAGAATCTATATAGCGCCTCTCCAAGAGACCTACTCAGAGGTGCTCCCAGCCCAGCCACAGCCAAAAAGTGATTTCAGAGACTTATAAAAAAAGCAGGCGAGTTTAACTTTTTAACAATCGCAAGTCTAGTGGCAGACCATTCCAGATGGAAGGTCCCACAATCAAAAAGGCTCGACGCTGTCCTGAGTGTAGGACATTATCCCCCCTGGACATAATCCCCGGACATTGTCCCCCCCCCCAGGGTAGGACATAATCCCCCAGTCTAATCGTATACTATTCTTGCGGAAATGCATGAAAATGATGAAAATAATTGTTGGCCTAAATGGAAGTTTGATTTATAAGATGTACGCTCGTATAAGTGTTTCCGTAAATAGAAGCTGCATTGATTAAATTAAGTTTTTATTTCATTGAACCAAAGATTTGTTTGTGTCAATCGGTTCTTCAGTTAGTAAGTGAAGACTTGTTAGTGTCATACAAATTTTAAGTTAAAACGTGTTAATGTATGTCAGTTGCTAACAAAAGTGTTTCATAGCTGAAAAATTGCCAACAATTCTAAACTCCGATTCTATGTCTAAATGACACTAACTAGTCTTCACTTTATAACTGATTCACCGATTGACACTAACAAGTCTTAACTTTCGTACTAGTTTTGAACTGAGTGACATTAACAAGTCTTAAGTTTAGGCCTACACCTTAATGAAATAGCCAACAAAAACGGCAATTAAGGTTTATCAATGACATGCAGACTATCTATGCTATTTACACAGAGGGGGGATTTTGTCCTGGGGGGATAATGTCCTACGCAAATTCGGGGGACAATGTCCGGGGATAATGTCCGTGCCCCGCTGTAGTTATGTTATCTCACGGGATCAAAAGCTTCCCCTTGCTGAAGAGCGAAGACTTCGACAGGCCGCGAGGTCAGAGACAGTTCGACAAAGATCAGACAAGCAGGATGGAGCGCAGGTTGGAGCGCAGCCAAGAAGGCGCCGCCACACATGTGCAGCAACTCGGTAGGAGATGCACTGAGAAACAGGGAGCCAGTGAAGGACATCACGCATAAGCAGAGAGACAGGAGCATATTTAGAAAGGCGGCCAATGAGGCGAGCAGCTGAACGAGAAACTCGATTGATCCCCAGTGGTAAAATTATAAGTACCGAACTGCCGTGATCAATTCTATTAGTGACAGAGGCATGCACAAGAGTCACAGTAGCATTATGAGAGAGGGATCGTTCGACAACTCGGAGTTTACGAAGCTTATAGTAGCAACTACGAGTGATCGAATTAATATGCTGTGAGAAATTGAGCTCTTGATCCAATATGCGTAGCTGCATTGAGGCACAAAAAGGCCTTTTTTATGTGCTGGAACTTCTATTGACCAATGACCCAATTGACCAGGATTTTTCCAATGGTCTGTGACATTGCCTCTTCTTGAATTTAAGTCTCGCTTACGTGCCTGCTTGATCCAAAGTGACTCCGAGGTCTCGAGCTGTGAGAGAGAAAGAGATAATGAGGAAAGTCCCGCTAGTAGGCGCAGGTCAATGGATGCCAATTGTCTGGGGCTACATTAATTTGGTTTTACAGGGGTTCAGAAGTAAACGGTTTGAGGCCATCCATGATGATAGAGAATCAATGGCATGAGACATTAACGATATAGAAGACATTGCATCAGCGGCGAGGCGGTGTACATAGGCCTGAACATCATCAGCATAGAGTTGGTGCAGGACACCGCAGGAGGCCACCTGTGGACAGCAAGGCATTAATACCAGCTGTGTAAAGAATGTTCAGTAGAGGGCCTAAAACTGAGCCCTGTGGTACACCAAAAGGGACTGGGATCCAACGGTACCTAGAAGCACTCACAAACACAATTAGTGCGCTCAGACAAAAGGTAGCGAAACCATTTTAAGGAGTACCAGTCACTCCAAAGGAGATAGAGAGACCTTGGAGCAAGATAGAGTGATCAACTGAATCAAAAGCGGCGCTAACGTCAAAAAGAGCTAAGAGAGTGACCTGACCACGGTCCATGGCGCCATAGAAGTCAGACAGAAGACGAAACAAAACAGCCGTAAAGTGTTATACAATAGCTAATTTGACCAGTACATAATCGCGCAAATACACATGTAGGCCTACAACAAATTAGGCCTACGTTGTATTTACCTTGCACTTTTACATTTCATTGTCTTTTATAGAGCAGTGTTTGGTACACAGAGAGCAATACGTAGACCACACAAAACTAAATTCGCAAACAACATTATGAAACTGTTTAAGTAGTAATGTCTTCACTTTTGCCATTTGGGAAAATAGGCTTTTGTACATTTACCGAAAGCCAAACAAGTTCAACGAAAGTAAAATCATTTTGATCGATAACAAAATTAATTGCTGATAGGCCTACAGTGAACTTTTTATCTTGGAGACAAACTCTTATAAACTATTAGGGGAAAAATTCATAGTTTGACACAGTGTGATTTTCCTTACAGATTTTATTTTAGTTACAGTTATAGTTATAGTTAATGATATTTTATTTTTAGTTATAGTTATAGTTATAGTTAGTATTATTTTTTAGTTATAGTTATAGTTATAGTTAATGGATTTTTTATTTTAGTTAATTTTAGTTAGTAGTTATAATGAGGCCAAGCGAAAATGTGCATAATTAAGACGCATTACACAATTTGTTCAGAGCTTGGAAAGGCTTTCAAGAATGGGTGCATTCAGCTTCATGAATACACGACGTTCCAAATTCACTGACATCCGATTGCGTTTTCCACTACATAGTTCCCCACATACACTAAAGACTCTTTCACAATACGCTTCAGACGCCGGGGCAGACACAATGTCTTCTGCTAGTGGAGCCAGCCTTGGGTAAACTTGCTCCCTTTCTATCCAGAAGGTAAGAGCTGGTTGCTGAAGATCTTTAAGGTAGCGACATTCGGCAATATAGCGTCCAAGCTCCATCTTAAAGTCATCGGTACTGTTAGCCAGTGCACTGATTGGTTGACTGATGATGTTGTTGATCCTGTGCGAGAGAAATGTGAATCTCTTAAGTGATGCAGAGGACGCAGAGGTTGCTGCAGTTGAACTTGATGAAGTTGACTCAGCAGTTTCGATAGGTTGGGCATCGCCTGACAGAGGAACTTCATGGTCATATGTTCTTGGCTGCATCTGTTAAGGCAAACAATTATTGAATAATTTATTTAATTTTCTGCTTATTACAAAATAATGACATAAATAGAAGAGAATAGTACATGTATACTTTAGCCAGTACTGTAGCAAGGATGCAATAATACCCCAGTTTCAGAGAAGTGCTTACTGCTTGGAAAAATATGTAAGTAAATAAATGCGACTTCAGTCTCGATTTTAAGAAAAATACTGAAAGACTCTCATATGATTTATATAAATTGCTTAATTAAGATAAACACTTTTACAATATGTTAGCAACATCGTTACAGCACCAAGATAAAGGCTGAAAACTGAAACAGATGCATAGAAAAAAAACGTAGGCACACATACCAGAACAATGATGTGCTTCTTTGCAGCTATTAGAAGATTATCCATATCTGGAGTGAACATAATCGCTGCTATATCTGGTGAAAGCAGACATGCGACTCCTGGAAGTGGATCGAACTCTGGGTCCACTGGGTTTATATACCTCTGAAATCTGAGCTTCATGGCTTGTTTGAGGAACTTACTGACTAATGCTGATATTCATGTCAATGTAGACGACAATGTAATATTTTACTGATGTTTTAACAAATACACAGAAACCAGGAAAGAGTGAGATAGTTACCTGGAACTTTATATCTTGAATCCATAGCTGTGCAGAAAGCAATGAAAGATTGATTCTGCACAATGCGTGCAGGCACTCCAGTCATAACGATCATCTCTGTAAGTAGCCTGTCTCGAACCATACTCTCAGTTGACCCTGGTGCCCAGTGTTGTTTTCTTTTGAAACACTCTGCTATGGGTACAGACCTTCCGGTAGACTCAACAGCCGAAATGTTGGACGCATGCTTACCAAGCTCTGCAAACAGTATGGCATGTGTCACTGATGCATTTTATACTTGCACAAACAGAAACACTAGTTATAGATACTTAACCTTGATGCTTAACCAATGATGAAGGGTAGCCATTCCAGAGTGATCTGTTTTGAATTATTGTCTTCACTTTGAAAAATAAAGAATAAATTACCCTTACGATAATTATATAAGCTGAAACAACACTCAATCTCTTAACAGGTTTATTTTTAATCTCGTAATATGAAATATTGCACCGGTAGTATAGCAATTTGAAGCACTTTAATTAAATACATGACACATAGAAATATTTCTTTATGACGACACCTAGAAACAAAGAGAGACGCTGTAAAGCTCGCAAAATTCAACAAACAAAATGAAAAACAGCCATTGGCAAAGTTGAGTCTGTTAATTGTACATGTACGGCACACTAATATCTTACCAGTTTTTATTATCTTCGCCGAGTCTCCTTCTAAGCACCGCTTTCTATCACTCTCTGCAGTGCAGACTTCTTTGTATGTAGATGGATGGTGATACTTGATATGATTGAGCAGATTAGTCGTGTTTTTACCGGTTATGAGCCGGCCACATAACTTCCCCTCGTTAGCACCACCACCGCTGATGATACACGAACTCTTATTTCTGACTGAATCGTACTTGAAATGACTCCAAACAGAATTTCCGCGCTTGCGGCCGCTCAAGATCTTTAGAGACATTTTTACTACAAGATTAGCCTACTACGACTATTGTTTTGCAAATTTGCGCTAGTTAACGTAACGTGGGTCGCAATCTCTATCAAAACGTTTACAATAAAATGCGCCAGTACTACTGGGTTAATTCACAAATTCAAAATCCCGGGGCGAACATAGGCTATTATTAATTTGTAGTGCATTTTCAAGTTCTCATGTTTGACTTCAATTTTTTTGCAGGGCTAACGAAAATAGCGATGAATTTTCGTTAGTGTTATTTTCGTTATAGTTATAGTTATAGTTAATGATATTTTTTAGTTATAGTTATAGTTATCGTTAACGAAATCATTTTATTTTCGTTAACGAACATTTTCGTTATAGTTATCGTTAACGAAAATCACACTGGTTTGACATTGTTATGAAAAACAGAATCACGTGCTTGTTTCCAAAATGCCATCTTCCTAATCTATTCCAAACCAATATAATATCTCTAGCACCGTAACCATAGTGGCCTCTAGAAGTGAAACCACACAAAAAACTAATCCGCTTACAAGCCTGGTCGAACTCCGATTAGTAGCATTAATGAGTGAAGACATTGAATTGCCTGGAAGACTAAACAGTTTTCAGTTTGTTTATGCATTAAACCTGTTGAATATTTATCAATAGCGTCTGCACGATTTTACAAACCCCGCCTGCATGAAGGGGTGAAGGGTATTACTTTATCTCACAAAGTCTAGTCACCACCACTTTTATAAGTGGTGGTGACATCACCGTTACAATACATAGTTACGACTATGCATGGGCTGTTTGTATTCCGTACTTTCATATGAAACCGTCATAGACAAAATGGGTCCCATCAAATGTTCATGGGCATGCTGAAAGGGAAAAATACATTGAGTCTGTACGAGTTGAGTTAGTGGGCAATCTTCATTCCTTGTTTTCAATTATTATCCGCCAATTCCATATAAACTGGATCTTCATAAGTAGTTTCCCGCATAGGTACATTGACGTAGTGTACCTCGATGGTTGGACTATCCCTGGCTCTTTCGATCTCCTGTGTTGATGTGCTGGTTGTGTCCAGAGTGGAGTAGACTGGGGTTTCAGGCAGCGGGCGAACACCAGCAAGTGAAGAGTATGGACGAGTACTAAGGATTTGCGACACAGTTTCCTGTGGAAGCTCTTCATCTGCTAATGTTGTTGCTTCTTCGGCTGTTGTTGCTGTTGGTTCAGCGGTTGTCATTTCGGTTGTCATGGATTTTACAACAGAATCGTCCACTTCTTCGTAATGATGCGCGGTGCTTTGATCTCGTCTGGCCATTTCCAATGCATTGCCTGCATTTATTGTACATTAGAAGAATTATAATAATATTATAAGCATCTAAATACTATTTAATATCGTTGAGGACAGCTTCGTTTGAAGTATATATAGATAATTATAGGATAATTTCAAATAAGCGTAAGCATTCAAGTGTCTCTTATAGCAGCGGCTTGCTAAGATGGTGAATTAGTGTACAATACATCATTATACGACTTGCTCCATAATTTAGGTGTAGTAAAGTCCATAACCTGCGAGCATGCCCAAATGTAGCACATAGGACCAATATCCCCGCAATTCTCCATACACAGTCTTGCATAGGTCCTCTCTGTTGCCAAAGGAAAATTAATGCTAGCAGGTTGCTTTGCATTATATACATGTGGAGTAACCTGCCAGCCAGAGTGATGCTGTTTGGGTTTTCAGACTACAAACTGAGATATCTTATAATATAAGTCTTAGTTTGTTTACGTTGTCCTTCCTTATGTTTGTTTGTCCGCATCTAAAGGCTCCGAAACGGAACGCTTTAGCGATTTAAAAAATTTTTCAAAACATAATTACGCCACGTCTTGATCAACGCGACTATTTTCAGCTCGCAATTTTATTTAAACGCCGATATATGGACATTTTAAATTACCAACTGCTTCGACGAGGCTATCTTATAATAGCATGGCCATTTGTCCACGTCACACTGGCTTAATATGCAATCTTAAATTACGTCACGCCTGCTAATTATGCAATCTTACGTCACGCAGGCTAACGGCAGACTGAACTTCGTCTATTATTTAACAAATAATACGCCTATTATAATTTAGAGATAACCCGTGTAGTACGGGGAACAAATAATACGCCTATTTAAGGTAGAGATAACCCGTGTAGTACGGGGAACAAAATAATATTGCCTATATATAAATTTGCTTTGCCCGTGCAGTACACGGGCAAAGCAACAATGTTCACCTCTAAATATCGTTTCCATTCAGATACATGGACATTTTTTAATATTTTAAGCCCATCAGCAAATATAGTAAGTAAGTAGCCTTTATTTGCAGCCGTTAAAAATTACGCCTGGGCAAAACCCGGGCGAACGCCGGGTAAAAAATGCTAGTCTTAGTATAGTCCAAAAACCCTAAATTCATCACTCTAAAACAGGATACCCTTTCGTTGCTCCATCATTTATAATAATTATAACCAATAACAACCTGCTAATGAGTTTGCCATCAAACAGGCCCGCATGAATATGTCACCTTTTCGTTTCGATTTCATAATTGCGCCGTTGCGCGTGAAACATGATGAACAACAGTTGCAGCGCCTTCAGGTCAACAAAACACTCCTATAATTAGTGGGCCTATTAGTTATTATTAATTAGTAACTTCTATCGCGCCCGTGGCTAATGCACAAAACATCAACCGATAGCACATCAAGATCATGTAGTAAGGTTTCCTGCCTGTGAAATATTCAGGGAGATATACGCTTACTAGGTCCAGGCATTTCAGCTCGCAAACTACTTACAGAAACGCCTGTTAGTTATATATACAGCTAAGGAGGTCTTCGTATACATGTAAGACATTCTGTGCCATTGTGCCATCCATGGTCAGAATGTATCCATATGTAACGGTTCCTGTTGCAACGGATACCAATCTATTAGGTAACCGGTGTAACGTAACGTCCATGCGTAGACATCTGCTCAAAGTAAGTTGGTGTTTTGTGGGTACCAGTTTCTTCTGGTAGCAAATTTACAATGTTGCGCGAAGAAAAGCATGACAAGGCAATTAAAGATACGAGTCTCACAGGACATTTTGGGTTAAAATTTGCACATTAACGGCTAGGTTCTGTAAAAAAATTAATCGAAATGATAATGTACTAAAAACAAATTATTACGTCTTATGTGGCGTTTCTGAAGAATTAGTCCGAGATTTAGTACGATAACGACTCCACCAATAGGAAGCAAAATGGCCAGCAACGTCGTCTTGCTGAAGCCTGTTAATGCATGATATTCACTCACAGTTAACTCGCAATGATTATAATCAATACAAGCCTATATATATCAGTTACACCTCATACCGATGAGTAGTGTGACTCTTGCTGTGCCTTCTATGGGGGACAGTGTAGGCCTCTCAGACGCTCTCGCTGACCGGTCTAAAGCTTTGGAATTCCGATCACTTATCTTCGCTTAGACAGTTATTTGATTTCCTTAGGTCTAAACTTAAGAATCATCTATTTTAAATTATTTGTCCATTGTAACTTGGCTTCGGGATTCTCTTGCCTTTTTCAATTCAACCTGGCTTATCCAATGGCTAAAAAGGTTACATTTTACATTTTGCTTTCACTGATAATACATTCTCGGGGTTATTAATCCTATTAAACTAATCAAAGACATGCTTTACTTGTGTCTGCAAATCATCAATAAATGCTTTAAGTATTGATCAACCAGTCACTTAGTGTTTAGAAACATGCAAGCCATACATATTACTGCCGTGTATGAAAAAATTGACCTAATTGATTACTGGGGGCATTTTGTAAATTATAAATTAGGTATTACAAACACAGAAGTTAGACGAAAACAGTATTTTTTTCCTACCAAATGAGACGTTAAACATGGCTCTTTGATGTACTACTCAATTATTTGTCAGAGAGTTACACCAAATGTCAATGCATTAAGTAGAATATAATGTTGATTAGTATTTCATTTTTTTTTTAAACTACGCTTTTCGTCATCGCACAGTGAAAATCAAATTCGAAAGAACAATTTATTCTTTGAATTTAATTCAAGCCACGAAAACAATACACTTTAGGCCAGATTTGCACTTAGGTCAAATCCAATAGTGAGGATAAAGACCAGACAGACGGCTAAGGTTACTGGCATTTGGAAGTTGAGCGACGAGGAAGCTACGTACTCACCATGAGCACTTTGAATACTGATAGTTATGTTGACTGTTTTCGAAATGCTTGTATTCGACTTTTTATGATAAGCGACACACTCGTATACGTGTAAGACATTCTGTGCCATTGTATCATCTATGGTCAAATGAGGTCCATGCGTAACGGTTCTTGTTGTAACGGATACCCATCTATAGGTTACAGTTGTATCGCCATCACCCCAGCATCGCAGACGATTTCCGTAGTTGTATGATTCCTTTAAGGGCTCGACATAAAGATTCTTTGGCCGGACTGAATTTCAGTTTAAAAAAACCACAGAACTATTGTAGCATTATTAAACATAAGAGGAAACCTATACAAATGTGTGGGCCTGCATAATAAAGTAATCTAAAGTAATCAAATTTTGGGATAATGAATGCAAAGAATAAATGTTCGTTTACAGTAAAAACTATCAAATCAAGACAGATTTCTACGTTCACTGGTTCCAAAGCGGACCTGTATCGGTGCCAACTGATGACAATTAAGTAGCTTATTGCTTCACTTTGTGAGCCAAAAATTATGGCTTTTAGTTAAGTTTCCTATGCTCACCTAAAGATTGATTCTTCATATGGAATTTACATAACTTTAATAGCTACCTATTTAAATGCATGATAGAAGATGAATTAAGAAAAGTAGCAATTGCTATGTAGCAATTTCAACTGTTTTGCATCTTCTATTATTATTGCAGATTTGTAGAATGTTTAGTGTGTTGACATGGCAAATACTTTTGTTGAAAGGAATAACAATTCGATGAAGGTTCTTTCGTTTGTAATATCCAAATACTTTAATAAATTATATTATTTTAAATTTATGCTTACGCCAGACGACAGCAGCTGTGAAGTTCCACTTGTATTTATAGTTGGGTGCATTTCTTGCTCTGGTGACGCCTTCTTGAAGCGCAACTGTTGAATTCAATGGCAGGAAATAAGTTGTACAGCTGTAGGTCTTTCCGTTATCTTCAGCCTTCAGTTCCTTTGTTATTGCGTAAGAAACCTCCCCACTTCTATTTCTAAATGTTCCGTCAAATTCTTTACCATCATTTCTCGACCACTTCATAACAGGCGAAAAGTCACCGGAAAAACTGATGTTGCACCACATGGTAAGAACAGTGCCTTCTAGAACTCTATTGTCTTCATCGCTTGTATTGGTACCACATTTAGGATTAGTTGCTGAAAGTAATTTGACATAATGCAAAACTTTATTACTCTATTGGCCAATGCTAATTCAACAATTCCGCGGGCTTCAGGCATTATTAAACAACAGATATTTGATACTATAATTTTGTATTACGTTCTTATGGTGTAAATAATATGAGCAACAGCCAATACAAAAAAAATTCGAGCTTCGTCAAACATTCAGGAACATTCTCAGAGCACACAAAACTTCAATATGAATGCAGTGTGCGTAAAATATTGAAAAGTTAAAATTATACTTCGTGAAAATTAATTGTTACGTCCTGAAATATATCGGTCAATTAAACTAACCAAGAACTATCAGTTGCGCCGTTCGAATGATCGTACGCGTCTTCTGAATGACAAAACACTTGTAAATTCCTGCATCTTCCATCTGCGTGTAGTTCTTCATCAGTGTGACCTCTCGGCTGAACTCATTCCTTACATTATTGACTGTGAAGCCACTGAATGTATGCGATCCATCAAATACAGAACTTTCACCCAACATATCTGGATTCTTAAAATTCCATTTAATCGATGAACCAGTAGAATTGTGTCCACACACCATAGACATTGATTTTCCTGCTATAACAGCCGTGTTGATAGGACCGCGTTCATCTTCCGCTAAAACAAAGTTTCTCAACTTCTCTCATTTATTCAGGCACGAATAAAGATATAAACTAGATAATTGGTTTAGCTTGATGATTTAAATCATTGTGAATGTTACTTTTAGCAGTAAAAGTCAAAGTGACTGAACTGCAATAATCATCTGCTAAGCTATGACAATCTGTAGACTAGCATAGAGACTCTATTCCAACATAATGGTCTTGCTGAAGTGAAACTATAATATTAATGGCAGCGTTGTAGAGGATTGACCAAGCGAAATCCGTGTGGACAAAGGGGCCGGAAGGAAGGTTACGGGTCACAAGCAAGTGTTAAGGGACGACCCTTGAGTCTAGGTCAGACTGGTGATGATCGTTCACTGGGATGAACAGCAACGGGCCACTAATTCAAAACAATTGAGAGAAACCAGCAACTTAACCGAGTCCTGTACTAATTAATTATTGATGCGAACTCCAACACAAGTGTAGAAGGTTTACTCACCGGCTGTAACGCGCATAAAGCAGAATAAAATAGCTACCCACATAATTGCATAAGAATGCAAATGATTCACACGTTACTCAATCAACTATAATACACGCAAAAGTGTTCGTAATATAGCGAAGTTTATGTACTCTGTTGCAGCTTCTATACTATAAGCCCATGAAAAATTAGTGAAAACTGCTATTGCAGGCGAAGATTATCTGAAGCCATTACTAAGATCCTATTAAAACCAGGCCTACACTTATAGTCCTCATTACCTCTATGGTAATAAGCAACAGCAATGCAATAAAATAGAAATAAAAACCAAATGAGCGCAAAGGTCTCCTTCATGCAGTTTCACCTTCATGAGAAAAAGAAAGAATAATGCATACTTGCTGCGTTGTGTACATTTAGCCATGTCTCTATGAAGCAGGTGAAGCTACTTTTACAACCGGTTTACTTTGGACCCTTGTTTGTAGAAAATCTATGAGTGAATTGAAAATATTTATTGCTCGTCTGAGTACAAATTATAGTTCAGTTAAAGCAACAGTGCATTGCTGTGAAGAAAGCTTTAGGAATAAAGCACTGTGTCTCAAATTTTTTACTGATACATTTATTATTTGAGCTTGAATCAGTAGACGGAACAAAATGTGCAAAAAAAGTAAGAGAAGACAGAAAAGGAACGTAGACAGAATAAATTAAGTATGCCAGAATGCTGCAAAGATAGATGGATACATAAGTATGCAGAAAATGCATTAATGGATGGTTGGATGGTTGGATGGATGGATGGATGGATGGATGGATGGATGGATGGATGGATGGATGGATGGATGGATGGATGGATGGATGGATGGATGGATGGATGGATGGATGGATGGATGGATGGATGGATGGATGGATGGATGAATGGATGGATGGATGGATGGATGGATTGATTTATGATTGGTTGGATGGAAAGGATGGATGGAAGTATAGATGGATGGATGGATGGATGGATGGATGGATGAACGGACGGACGGACGGTCGGACGGATGGACGGATGGACGGATGGACGGATGGATGGATGGATGGATGGATGGCTGGATGGATGGATGGATGGATGGATGGATGGATGGATGGATGGATGGATGGATGGATGGATGGATGGGTAATAGACGGTATAATTAGTTGTAAATTATGTGAATGCACCTCGAAATTACATAATTTTTAACAACGGAACCGATCCATAATTAGCTATATTTTATATTATTGCGTACATTGTACTTGTTGGATAAAGAAATATAAGATTCTGTGTGTTTTGAAACTGATCTATGTATCCAAGAACATTATAAATATAATGAGGCTTCATTTTTAACAATAGCCTACAAACTAGTCCATAGTCTGTGTTAGGTGCAGCGAAATTTAAAGGCAACATGGAACAAGACTTTAACGTTATTGTTCACGACAGTCAAATATGTCAGTGGTCCTTGCAGTTATTGCAAGTTACTTCCGATGTTTTGTGCGAATGCTTCCTGCAAACCGGCTTCTCACTTCATCTTCAGTATCTGTTTCAGCTAATTTAAGATCTAAATCTGTAGCTGTTGAGAAACGTTTACGTAGAAATATCGGATTACGTTGTGATGCTGCATTTAGCCATTTTCAGACAGATGTCGTGTATTATTATTTATTTTGATCACTTCCAGTTTTCAAAAGACAAATAAGTAAGCAAGCAAATGAAGTCCTGCATTCCCTCTAAAGAATGGCATATTTGTTTCTCTTCCAGGAAGAATAATGAATACGCTATAGTCCAAAAAACTAACCCCCAACCGGTAGGCCCTACCTCAGCTATATCGGGTATAACTTTCGAATGGCGTGGGATACCACCATGATCTTTACCTCAAAATGTGCGCAAATGGGAAATGAACCTCCTACAGCTGCCTAAAATGTCAAAATTATATTCCATATGGAAAAAGTTTGTGAAGCAAAATACGTAGGGGTGGTCACCCCACTTCCTCTTGGTAGCCCGAGGGTTAATCCTGGCGTTTCCTTAAGTTAAAGTACACATACTGATAGTCAACACGAATAATATTTAGAACATGAATTTAGAGCAACATTAGAATATTATAGTTGGGCACATTCGGGTGCATTTGAAATGAACAATTTCTGCGCTACGATTATCTATTGGCAGCTTGCGATGTTCGACGGATTCTTTTTAGCTACCATGGGCAAGTTGCTGGATATGCCTACGTTACTCTGTCACGAAACAAGACAAGTTGGTACTTTGATGTAAACGGCAAGTCCTGCCATGTAGGTGAGTGTCCGAGACCTTACAAATCGTCCTCAAGGAGCGAGCAGATAAAGAAAGACTTAGATGTTTTACTTGACTTTTCTAATTAAGTATGTTGGCTCAATAAATTGTCAAAACGTCAAAGCAAATCCCAATCTGTGCCTTCATATTGATTCTTATTTTCTTCATATCAAACATGGTGGCCTGCTATGGGCTGCATCTTGTGCATTTTATTCAATATATCTTAATATAAAACTTATGGGTGTGGCAACACACTGTTTTGAATCATAAGATACAGAATAATGTGAAAGCAGCTGCGAATATTTGTTTAGCGTGACATAGGCTACTTGTGAAAGCCAGGCCAAATTTACTGCATTCGGAAAGTATGCGATGACTGTAGATTTCATATGCAGCAGGGCATACAGAAAGTGGACACATATCTGCATTTCGTTTTCATTTCACTTTTTCTTCCGCTTCGGCGGTAGATTAAAGACAAAAACTTAGGACAACCGCAGTAAACTGTTCAGCAGGGCAACATTGAGTAACTATCCTATTCTGATTAGAACTTTTCAATTAAGCTTTCATGGCTGGTTTTATCCATGTGAAAGCTGTTGCTTCATTATTACCGTCATTTGTAGAATTTTACTTCTAATAAGAAGCATGATGCTACTAAATTTGCTTGTATTTTATGCCTTGTCAACAGAGGCCGGTAAGTGATACCTGTGTCACTTAACTAATCTAACAGGTGAACTTATAATAGAATCTGATATGTGATATCTATGTTATAACGATGTTCCCTGTCTTATCTAATAAAATTATGCCAAGTTCCATAGAATGTGATACGTGGTAACCAAGTGATAACGATGTTTCATGTTTAATCTAATATGTAAATCTCTAAAGCAGCTCATTTGAGTAGATATGATCAAATAAGTAAGCGCCAAGTCACCTTAATCCGAGCCATTACTTATAGCGGTGGTATCCGACTCAAGCCTTGCGTTAAACTTCCGGCTACATAATATTTTGGTCTAGAGATAAACCCAGAATAGAGACAACTGGTGACGCGTCAGAGATAAGACCGCTGTAGACAGTTATGATGCCGACCTTCATCAAGCTTTCAGAATGTTCAGCGCTTAATCTTAACGGTCGTTGACAACTAAACGAGACCGGTCAACGGTTGGAGGACAGAACAGTCCGTGGAAACATAGGACTTAACCTGCTTCCAAGAAACGCTAAATAACTAAGCGTATTGACCAAAAACCACAAGTAGCCTATTTAAAAAAATGTTTTCGATTGCATTTTAAGTATCGATTCAAATCGAAGATAACGGTTTCCGACATTGTGCATGGCCGCCCAATGCTGGATTTTTATGGTTTACCATAGTAGTAATTCAATCTGCCTAAATAATTATAATTCTTCATTCCTGAAAAGCTTATTGTATTGTTTTTATTAGGTGATAGTTTAGTAATCGAACCATGTTTGTGTGCAGTTTGAATTATTTGTTTACTTATGTTTGTGTTTACATGAGAAAATTTGTATCATTAGTTTTTTTACCATTTGTCCGCTTTTGAGAATTAACTATTGAGAGGGAGGAGCGTAGAAAACATTCTTTGGATGAATGCTCTTACGTCTCCTTTACCAGCACACATTTTGCTGCTGGCAATTCATTAGCAGTGTCATGTTTAAATTCATAAATATTTCTTTTAGCTGAGGAGACAATGGATCCTCTCAATACGGCTGTGGTAACAGGAAATCTAATGTCTATGGTTTGTGGATACAATTCTACTGGGTCTTCAATTCAGTGGACTTTTAAGAATCCAGATGCGTTGGGTGAAAGTTCTGTATTTGATGGATCGCACACAATTAGTGGCTTCACAGTCAATAACGTTACGAATGGGTTCATCCGAGAGGTCACACTGATGAAGAACTACACGCAGATGAAAGATGCAGGAATTTACAAGTGTCTTGTCATTCAGAAGTCTCGTACGATCATTCGAACGGCGCAACTGATAGTTCTTGGTTAGTTAAGTCAACAGTAGACAATTTATATAATAATAGAACCTGCTGGCAGATCTAACTTATCTCAATATCTTTGCATAGTGCATACGCTGCACTGATGTATTATTCATTTACTTTGGAAATGCTGATGAATAGTTGCTGACGTTATTAGCATTGCTTACTAATTCGCTCAGTAAAACAGAAGATTCTATTTGAGGCCGTTCATTCCATCGATATCGTAATACTAAAGATATAGTATCAAATATAATTGTGGTTGATGTTTGTTGCTTAATCGCATGGGCTTTTGCGTCATGCATAATTAAATACCGCACCATTTCTAAACATTACTTTTGGTTCCATTCAGTTTTGCATTCTGTCGAATTACTTTCAGTATCTGATCCTAAATGTGGTACCAATGCAAGCGATGAAGACAATGGAGTTCCGGAAGGCACTTTTCTTACCATGTGGTGCAACACCAATTTTTCCGGTGACTTTGCGCCTGTTATGAAGTGGTCGAGAAATGATGGTGCAGAATTTGAAGGAATACTTAGAAACAGAAGCGGGCAGGTTTCTTACGCAATAACAAAGGAACTGAATGCTGAAGACAACGGGAAGATCTACAGCTGTACAACATATTTCCATCCAATAACTTCAACAGATGCGCTTCAATCAGGCGTCACCAGAGCACACAATGCACCCAACTATAAATACAAGTGGAACTTCACAGCTGTCGTCTGGTGTATGCATATACATATATCTTTGAAAGTAGTTAAGCACAAGGATAGATATAAAAATGGTTAATGAACTACGTGTTATTGAACTAAGTGTTCACTAGTTTGCCCTAAAATTGTTAGCATTTAGATGCCAATCCTGATATTATATACATTATCTACTAATAAATTTAGATAGGCCTATGCCATATGCTAGACGCGTTTCATCGCAGTATTGGGCTTCTTTTGTTAGTAGACGTAATTGCCGTATATTCTTCTTAAATGTTCGAAAGGAGCATTTCTCACAATAATTTCAATATTATTAATTACGTGTTTGGATTAATTGTTTGTTGAAACACATCTAGTTGGGCCAGTGAACGTTTCTGTGAATCCTGTTAAGAGCATCTACAACATTAACGATAATCTTCAATGTCTTGCGAATGGAAATCCATCTCCAACCTATAAACGGGTGACCGCTGAACATGTTGTCATTGCTCGTGGTTCCAATCTAACGATTGATCGGACAATAGTGAGAAATATTCAAGGCGTCATATACTGCGTAGCGACAACAAATCACACATTGTCAGTAAAGATTAACATCACGATTGATCTTTCGAATTACGCTGGTAAGCATTTCCTCTGAAGAGTCCTGCACTAATTACACCGTCTAACATTTCCTGCTTCGATTTGTTTACAATGTTGTGGCATCGCGTCAAGATATTAGCACATGACACATAACGTGCCAACTCTTATCTAGTAAGTCTACTAGATCGTGTCGCTTTCAAGTGGTGCCCCAATAATGGAAGTACTGATGGGAGTACTGATGGGAGTACTTATGGGAGTACTGATGGGAGTACTGATGGGAGTACTTATGGGAGTACTGATGTCAGTACTAATGGGTGTACTGAAGGTAGTACTGATGGAGTACTGATGGGAGTACTGATGGGAGTACTGGTAGGGTACTAATGGAAGTACAGATGGCAGTACAGAACGTGGGTACAGTTTCCTCGTAGGCCAACACTTTGATTTCCTAAATCTACAGCATTTCAAAAGACAGTTTTCCTTTGGTTCCGCAAAAATGCTTTATGATAATAAAAGTTAACCACAGTCTCTCGTACGTTTAACGCTAAAGTAAGCAAAGTCGTTTTCGGTGTAAAAAACTGTTGTAGGTTTTTGGTATGATTCAATCTCATTAACCAAAATAGCCGACCAATACATAACGCATCGATAGAGCATGCTTCTCCTATTCAATAATTGCTCATTTCGGGTACATTTGAACATTTCAAGTACCATAACTCGACCGTATTTCAAGCTACTTTCAGTTGTTAATCTTTTTCACTTTCAGAAACACCTGCGACCCAGCTTGCTATCACGATCGTTGGATCAATTTGCATAATTTTGCTGATTATCGTGATTGGTATGGCAGTGATTCGTATGAAAGGTTTGTATAATTCGGAAAACTTGCAACGATCATTAAAGACATCCTGCTTGTATCATTACTTTCGAAAAAACATTTTTTAAAGATGACTAATGTTTTTCTGGTAAAGAAGGCCATTTCTCCACACTTATTCTTGGTGTTATTTTATGACGGTTAATCTTATGTTTTATATTCTTCGTTTAGAAGCCATAAGACCAGAATTTCAAGGAGAACTTATCAACGAACCAGATATTGTGCAGTATGCAGAAAATGGTAAGAGCGAACGTCTCCCAAAATTGCATTAGGGTAAAGACTGCTCTCATAACCCTCTTTGCTTCGAGGCAGCTTGAGGATGTCCATATGCCATCTGCCAAAAATCTGCTTAACGGGCAATGATGTCAGTGGTGGTGGCTTGTTCAACGGAACGGGATATTTACATTCTTGGCACTGCCTGCACGACGTGATATGTCTATGCAGATCACTGTGCATCCCTCTCCAGTAATATTTACGCCTGATTGACAGATAACATCTGTGAAATCCTGGATGAGAACAATCTTCGTGATAACCATTCAGAACACGTTGTCGCATACTTTTCGGAACCACAAGCTGATTAATATAACTCTTCTGTGGTCCTCTAGATCGAGGCTGATAATAGTGAAAAAGTAGTCCGTCGTGTAAAGCATACTCAGAAATCTCGATTACTAACTTTCGGGCATCCTTATCATTCTCAGGCAATTCACCTGACTCCAAATAACGAATGAAAGGCTGACACTCCAAACATTTATTCTGTTCGTTTGCTGTCTCTATTAGAAATGCGTCACCATCTGGTTCCTTAGGTGCAATCAAATCATCCTCCACTATGAAATTCAAGTCCACCTGTTGAACCTCATTATCAACCTGAGCCAAAAGATGCTCCTCAGCGTCATCCTGACCATCCGAGGATATTGGATATGATCGTCGCGATAATGCGTCCGCATTAGTATTCGTCTTCCCTTTTTTGAAACGAACGTCGAACGTATACTGCTGTAACTGTAACGACCATCTCAGCAACCTGCCAGATGTACTCATTTTTAATGACTGCAAATACTTCAAACTGATATGATCGGTGTAAACTGTAAATGGAGAATTAGCCAGATAACAGTGAAATTGTTTGATTGCACATATCATGGCCAACATTTCTAACTCCGTGACTGAATAAGCTCTCTCACAAGTAGTTAAAGACCTCCCCCAAAAGCAATGGGGTGTTCCCTAGCAGAAGCATCTTCCTGAGCTAACACAAAACTTGGGAACTTGAATCACAGTTAATTATAAAAGGCTTAGTCATGTCAGGATAAATCAGCACAGGTGCGGTCGTCAACGCCTGCCTCAATCAAAGCTTCCTCGCAGCTATCATCCCATACGAATTTCATGTCCTTCCGTAGCAATCGATTCAATGGACTTGCAATGATCGAAAAATTAGCTATAAACTTGCGATAATAAGATGCAAGGCCTAAAAATGATCGTATCTCTTTAGGAGTCCTTGGTCTTGGATAATCGCGAATGACCTTGACCTTCGAATCATCCACACTCACGCCATGAGGAGATAAAACGTGCCCCAAATAAAGAATTTTATCCAAACCAAAAGAACATTTGCGAGGATGTAATTTCAAATTAGCATCATTGAGGCGGTCAAAGACTTCCTGCAAATGAACCAGGTGTTGATCAAAATTTTGACTATACACCAGAATATCATCCAGGTAACACAAGACAGACTTAAAATGTAAGTTCTGAAAAACTCTGGACATGAGTAACTGAAAAAACGATGGCAAGTTCTTTAGCCCAAAAGGTGCAGCTCTAAATTGAAATTGACCCTGATGTGTTATAAAACTCGACTTTTCCCTCGAGTCAGGGTGTAACGATATTTGGTGATAACCACTCCGTAAATCTAACAAACTGAAATACTTAGGCTTTGCCTCTGTCACAGCATCAAAAATATCCGTTAATTGAGGCAATGGAAAATATCGGTACGGTGACAGCATTGAGCTTTCTATAATCAACACAAAAACGAATCTCTCCGTTTTTCTTTTTCACCAACACAACAGGCGAACTCCACATACTATCACTCGGTTCAATAAATTGTTTTGTAACACCCAAATAATCATGACGTCATAATGACTTCATTACAAGTTGTAAAGAAAGAATTTATGAAGCAAACAGTTAATAATTGCAGATATTTTAAAATAATATTAAGCGCTCAATTTGTTAATCTTTTACTGACGGTGCGCCTGCTCACACGGCAAGGTTGGCTCAAGGCTTCATTGCCACCAACTGCAGTGAATTCATTGGCAAAGATGAATGGCCACCAAACTCTCCAGACCTTAGCCCTCTTGATTATCACGTCTGGGGAGCTATGCTTGAACGTTACAAGACATTTCATCCGAAGCCGAAGAACATTGACGAGCTGAAAAAGTCTTGCAGCTAATATGGAATCAGCTGCCGCAGGACTCAATCAACAAGGCCATACTGAGCTTCACAAAAGACTTCGAGCTTGTGTGAGAGCTAGGGGTGGACACTTCGAACATGCCTTGAGATAAACTGCTCAACAGATTCTGATTTCGTAATGAAAGACGATTTTATTTGACATTGAAAATTGTAAATAACTGTCAAATTTTCTTCGGAAATGTGAAAAAATTGAATTTAACATTAAAACAGCTGTAACTTTTGAAGTTATAAAAATTATTTAGTAAAATTTTCATGGATTGTTGAAAAATTATTCCTCTGTAAATGGTGAAAATTTTGTGTTAAAATCTTAATTGGTTCCGGAGAAATTGCATTTTATCCGGTGGGACATTTTATTTTGAGCCACCCTGTATATAGCAAGTTAGATTGAACTGCAAGAGCAACGTTAGCATAAAAGGTTTGTAAAGTACAGAATAGTTTGTTTAGAGCTTCTTTCAGCACTTGCACTCAAAAGCAAAAGTAAAATTGCCGGATTTATATTTTAATTGTCGTTTAGTTCGCCTGCATCATACGAATATGAAAGCGGTTTTTATTTTTGATAAAGTAGTCTATGCATAATGCATAAACCGCACTCAAGTGACACTGTCCGAAGGAAATAAATGGATAGATGGGGAGATGCATCGTCGTTTTACTTTCACATTAATTTTGAGCAAATATCTATCAATATAAAAAATATCATTTGTCATGTTGGGCCGTTGTTAGCTGAGTCGAAATAATATCATTGCAAACAATGATAAAATATCAATGCAACAAACGAATCTTTTAATTGTTCTTTTGTTACCTTCTTTTTGCAACACACGAACCATATTCATTCAGTCATTCAGAGCACTGATATAGCGCCCCTCTCAGAGGTACTTCCAACCCAACTCCGGCCAAAGAGAAGAGTTTTAAAATGCTTATAACAGGTTATGCGGAGTTCCTGTTAAAAGAACACGCAGATTTAAAAGAAGGTTATTCCACGTCGTCGACACAACCATAGACATCGCACGACGTTGAAGCTTTGAAAAGAAAACAACAAGTTCAACTCGAGATGCAGAATGAAGATTACCGCGAAGATTATCCTGTGTTAATATGATTATGCTTATGATAATGATCGCGTGGTTACACAAGCCACTCAGAATACATAGGCTTATACGTAGTTTTTTTGTTTGTGAAGAGACTGTGATTTTATTTCTGCGACATTATTGTTAATATTCGCGTACTTTTCTAACCAGGCTAACATTGACATAAGGTCCTCGATCAGGGTTTTGGTAAATTCCAACGTCTCTGGCAATCGAGGACGTCTTATGTGATGTGTACTCGATCGGATGTGAACTTTCTTCTTGAACCGCTGGTTCCTGGGGATTCAGACGATCGTAAACGGTAGGTGGAGGTGTTGTTCGATCTTCTAGTGGAGTGTAGCATGAACGATGTTGTAAAGGTATCATATGCTGATCAGTTGGAGGAGTTTGGTTCTCTTCAGGGCGCTGGGCAGTGTTGCCGAAATCCGTTGATTTTTCTTGGTGTTCAGAGAGAGAAGGTCTATCCACTTGTAAACCAACGCTTTCGATATGGACTTGGCCTCCCATGTCGTCAATACTCTCATAAGTCGATAAGTGTTGGTCTGTAACCAAACAATCATGCAGTGGCCTAAACAAAAAGTATTCGTTTTATCCAAACATATAACTGACAAAATCTATTTATAGTGTAAAAGTAAAAGGAAAGTCTCCACATGCTGCTAAGCTCTTTCACATTCTACTTATCAATATTGGGCAAATGAAGTTCACTAAAAAGTTTGACCTGAATTTAGCCTCAGCGCTGAACAAAATGGAAGTACCGAAGTAGGGGTCTGGGTGGGATCTCGGTGAGCCAGTTCTCAGAAAAATGTTTGCAAAACTAAATCTGAAATAGTGCATTTTTAGCATGCAAATTGTTTTAATTTTTATCTTCATTATCAAAAACCTATACAGCGCAGTGAGGATTCAGTATTGACTGGCTTGTTTCTAGCATAGCAATTTGATTGCAGTGAAAAGTTACAAATTTTAACTGTTATTGTCAAATTGTGTACTCTTTAGATAAGGTTCCGTGGGCCATAAAACCATCGTCAGCGTGTCAGAAATAGCGGTCGGACTTTGACACCTCTTATTTTAATGAAAAATTGACGATCAAACTTTGGCCACTCATAGAAATAGAACAGAAGATTACGGCAAATAGTCTCTAGAGTCCGTAGGGGTGTTGGTGGCGGCGGTGGTGGTTGTGCTGGACTGCTGGTGGTGTTAGTAGTAGTCGTATGGTAGTAATTGTTGTGGTAGTAGTGGTAGTGGTAGTAGTGGTGGCGGCGGTGGTGGTGATCGTCGTCGTCGTTGTCGTCGTGGTAGCACTAGTAGAAGCAGTAGAAGTAGTATTTTCTTGAGTTTCAGTGAATACCTGAATTTTCCAGCTCTCTAGTTACGTCACGCTGTGGCGCCGTATCTCGATAAAATCGGGCTAATATGATAGAAAATAAATATATATATTAAGGAATTATCACTTTAATAATGAAGTGTACGTTGTTCGACATATTTTACTCATCATACTGTCTTGTTTATCTAACTTTAAGCGTTTAATATGGAAAGTATTTTCTCTACCCTTATCTATGGAAAATAAAGCGAAGAGAATCGCAAATCAAACAAGTAACTGAAAAAGTCCCGCATAGCCATATCTTAAAAATGCAAATTAGTATTGCCCTTACAGGGATCCTTAAGACGTGATGTAGTTTATCAAATTACTATTCAACTGAAGGCTTAAAGGAATATAAATCGCTAATTAATAATATAGGGGCATTAGCAAAAAGCCATGAGTTGTTCGAACAATGGGTAACAATGGAGAACTGTTAGACGACAAGTGCAATTTTCAAAATATACCCTTCAGGCGCTTTATGTAGACTGTGAAAACGATCACAACGCAAAGAAGAGCGAATACAGCTCCAGCGGAAATCGAAATAATTCGGACAACGTCAGTAGTCCTACTACCTAGAGTAATGCAAACAAAATTAGGTCTTTGAATAATACTGTATTTGTAACATGCAAAATTATGCTTTACATCTAACTAAATATAATATTTACCCAGGCTTTTTATATAAAAGTACTACCTGAATAAACGCTATTGCAAAGTATTTGCGACTCACTTAATGCAAACCCTGCTCAAGGACCAAGGCCAAGGTGGCCGCATGTCCATATCTTTTAATTTTGACCACGAAGTGGTATTCGCTCGACTAGTTTTGTTATTCGATTTTTTTCAAAATTGCTTTCTATGCGTCTGTTGAGATAGTTCTCTCTTTCGTCGCTGTTTCTGGTGCGTTTTGGACGATTTTCGGACGCTTACCATCGAAGCCGCAAGCTCGTCACTGATCGACATAATGGTTTCGCTCGATGAGGTGGTTTCAGGTTGTTAGGCTACCTGTACAACAATGTCTTGGTTTATGGGCCCACCGTTCTGCATCGGTGACACTATTCGACCATTTGCCGGACACTAAGAATGTCGTCCTCTGCAGAGGGATGTCCGGACGCAACGCCTTCTACCGTCTGAGAGGAACTGCCATGATGTCGAGGTGCGTGTGTTCCGACCCTCGTCGCCTGTCGTCATTCCTCTTCTTCGACGCTACGACGACCAAGAATTTCGAAAAACGTGACAACCATCAGCTCTTAATGCTTAAGCCCTCTTACCTGCGTGAGCTATGCCGCCCTCTTTCTACTTGCACGGGCCGCCGAGCACTGCGCTCCTCTGTCCACAGTGACCTGGCGGTCCCATTCGCCCGCTCTGCAACAATGTATAGCCGTTCCTTCTCTGTGGTTGGTCCCACAACCTGGAACGGGCTAACCTTAGATTTACGACACCTTTCAAACTGTTCTCAGTTTCACCAACTGTTGAAAACTGCATTCTTCCGTATGGCCTGGGTCGGGAGCGCCTCTGAGTAGGGATCTTGAAGGGGCGCTATATAAATTTTGATTGATTGATTGATACTGATAATCCATTGACTAGGCTCTTCGTGTTTGCGGGACTTTGCCAGTAGTGACTCTTCTAGTCATCTATTATTCGAGCTGTGTTCGTTTTCGACTGACAATCTGGTCATAGTTACTCTAACATCATTTAGAAAAGCGCAGGGAGCTCCACGGAATACGAATCATGAAGGGGCGCTATATAAATTTTGGAATAAAAATGAAGACAAATCAGGTCAAGAATTCGTGATCATTCGTGGAAGTTGGTTAATCTTCAACTAGTACTAAGAAATTGTTGAACTCTTAGTAGTGTTTCAAGTATTATTTTAAGCATAGGGGCCTACATGTATGTAATATAATCAATCAATCAATCAAAAATATTTATTGGCACCAAAGAACGTTGAAACATAACAGAGTAACAGTCATCTCACAAAATAAACATCAAATAGGTTAAATCGTAATAGGTTGAACTAGACAACATTCAATGGTTACCAAAAGGAGGAGCCCAAAAGGGACCAAAGTCCCGCTAGGAAGGGCCACCTATGTAACTTGGATCAGTTTGAGACAGCCGTAAAAAATAACTGAACATTGTGATTGTCGTATCATGGATATTCAATAAGACAATTTCAAAAGACGACATTATTTTACTTAACTATCTTAACTACAGACAGATGCTTCTACCATAAAACAGGTTTCATAACTGTAGAATTGCCAATTTCATGTAGGGCCTACCTACGAGTGCTAAAGTTATTAATCTCACTATTACAAATTTATGTACGAACTTAACCTTAGTGTCAATGAACACTCCCTTTATAATAGTACTTATTCTGTAGCAGAATAAGTACTATGTAAAATAAATAGATATCGACGACTACTATTACTTTATTATTACTTCTATGTATTATTTTACATTCTATGTCGATGTCCCTTTGTGCGTTTGCTAATGGAGCAACAAAGGCTATACTTACTTACTTACTTTAGAAGTAATGACAATTAGCATTCATTCATTCATTCATTTCATATATTTATATAGCGCCTCTTCAAGATTTCTACTCAGAGGCGCTCCCGACTACAGACGCGGACACTGAATCGGAGTTTCACGCCGAAAGCGCATGAGCAATTGCGAGTGAAGGACTTGCCCAGGGTCCCTACGCGGCGGCTTGAGGTAGATTCGAACCCGCAACCATCCCGCTGCAAGGCACCGAACATACCTCTACACCACCGCGCCACAACATCCTGAAAGTATCTTGCAAATCTCAGAGAAATTAAAAATATTTAAATCTTCTAGTTGCATATTTTTATAATTTGAAAACATACAACCAAAACACTAACAAAAGCCTCGGGTTTGAAGTTTAGAAACAAATAAATACTAGATTTTGCATACCTATCGGTGAAAAGATTATAACAGGAATGGTGACGGTGGTCGAAATGCTCGTTCCCTTCCCGGTTGCGTTGTTTGTAGCCGTGCATTTGTAAACATGGTTTTCCATCGCCGTGCTGTCCAAAGAGAGAGATGATGCACTTGATACAACACGGTTGGATCTAAGTTCTCTCCATTCATACGTTGGAGATGGATTTCCATTTGCAGTACAGAGCAGAACGTCACCAAGAGTATAGACGCCTTTCTTTGGAGTGATGCCCACGACTTCCGGTTCAACTTCATAAATTTAAAGGAAAATTTAGTAAATTATCCTCTTTTCTTTTTCCGGACAAATTGAACAATATTCTGAAATCAATTCTACATCGACGGAAACATATAAAATATACTTTGGCTCCTATGTAGTACTCGGAACTTTGGACAACGACATAAATAGGAGCATATATCCTACCAAGCGCATATATCCTACCAAGCGCTGTTGCTATTTAAAAAACATACATTCGAAGCCGAAAATGTCTTCGCTTCATTGCACTTTGGAGCATATCATTAGTCTCTTGAAACTCTAACTTTCTAAACAACTTCAAGGCAGTTAGGCCATGCATGGTATAATAATTAATAGTGTGCACTAAGTAATACTTCAAAGTCAAAGTTTGGCCTAATTGAAGTAATCTCTACCGTTACTTACATAACACGTTTAGTCGATGTGTGCACTGGTGTTCATAAGTTGGCGCATTGATGGCCTTCTTTACAATTGTCTGACTTTCATTGGATATTATCGGCTGATTGAAATAAGTGGTGCATTGGAAAGTAACGTTGTTGTATCTTCTTGTGGCATTCGTTTTGAGGGAAGAAATCACGGAAGAACTGCTAGAAACATCAGTGACATTGGCATCAAAGTCAGAATCGATTCCATTGCCCATGGTCCACTTCATAATCGGATATATGCTGCCAGCATAGTGAACACTGCAATCTATCTGCAGATAGTGTCCCTCCAGGACGTTTGTTTCTTGCGGACTGCACACAGGATCGGTTGCTGCAAACAATAGTGATGTCTTAATAAGTGAAACCAAAGAATGTAAATTAGGCCTACGTTAGAATAACTGTAATATAGATGAATCTGAATTGAAGTAATTTAAACTAAACAAATCTAGTATATTGCCTTGCTTTAGCGCCATTATCGTTAAACATTAATCAAATGTCAAAAAAATTTAAATGAAACCGTATCATATTTCATAAATTGTTAGATCAATATAGCCAAAAGCTAGTAGTTTATACACAATGAACTAGTCCAAATTATCATTCAAAAACCTTTCTTCCAGTCATGATTTATGAAGCCAGAATTTAAAAACAATAGGCCCTATGCGAATTTTTGTTCAGCGAGATTGGACTATAATATAAGTTCGACACAGCGCTGAAGAACCTTGAGAACATAAATCAAAAGTGTGTGTTTATCAAAAGAAAGCTAAAAGATACTTACCAAGTACAATCACCTGAGCCGAACTAACGTCATAGTAAGTTCCATTACTCTGGATGCATTTGTATGTTCCAGCGTCATCGATGCTTGCATTTGATTTAGTCAGATTTGATAGTCTATCTGATGTGCTATGGACTTCAAAGTCTCTGAATTCATCCAAAAGATGAGTTCCATTGTATATTACACGATCTGAAAAGGCACCTACTCTCAGAATCTTCCACGTGGTTGTAATTCTGTCTGAATAATTCTCACAAATTAAGTAGAATTGTTTGCCAACGATGACCGCAATGTTTGATGGATAGATTCGTTCATTACTCTGTCCATCTATGTCAGAAGAAATACGTACATCACATTGCATGTAAGCGTTAGTAGCGGTATTCAGAAATGGTCATAATATTATTGTAAACTATTAATCAATAAAATATGTGTGTAAGAAAACACGGAATGCAACTGTTTCCGTGCAATCATTTTAGCTCGCAACCACTTTTAATATTTCTATTTCAAATGCCCCCACTAATTCAAACTAACCAGGCATAAATCTTTGAATAGTTTGCGAAATAAATCGATTAATATCTGTACTAATTCTCTCCTTGATTCTGCATAATCCTACGAGTTATGGTTTTTCGACATTACCAGTGGTCGTGTGACCATCAAACGCTTCATTTTTGATTCAACTTGATTTATGCCAGTGAGAATCACCTCATAAAGAAGATAAATGCATAAAAAAATTTGATTGATATTGCAGATCTGATGTTCGAAATTATATTTGAATTAAGACGTGACCGTCGCCAATGAATACAGTTCTTTCTAATCGAAGTTAGCTTTATCAGTTGGATGGATTTTCATCTCGTTTTCAATGCAGGTGAGCTTTATTTAATATCAAAAGGGTTTTCAACATGATAGCATGAATGATTACTTTGAATGAATCACTTTACTTGTCTTTTCTATTAGAGTTTTCTGTACTTCTGTGGTCATTACAAGCCAAACTGCTGCATCACCAAAGCACCTCAATACCGCTAAACCATTAAAAAAATTAATATAGGCCTAATATAGATGCATAAATACTTACCAACTAGGACCGATGATAAGAGAAGTGTAATTAAAAACATTTCTTTTACATAAATTGGTTTCATATTTCCTTAAACGACAAAACCTCAAATGATGTTAGCAAGAACGTGAACTGTAGAGCAATCTATCTGATTGAGACAAGTGGCATATGACGCACTGATGGTGTAAGCAGTCATATAGACCTACATCATATTCGTTATATCAAGGCCTTCACACGGATCTCTGCTGCAGCCAGGCAATTACGTTCGTTATTCATTTCCACTTTTGGCCTAATTTAGATACATATTTACATTTTGCTTAGACGAGAGTTCTGCTTGCGGCAAATGGCAACTCGCGGTTTTAAAAATTCGCTGTAATTTTTGTTCTTTTGTTGCGATGTGAGATTCAGGTCCATGACATGAGCAACTTAGGAATGATGCTTTTTGTATTGGACATCAGAAGTATTGAAATTGCTAATTACAATTGCAATTACAACAAGACAGAAACAAAGCAATAGCATGTTACATGAGACGTTGAGAAACTACATTGGTACACAAACGCAAGAGAAATAGATCGTTTGAGATTCTATCGTTTAAATAACAACAGATTGCCATGGTTTGGACAATGTAGAGAGAATGTCGGCTGATAGAATCCCACACAATGCACTACACTCAATATCTGAAGAAAAAAAGAAGCATGGGCAGACGGAGAAAACGATGGATAGACAACATCAAATTTAATGACGACATAGCATCGCTTGAACTAACTCTGACGGTTACAGTCCCGGAGCACTGGACTTGACGAGTGACAGAGGACATTGTAGATCTTTTATTCGTACCCATCGCGGCCAGAAACTGAAGCTGTTGATGAAATGCATTCACACAGTATTTAATTATTCTGTTTATGGAGTCTCAAGACCCGGCCGCATTTCTTGTCCTTCTCTGCTCCTCCTATATTTAAGCTGATGTTACAAACACCTTAGGGGTGTCCAGAAAAATGACACATCGCAGAAAACACCCATATTGAAGTTTTTCGCATTATTCTATTCATCTATTGTCTATAAATATTTTGCATTTCTCGTCTTGAAAAGGGCTACCTTTGATAAGAAACAAGGGTAACCAAATACAAGACGATCAAAAGTTATTTTAATTACAAAAGGTCAATTTTAGAGTTAAAATCATTGTCTGAAATTGACCTTTTGTCCTTTAAATAACTTTTGATCGTCTTACATTTGGCATCCTTGTTTCTGATCACAGGTAGCCCTTTTCAAGACGAGACATGCAAGAAAGAATTAACTAATTTCAACAATTATTGGCTGAGATCTGATCATTTTTTCTTTGATTTTTGCTAGATTTCGGTTATTTTGACCTTGAAATTACCTTTGAATGACCTTGAATTTAGTATGTATATTATACCTGGATGTAGCTCTCATTGAGATAAACATAACAACTTAAAGTTCTTCGAGATCAGACTCTTCGTTAATTTTTGTGATAAAAAGAGTAAATCGACAATGGACCCAAGTTCAAAGATCCGAGCATGGGCGTCTTCAGTTTTGGGAGTTTTAAGTAGGGTATGTTCGGGGGCTTTGAGGGACCTCAGGATAACATTTTAAAATTCTGTAAAACATATTTATAGACAATAGATGAATAGAATAATGGGAAAAACTTCAATTATGGGTGTTTTCTGCGATGTGTCATTTTTCTGGACACACCTAGAACACCTGGCTTCATAAATTCTGATCTAACCTGACCTTTGATAGCCTAGCCATACCATACCTAATCTAATTAAAAGAAATCTAATTACTCCTAAAAGGCATAAAGCATCTATCAATGGTCCCTTCAAGTGGAATCGTAATAAAAACCACAATCCATTTGATAAGCCCGGTCGAAATCCGATAAGTCAGTGAAAAGAGAAGTCGTGTTGCGGATGGGAAGCAAGAACTGGCAGTTGAGGGATATCGTCTTCATAATGTTTGTCTTTAGTCAAAATCTAAGCAGGAATTTTTTTACCAGAATGTTTAATAATCGTCGCAATTTGACGCATTTTGCTTAGTAGTGAATAGAACATGTCATAGTATTTATTATAAAACGCACCATCTGGTACTACCATACATATGTGCCGCACTTCAACTCGAGCCTTTAATGGTAATAGTAGACTGATTGATTTCCAAAGAATTCAAGAGAAGATCCGATTCAGAGAACAGAGAGGAGTTACAGGAACTGCTTTCGCGGGTTTCGTTGATGACGAAAAAGTTTGAGAGGCGGTGGCTTAAATGGAAAGTAGGAGGGTGAGACTTCAGTTGGTTGTGGAAATCCAGCACGGGTGAGAAAGTAGAGGATCCGGAGGCTAGTAACTACAGGTGAGAAGTGGCATTGGCGGTAGAACTGTAAATATGCGGGATTCAGGGAGAGGCAATGTTCAGAGTCAATGTGCAGTGTGGCAAATGGATCTGTTGGAGAACTTGAGACGAATTGAGATTGAGGGAGGAAGAGTGAAATAGAAGGATAATCGGGTAGGACTGGATGGTGCCTACACGATAGGCTAACTTCCAACTCTCTAGGATTCTTCCAACTCAATTCCCTTTGTGAATTCTTCCGAATCCCGTAATTGTAATTGCAATTGCGTTAACTTTATATGGCATCATAAATGGCAAGCTAATTCTATGATGGTCTACAATGTCAAAAGTCAGCACAAAATGCTAAGAGTTACATAGTATGTTGTTTTTAAATTACAGATATGCACACTATGCAATTCTGAGCAGTTGCAGTACATTCATTTCATCCATTCATTTCAGGAATTTATATAGCGCCCCTTCAAGAAGCCTACTCAGAGGCGCTCCCAGTCCAACCACGGTGATACAAGTAAGTCTTAAGGAGCCTGTAGAACGTAAATGAATTAACCCTAGGTAAAAATGGCAGTTGAAACTGTAAATCGCCCTAGGAATAGCTGACGATGCTATATTAGTTGTTCTAATTACGATTGAAAGTACAGTTACTGGATTATGAAGAGTTCACGAAGCTATTCAGTCTATCATAGGGAGTTGTAGATTAGCCCGTCGAGCCATTCATGTATTGCACTATCCTTCTGGAACAGCTTCCATTGTATTTACGTACTGTGGCAGTTTCAAACTGCTTAGTACCCATTTATTTAGATTTGTTAGATAATAGTCATACAATCATGGCTTTGTGGGTAACCGTCCAAATCGTCGCAGATCATTTCGTCGCAGCCATCTAGTCGCTAATCATTTTGTCGTAAATTAATTGGTCGCCGATTCTTTCGTCGCTAACGAGTCGTCGCAATCAGTTAGTCAAATCAATTAGTCGCGAATCAATTGGTCGTAATCATCTCGTTATTATTGGTCGCAGATTTCGTCGTAGATTGTCGTAATTAATTGTATATCAATTAGCTAATTGATTGAGGGTAATTGATTGCTGTGAGTTAGATCGTAATTAATTGTATATCAATTAGCTAGTTTAGTTTATAAATTAGCTTTGCTTCACTAACTTGTTTTGTAATATGAATTTGCTTTATTGCCAGTTAAACCTATTTAGGACGTTAGTTTATAAATTAGCTTTGCTTCACTAACTTGTTTTGTAATACGAATGTGCTTTATTGCCAGTTAAACTTATTTAGAACGTTGTTTTGTAATATGAATGTCAGTTTAGCCTATTATCTTTCGTCAATAAATTAGCTTTGCTTCATTCACTTGTTTTGTACTATGAGAGATATAAGAGACGAAATAAACTGCGACCATCCAAATTAACGACGACGTAACAAACGACGAAGTGAACACGACGAATTGAGTACGACGAATTGAGTACAACGATTTATCTTGCGACGAAATGAACAATCACGACATAAATTGCGACGAATTGAATACGACGAAATAAAATACGACTGAACGATAGGGAACCGCTTTGTGAGGTCCTTTAAAACACTATTATTGAAGGCAGTAAATACCTATTTTTCATTTTTAAATAAAATAATTATAGATGGAGTCGAAAAACAGAATAAATATGCTCACTGTTTTGCAACAACGTTGCATATAACGTGCTATTATGTTGCTGCTTTTACTTGTTGTAATTGTAATTGTAGTGAGCAATTTCTGTAACTCCCCTGGTTAATGCAAAGGACCTTCAACGTTTCTCGTGTCATGGACCCAAATCTCATAGTTTTCCAGCGCCCCAGTAGAACGACGCAATACCCAACAAAATAGCATAATTTACAACGACCTTGGGAAACCACGAGCTGTCATTTGACCAATACAGAACTTTAGTGTAAGCAAAATTTGAATATGCATCTAAATTAGGCCAAAAGTGGAAATGAACAACCAACGTAATTGCCTGGCTGCAACAGAGATCCGTGTGAAGGCTTTGTTATAACAAACATGACGTATTACCGCTTTCACCATCAATGCATCATATGCTTTTTTATCTCTATCAGACAGATGGCTCTGACTCTCATGTGCTTCGTGGCAGCCTTGATAAGATCATTTGAGGTTTTGTCGTTTGAGGAAATATAAATCAAATTTAAACAAAAGAAATGTTCTTAATTGCATTTCTTTTATCATTTGCCTTAGTTGGTAAGTATTTATGCTTCTACACATTGTATTAAAAACCTTAATGATTTAGCAGTACCAGTATTGAAGTGCTTTAGCGTTGTAGCAGTTTGGTTTATAATGAGACAACAGAAAACAAAGAAGTACTGAAACTGTAATAGTGAAGTTGAATCAAGTCATTTATTCGAGTAATTATTCGTGCTATCATCTTGAGAATCTTTTTAAAATGTAGAAGGTTACAACCAGATAAAAGAAAAGAAAGTTCATCCAACAGTGCTAAGGCGAACTTCAGTTAGAAAGAGCTATATTCAATGACAATAGTTACTGCCTAAATGATTCGAATATAATTTTGAGCATCAGATCTCAATCAAGTGGTTCTTGTATGTATCTTCTTTACGAGATGATTCTCACTGTCATGAATCAACCTGAATTAAAATAGAAGGTTTTGATGGTCATTCGACCACTGGAAATGTAGAAAACCATAACTCGTAGAATTTTGCACGAAACAAGGCGAGAATTACTACAGATATTTGATTCGAATTATTATGCGAACCATTAGAAAATTAATGCCTGGTTAGTTTGAATTAGTGAGGGCATTTGAAGTCAACACAACAAACGTGGTTGCGAGCTAAAATGATTGCATATAAGCAGATCCAACCATGTCATTACACACAATTATTCTTGATTGATGAGTACTTATAGACCATTTCTGAATACTGCCACTAACGTTTACATGCACTGTGATGTATGTTTTTCTTCTGATACAGATGGACAGAGTAATGAGAGAATCTATCCATCAAACACTGCGGTCATCGCTGGCAAACAATTCTACTTAATCTGTGAGAATTATTCAGACAGAATTACAACCAAGTGGAAGTTTCTGAGAGTAGGTACCTATGCAGATCGTGAAATATACAATGGAACTCATCTTTTTGATCAATTTGGAGACTTTCAAGTCCATAGCAAAGCAAATGGACTATCAAATCTGACTAAACCAATTGCAAGCATGAATGACTCTGGAACGTACAAATGCATCCAGAGTAATGGAACTTACTATGACGTTAGTTCGGCTCAGGTGATTGTACTTGGTAAGTTTCTTAAAGTTTCTTTTTATAAACATAACCTTATTTCTCTTTATTGTCTAAAAGTTCTTCAGCATTGTGTCACACTTATATAATAGTCCCAACTGACTGAAGAAATATTGGCATATTTTTAAATTGTGGCTTCATAAACCATGACAGAAATAAAGGTTGCCGAAGGATATCTTGCATTAGTTCATTGTGCATAAAGTACTGGCTTTCGACTGTACTCATCTATCAAATATTGAGATGTGACAACGGTTTCATTTGAAGCGACAATCGATTAATGTCTAATGAAAATGGCGCTATAGAAAGACAATATACTAGATTTGTATAATTTAGATTACTTCAGTGCAGGTTCATTTACATTAAAGTAATTCTAACGTAATTAACATTGTAAGATTTCACATAATTATTGAGACATCTGTGTTGTTTGCAGCTACTGATCCTGTATGCAGTCCGAAAGAAACAAATGTCCTGGAGGGAAAGGATCTGTGGATAAATTGCAGTGTTTACTATGCTGGCAGCATATCTCCGATTATGAAGTGGACCATGGGCGATGGAATCGATTCTAACTTTGATGCCAACATCAATAATGTTTCACAGCAATTCTTCCGTGATTTCTTCCCTCAAAATGAATGCCACAAGAAGATACAACAACGCAATTTTCCAATGCACCACTTATTTCAATCAGCCGATAATATCCAACGAAGATCAGGGAGATGTAAGGAAGGCCATCAATGCTCCAACTTATGAACACCAGTGCACATCTCGAATAAACGTATTATGTAAGTAACTGTAGAGATAACTCCAAATTTAGGCCAAACTTTGATCATAAAGTATTATTTAGTGCATAATTATACCATGTATGGCCTAACTGCCTTGAAGTTGTCTTTAAAAATGCAACAAAGCCAAGATACCTTCGGCCAGGAATGCATGAGAATATAATTTTAGACGACAAAGCAGATTTCTTTAAATGAGTTACCAGATTCTCCAACAATCGTCTGATGACGTACAGGTGCTCGTTCATTAGCAGCTCAACTGCTCAGCTTGCACTTGCTGGCCGCATTGATGATCTCTCTCTCTGTCTCTCTCTGTCTCTCTCTGTTACTCTCTGTCTTACTCTGTCTCTGTCTCTCTGTCTCTCTCTCTCTTTCTCTCTCTCTGCTCTCCATCTCTCTCTGTCTCTGTCTCTGTCTCTGTCTCTCTCTGTATCTGTATCTGTATCTGTATCTGTATCTCTCTCTCTTTTTTTCTATCTTCCTCACGAGTCGTGCACTTCTGGCTGTCTTCCAACCGGCTCTCACTGAATCCAACTAAGACGCAGCTCATAATGGTTTGACACCCACCAACAACTTTTTAGGCTTGAGTTCTACTTCTTACTGAGAGATTCACGTCTTTCACCTTCCACTCCAGTGCTCGTCACGTAGTCTTCGGCAGGACGCTCATTTTTTCCGAACACATTGCCAAGCTTACGCGTGCTTCCTACTTTCGCCTGAGGCGGCTTAGAGGAATCTTAGAGCAGTCTCCTCCTCTGTCTTTACCTCTATTATCCATGCATTAATTTACTCCATAATTGATTACTGCAACTCTTTCATGGTCGACTTTGCAAATGTTCAGCTCTCCTCTCTCCATTCTGTTCTAAATGCTACGACCAGAATAATAGCCCGAATTCCTCGCTCGTCTCACATCTCCTCTTTCATGTTTCATCACCTTCACTGGCTCCCCTTACTGCACGAATTCAGATAAGGTTCTTACTTTAATTTACCGGTCTTACTCTGGTCTTGCCGTAAGTATCTTCGTGACCTTATCCGCCTGCCGATTTCAGCCTCCTATCTCCGTCCACTGAGCTAAATTGCACAGCATGATATCGTCCCTTGGGCAAGGTCTGCTATTGTCAAAACTCGAGCGTTTGCCTTTAGTGGTTCTGCAATATGCAAAATTGCAAATAAGCTTTCTCCATCGGCAGTGTTCGACACGTTCTTCGCTATTGACTGGTACTCCAAGTGCCTCTTTCCGCTGTCCTAAAACCAATTTCTTTTCTCTAGGTCTTTTGCACTGGGAGCGCCTCTGATTGGTGCGAACTGCGTGAGGCGCTTTCTAAGTATAGACTATAGACTAAGAACAATAAATGCAATTTTCTGCATCATTAACAGAATGTAGACCCTACCGGCTGCTATGTTTTAGTTTTTGAAAACCTAAATCAAGGCAAATAATAATAATTTATTTCGGTCGACGTGGAATTGTCTACAGAATGTTATTAGACTGTTCGCCAAGAGAAAAGACAATAATTTATTTTATTTTCTGTAAAATTTATGAAGTTGAACCTGATACTGTGGACATCACTCCAAGGAAAGCCGTCTATACGCTTGGTGACGTTCTGCTCTGCAGTGCAAATGGAAATCCGATTCCAACTTATGAATGGAGGGATCTTAAATCTAATCTTATTGTATCAAGAGAATCATCTCTTTCTCTGGACAGCACTGCGATGGGCAACCATGCGTACAAATGCACGGCTACAAACAACGCAAATGCAAAAAGAACGAGCATTTCGACCACAGTCGCTATTCATGCTATCATCCTTTCATCGATAGGTATGTAGAATCTAGAATTTATTTCTTCATTATCTGGAAGCCGAAGCTTCTTTCTCGGTGTGTTAAGTTTTCAATTATATTCTCCTGCATTTAAAGAATTTTATTAGTTTTAACTCCTCTTAGGTTTCTTCAGCAGCTGTAGGCCTAAGTTAAAGACTTCTTTTAGTTTTTGTTGGAAGTAGCCTAATTGTTCATAAATTTGGTATAATTAATTTTTACAATTAACTTTGTTGCAAGGACTTGAATTTGGAAGAGATACATAACTTTTGATTAGATTGAGGTTTTCAAGTAGATACTTGACTTGGATAATTTAATTGATTGAAATCTGCATCTGCATTAAAAACGTTTTCTTTCTGTAGGTAGTTCTCACGGCGTACTGGTTATTACTGTTGTCGCTGGTGTAATATTATGCGTAGTCCTAGTTTTGATGATATTCGCTGTAGGCATTAAACGATTCAAAGGTGAGTTTGATTATTCTTTACCCATTCGGACAGTTAAATGATTTCGGATAATTGTAGCATTTATAATTTAAGGAATTATCTACTTATTGTCATTATTTACATTGTGCAGGTTTTTAAAGTACCTAAATGGCACTGTATCTTACCTTTTCCAAATCTTACTTTTTAAATCTTACCTTTTCAAATTGCATAAACTGATTTTGGTGTGTCATCGGTTGATGCCTTGCGCATCATGCGCTGGCGTAAAATAATGAAACTTTCTAGAAAAGTGTAACTTCAAGTGCCTCGGTACATTGTTTTCTTCTAGGTTGTGAATGCTTGAGTGCTCTTATGCGAAGAGAAGGTGATTATGGACCAGACATTGTCCAAAATGCGGACGAAAATGGAGATGGTATGTAAATAAATTATTCAATTAGGTAGGATTTTTAGAACCCCAAATGATATGAAATGCACTTCGCAAACTCTCCAGTGTACATAATTGACTTCGTTGTAACATAAAATCAAATGGCAGAACATATTATAACATGATATAGATTTTGGGGGACATATTAACTAGGAACTGTAGGGCCTAATAGTTAATGTAACTACATGTAGCTGGTTAGACGATTTCAGACTAAGAAACACAGTTAGTTGTAGCGTATCAGAATACATTGACCGTGTGATTGCATGACAAATGCTGTAATTAAATATAAGTTTCTTGGATTCATACAATAATTTGGACATTGGTTTGTGTATTATAGAATATAACCTGTCGACATGGAACTTGTCCTCTATTATCTCTAATTTTTCTATTTCAGAACGATTTGCTGTGGAGGAAAATGGTTACGCACATCCAGAAGATCTAGGACTAAGTAATCAATTGATTATTAATGCTAAGTTAATTATGCATCAGAATTTGCATAGCATTTATTCAAGTGTATGCGTTAATTGGTTCGTTGGCTGTAGATAGAACATACTTGATTGTAATAATACAACAACATCTACCGTACTGATACTAAACATTAACTAATGGTGGTCTTATGAATAATAACGTAAATTAGCTAATCGAACTGCAAGATTTATTTATTAAGTCTACCATGCTTATCAAAATTATGCGCATACCAGGATGTTAAATACCAGTACTTTTTAACATTGTTTATTAGACGCCTGTACACCAAAGTGCGATTTGCAATTGGTTAATAAAGAATGAACTTACTTACTTACTCACTATCAACCGCTTTAAGAAGTGGAACCGTGTTGCAATAAATCTATGATGGAAGAAAAACAGTATTTAAGCTTTTACGTTGTAATAGGAATTTAAGTGTTAGTTGCATGAAAGCTTTTGATTCTATGTTAAGGAGCGCCACCTATCCAACAAAGAAGATTTGCTGCAGAAGCCAGAAATGAAGGTAAGAATCAGTGCATTGTCATCGGTTTTATTGTTTCATTGTTGGGAAACAAAATAGCAAACGATGCTGATGACTGTGCAATAAATGACCTGCTACTTTAAAGCAAAATGGAGGCGCAATAGTCTAGTGTTAGACAGCTTTACTGTTATTCCAGAAGTGAGAGATTCAAATCCCAAAAGAATAGACTAGCGACTGCAATTATCTGCCGAGGCTAAAAAAATATGAAGTCGAGAGCAGTATATATGTACGGCTGACTCCCAACGACAGCTTAAGAGGTTGATCTGCTCCCTTCTCTTCCTGTAGACAATGCAGGCAATGCAATATGTCTTTACCTATTTGATAAAACTCAGCGCCCCAGAAGTTCATAGAGTGTGTTTGCTACAGTAAAATATTGTTTGCTGTAACTAATTTTCCGGAAAATATTTCTGGGAGAATAATGTATTGGCATATAATGGCAATTGCAATTGCCGATTACTGGCAAGTGCCATTGTAAGAAACAATGTTTCTTGCGTATTTTAAATGCAAGTATTACGTCATGAACATAGAGACCTGTTCGAACTCGACTGCCATGAGTTTGGCTTAAAGTTCGAAGAGTATCACTCAACTGCGTCTAATCCAACATCTACAAATGGAAAGATTACATAAGGATTGCTTCAAGATAAACTGCCGTCAAAAATCGTAATCTGTTGGAGGAGTCGAGGCGAAATCAGAAGTCAGGATAATTGAGAACTGCTATAATTGTGACACTGTGTGGTCTATTAGAATAGCATGATGATAGTCACACGCTTGATTTATGCATATGGCTTTCAGTCGACCATTTAGCCATGTTCCGATACTGCGTTTATCCAGCAATGGAAACCTGACATTCGCCTAAGTAAATTTGTTTGATGCAGCCCGGAGCACTGACACTAATTGTCGGATGATTCATTCATTTTATCTTTGATCATTTGCACTTGACCGCAGCCTGTCTAAATAAAACTTTACTTTCGTTTTATGAGCATCATTTATGAGAGGAAAGTAAAACAGAAAACAGAACAATTTCGCTTTAAGTGAATTATTGACATGGACCACGTGCAATAATAATGAGTTCAGTATATAAGTAACTCGATTTTATATATTGTTCTACATAATTCGAGGAGACACTTCGCACTGTAATAAAAATTATCATAATAAAAATAATGATATGATTAGGGCCTATATTATAGGTCTTAATCATAAGCCCTAAATTTCTAAAGAACAACACTGCAGGCTACTGAAAAGCTAAGCATAGAGCAGTAGCTGCTTCGGAGGGGTTGTCCAGAGATAGACAAACAAGTTGAGATCCAGTATAACAGGAACAGAAATAGGCAGTTGAGCTGATAAGGGGGATTCCGTCTGGAACGAGAAAGATTCGAAGGTGGAAGACAGGCTGGATCAGGGTAGGAATTCTTGACTATTTTGAAGCGGAAACCCTGATGGGTGATAGAACATCGTGATATAGATGGTGGTGGAATAATATATATTTATATAAAAATTTTACAAAGTGGAGTGCAGACTGGAAATTCAGCAAGGGCAATGCTCACCTTCCACAGGTTCCTTGAAAAGTTCGTCCCCAAGGTCAACGAATGAAACAGAACAATCATCACATCTCTTCGGAATCCAATTACTACTCGCTAAATCGTACAGTTTATTGAGTTACATCGACGATCCTTCACATTTTAATTCTAACATTAACTATAGCCTTCCGAACTGTACATAAAAGGCCTGCATGTAAGGCTGTACCGATTAAACGGCCATACGCGTAATCGGGCCGATTATTAGAACAATCGATATAATCGGGTATCGGCAGCAATAATCGGTGAATCGGTGCTGATGTCAAAATTGTATTATAATTTAATGATTTTACTTGAATTTTTGCATATTCCAAGTTTTTTATCGATTTTCATCTAGCGTTTTACGTCCCTTATTATTTATGCATTAAAGCATATCGTTAGCAACTTGCCAACTTAAATTAAACATCCACCATTATAGTTGTGACGATAGATTACTGGTTTATGTTTCGAAACCGAACATTTTGAGTAAACAAATAATTAAATATTCGGTCTCATAATGGTTATTGGCAGTTTAATAATCGGCTATACGCGGTATCGGTGTCGGCAATTTAATAATCGGCCATGCGCGGTATCGGCATAATCGGCAACAAGCGATATCGGTACAGCTCTACCTGCATGGAACTAGAAACTTACTGAGTTCTTCGTCTTCTTTCAGCTCCTCCTTACCCGTTCCTTCGGGTTCTGGCTATACCTTCCCTCCCTTAAAGGGAGTGTACAAAGGTCTAAACGCTTTCCGCTACTATGCTGGTGGCACCCTTCCTCCTTTCTCAGCCATCCTTTTCTTTCCAACTGTCTTAGCACAATGACTCAATAATATTAGGCTATTCATATTAAACATAGCAATATATATATTGGGTATATTTCACAACCGGCGTCAAATTCAGAAATAGAATTAGAGAGAAAACAAAGTCATGCAAAATAAAAAACTTTCTTACACAAATATTTTACTAGCTGTGCTGAAGCATACTTAATATTGAGCAGAGCTTAAATTTGCCAGATTTGGCCTAATTTTTATCTTAGTCTTTTTTACTATGTGAAACACATACAACTTGATTCCTAAATATTTACAACTCCGTTACTTAATAAATACACAATACAATATACCGCCACTGTTTATAATTAGTGATTAATTAGTTTTAAGTGTGCATTAAATTATTACACAGCAACCTAAATTATTTTGACGACAAAGTATCTACATGTACCATTAAATAAATTCATTTTAATAGAAAAATATTGTAACGGAGTTGTAGTAACGGAGTTGTAAAATATTCATAGTTAGGTCTCCATGCTTATCGGACGAGTTAAGATACAAAAAGTTAGTTTATAGTGGCAAGGCTGTCAGTTTCAATATTATTTTTGAAATAAAAAATTATATAGGGTGACACGAAAGTTCGTTCACCGTTTTCAAAATGCGTTGTCTCAGTAACGGCTGCATATTTCTTTATAATATTTTGTCAGTACATACATAAGTCAAACGAAAGATACTGGTAAGAATTTGATTATGATCCGATTCTTGGTTGCCATTATTTATAAGAAAATGTAAAGACCACCAGTTTTTGCGGAAAAAACGGCGTTCATCAAATTAACACAGTAAAGGAAACGTGTAGCCTCGTACACAATAAGACACTGTTGTTACCTAGGACATAAAGCGTGCACCATCCTGCTGAAATACTCCTAGATCATTGTCAATAAATAACTTTCGTTGCATGACACTGCCGTTGTCATTTTCATTAAGTGGAGATCGATAGCAGTTGGGACACTTCAGACGCTGATCCAGTATTTCAGCAGGATGGAGCACGCTGTCATGCATCAGCTGTGACGACGAAGTGGCTGGACGACAACCTCCCGTCACACATAAAGCCGAAGGATTGGCCACCCAACTCTCCGGACCTCTCTCCTATTGAGAACTTGTGGAGTATTTTATCTCTGTCAGCGTTTATAAAGATCCTGAGCCAAAAAATGTTTATCAGCTCAAACGTCGCCTCCAACGAGAGTGGAGATCGATAGCAGTGGGACACTTCAGACGCTGATCCAGTCTATGCCGGATAGAGTCAGTGCTGTCATTAAGCAGAAAGAAGATACTGTACGCTAATAGCCTACGTCTTTATGTCCTAGGTAACAACAGTGTTTTATTATGTACGAGGCTACACATTTCCTTTACTGTGTTAATTTGATGAACGCCGTTTTTTCCCGCAAAAACTGGTGGTCTTTACATTTTCTTATAAATAATGGCAACCAAGGACCGGATCATAATCAAATTCTTACCAGTATCTTTCGTTTGACTTATGTATGTACTGACAAAATATTATAAAGAAATATGCAGCCGTTACTGAGACAACGCATTTTGAAAACGGTGAACGAACTTTCGTGTCACCCTATATATATATACGCAAAGTGCAATAATTACTGGCACGGAGTTGTAAATCTTTTTTATACTATTACATTACCGGATAAATTTCCGAAAATTGTCAACAGAAGCAAATATCCAAATTGATTTCTTGTTGGTAAAATCAATGCAGACATGTTCCCTGCTAGCGAAGATGTCAATTCAAAAACCGAGAGTTTTCAATTTATTCCACAGATGGCAGAAACCCATTCGTAACGGTGTTGTAACCAATATTTGAAGACAGAGGGTTTTATTTATTTTTTAATTATTTTGTTCCTTATTAAGTTAATAAAAACCATATGGAGCAATGGATATAATATTATGTAAGTTAATGATCTAAAAATTATAAAACATCAGTTCAGCGCTTCAGCTGTTACTCTTAACGTAACGTTGAATTGACTCACCATTAGAAAGGACAATGCAATTTCGGGTTAAAATTGGACTTTATAATTTTTTTCTCGTACTAATAATCTAAATAATATAACAGAAATAATTTATTATAACTAACTCATGCCCTACAATGTATTTAAAAATTATAAATGATAATTTTACTCTTTGTGTAAGCCGTACAAAGGAGAAGACGGAAATTTATCTAATTTGCTGCCGGTTGTGAAATATACCCATATACATAAATGTATATTTACATAAATGTACAAAACCGCAACCTGTAGCCAGGCCTGCCGAGAGTCGGGGCAAGGGCAAATGCCCAAGGACTCGGCGACTTTTATGGGCTGGGCTGAGCCCGCAATGAACTTATGAATAATATTATTAGCTCAGGCAAATTAAAAGTGTTCAACAATCTGTTTTGAAGAATAGTCTTACAGCTGTTGCAATCCAATATGATCTCGCAAAATCACTGAACCACGAGGATATTATAAACGATTTTGCTGCAGCTAAATCCAGAAAAGTAGCTTTTTGATATGCATTAAGTTGAAATAAATTGTTTTAAATAACAACTAAATAAAATCATAGTAATAATATTGTACGGTCGTACCTGCACTTTTTTAATTTTTTTTAAATTTTTCTCATAAAGCCTAAAGATAGTTTAGTGACCCGTCACTGTTCTGCCTTAGGGCCCGGATTTTCTGTCGCCGCCCCTGCCTGTATCGCACTATTATCAATCCGCAGTCAGGTCAATACCCAGAGGAATAAAGTATACAATAGAGAAGCCAACTGGAAACGCGAGTTTTATGTTGAGACAGAAATGACATAAGATTCCCAACAGAACTAAGAGTTGCAAGAAATAGTCTGTCCTGAGCAGTTAATGAGATTGTGATCGAGCAGCTGTTCCGTATTATATAATTGTGTTATGTTGATTTTAAGGAGCGTTCCTCGTTCGCAACGAGAGAGAGGCATTGCCCGTATACTCCGAAGTACAGAAGAAGAAACAAGGTTAGATAACAAAACTAAACCCTTGTAATACAGAAATGAAAATACTGATTTAAGATGCGAATCCGTGTTTTTTCTAGAAAAAGGTTCCGGAACTCTAGAAATTCAGACAATCAATGGTCCATAGGGGCATATTTCATGCTAATATTTATATTTTATATATTGCATCAATATCGTTAAAAACTGAAATACTTAAATAAAATTAGGGCAACTAAAATAGTCTTTTAATAAAAATTTAGATTGACTAAATAATTTTTTAGTAGCTGAATATTTCCAGGTACTCCGTCCCGGAGCGTTCCGTCTGAAAAAGCACTGGCGCGAAACTTAATAGGCGCTTCATGAAGGCAGCGATGTTTTTAGAGGTAGCCTACTCTTTGAAGTCAATTGTGGTCTCCCTGTGTCAACGGACTGATCTTGTTTACGGATTGGGTTTTGTGCGCCGTCTGTTGCTGGCTTGTGCCTTAGACACAGCCACTAAGGAAGTCACTTATTAATCAGTAATTAGTTCCTCTGTGGTAAATTCACATAGGTTTCATATTGGCTTCTTTGATCATTGCAAGCAGAAGAAATTAGCCAAATGCAGCTGACATGGAAAAGAAAGAAAGTTTACATATGCAACCAAAGCCCCAGCCATTCTTTTTTATTTACTTCGCACCTTAGATAGTATTCTTTGTTTCTTGTTACTAACAAAGTTATAATTACTCTCTAAGAAACTAAAACATTATTTCTGTATTAGGTTTCTCTGGTGTGGAAATTCCTGTCTACGGAAAAGTTCAAAAGAACAGAGAAGGTGAGGACTTCTTCGATTATTTTTTGCATTTTAAAAATGCACAGGGCCGGCCTTAGGCACAGGCAAAGCAGGCAGTTGCCTAGGGCGCCACAATCTAGGGGGCGCCATTTTCACAAAAAGTGTGTTTAAAAATTTTTCACTTTTAGCCATTTTTCAATTAAAATGATTATTTTCATTTGAATTCAACACTTTTGCGTATGGAACAAATTTTAAAACAATTATTGGTTGCATTGCACCTTTTAAAGTAGACCTAATTCAATTTCGACACCCCACAAATTATATTTTAACCATTAAAATTCAATTATTCACGCATGTCTGTACTCTGTAGTTTGTGTCTGTAATAGACCTGACCGTCCGTTATCTGATGCCGACATACATAGTGACAGCTTCAACTGAAAATGCCAACAACTGAAGAGATATTAAATTGTAGTATAATAATATTTAATCAATGTATCTTTATTTGTTGACTGCTGAGCAGACATCGCAGTTGCATCAACTAAGTTAATTACCTGTAAAAATCTGTACATTGACATTTTAATAACAGTTTTATTAATTATATCTAAATCAATTTATAGATTTGACCTTATAAAATAAAAACTGTAATTCTAAAAATTAGGTAAAGCCCTGTGCAGCGACAGAAGTTATCGGGTGCTCTAAATTGTAAGAAAAACTCGACAGAGAAGTTGTAGGCTATCAAAAAGCAAAAAGGATGGCTTTTCAACTATTTCAACGAAACCGAAACTTCTTTAGCTGTTAGACTGTTAGTGCCCAGTCATCAGCTAGTAATTCGAGGGTATTTTCTGAAATTGCTTTCAGCTTTATAAAAATACAATTTTGATAAACTGAAACGTGTTGGTGAAAAACTACAAGCAGAACAGATTTCTGATTACTAAAACAAATAATTTTTTTTAAATAATATTTTTTTTTCGGTAGGCCTTATTTGAATTTTTCGGAAGGCCTAATTCGAAGTCTTTTTGCTTCTTACCATCCCTCCAAATTAAAAATTATCCAGGGTTGAGTGTACTAAATAAAAAGTAATAATAAATAAATAACTCAGTTGAGCGTAAATCTTTTGGCGGGTTCATCATTGAGTTGTGACGTGGGGTGGACCGTGGAGACGGGATCAGAGGGCGCCAAATGTAGGCTTACGCTTTGCCTGGGGCGCCATTTCGGCTAGGGCCGGCCCTGAAAATGCACTTATATATCTGATGGTTGCTTCGCTGCTTGCTTTGCAACCAGTTTATTCAGCATTGCAACACACCATCTAGTCTATGCACAGTTGCATACATACAATACACTTGAAGAGTTTCATGGATATGGTTTCACTGAAGTGACAATTGGATTAACTATTCAGTCACTCGATATTACTAAACAAATGAAGCAGCAACTTTCAAATTGATGTTCGTTTTATTTAGCGAAATGTACAGAACAAAAATACATTCGAGAAAGCATAATGATAATAGCAATGACAATGAGAATATCGCAACTTCTATCACGTTGGTGTATAATGCACAATTCATCATCCGATAGTTCACCAAATCCAGCCGTAGGCCTAATCATGTTAATATCCAGAATATCAGTCCATAAGAAAAACGCATCGTACAGGTTCATCCAAGAAGGGACGAAGATTTACATTACCATTCAGTGTCTAGGCTTAGTGCATGAATACCACTGTACACTTTGTTAATCACATACAACTGAGCTGCATCAATGCATTATATAGCATTTTTATTTTTGTTTTTATGCAGAAAACGCTGCCTGTTTGGAGCATACTGCATCGGCGTCGAAAGCTGATGACAGTGAAGTCTGCCATGAGTCGGATACAGGACCAAATGATCATGGTCCGTCTAAGAAACAGGCAAGTGACCACAGTTCTCAAAACAACCATTCTAACACAGCACTAGCCCATTCTTAGCTGCTCAAAACTAGGTAATTTGGACAAGGTCGTCAAGCAATTGTAATTGTTGTTACGGCAATTTATGCAGGATCGTCAACAGCGACTTACAGCCTAGGCCTACATCTAGCGTGCTTTACAGGGTCAGTTGACAGCGCATAATTGAATAACATGAAGGTTAAGTTTCAATTGTTTTTAAGCGCTAACACTTTTGGCCTCATCAATAGATGTTGAAAGGCTCGGTTATCTCTATTAAAGATGACACACCAAATGCATATTCACTAGTGCAGGGTTATCGCGGCTGGAGAATGTTTCTGGTTGTATGAACAGTCCTGGCATCTAATGTCTGTCTGTCCTTCATGACATTTTATATCGTTTAAGCTAACGCAAAGAGCATGCATCTCGGAATTAATTTCAAATCTTATTTATAGACCTATGTTTTATTATGTTATCAATCTTTAGATGATCGGAACTGATGGCACTCAATACATGGACATGGGTGAGATGAGAAGTGTTGCGCGTTTTGAAAATCCTTCATTACCGCCTCGACCCCCGTTATTCGAAAGATCCCATTATGCAGAAATCGACCACACAAAATCCTTTCCGAAATGACAAGAGTCTTCGATTTGTCATGCAGCGAATGATAAATGTGCATTGTAAATTAAGACAATTGTCTGCTTTAAGCAAAGATATGTAAACAATTTTTGCTCAATTTTTGCTAGTTTGAATTTAGTGCATGGTGTAAAACGTGGCTTATTCTTGCATAATTTCACACAGAAGAAGTAGTAAGCTTTATTCATTTTTATCCGAGACTTTTAACGTTTATGTCAAGCATTTGTCAATATAGGTTGAAAAGAAATGACATGAGTATTTTTCTAAATGTTCTGAAAGATAGGCGGATTGCTTATAAATTTGCGGTAGTAAATTCGACGCTTGTGTATCTGCATGAAACTTGTATTTTTGAACATATGATATTTGTATTTCGTTCATGCATTAAAAAGAATGTGTTGATTTTAATCAATTTTTGTTGTCAAGATAATATATAGGCTAGTCGTAATTCAAAGCATCATTGGCCTCTTATATCCATTCAAAGCCTTTCACATCTCGACTAGGGTTGCCACCCGTCCCGACTTTGTCGGGACCTTCCCTATTTCGAGGCAAATGTCCCTTGTCCCGACTTGACCTAGTCGGGACAGCCAAATGTCCCGACTTTGAAATTTGTACTCAAACAAAAAAAATGTTGTGGCTTAAATCACAATACCCGTACTAACTACTGCTAATTGTTCTTCGATTGTTGACGGAGATGAGCTTTACAACGAGTTTACTTACTTTCGAACAGTTTTGCCGAGGCTTATAAACATGCCAAAAAAGTGCAGATCTGAAATGGGTTTTAAAGCAACGAACTATTCAAACTTGGAAAACTTATTGAGCTTGTGTTGTCGGTGCCATTGAGCTATGCTTCAGTTTAAAGACTCTTTTCTATAAAGAAAAACCTATGGACTGATCAGCTTGACAGAATGCGCGTTGAACTTGTCGAACCTGAATTGCTTGTGAAAAAAGTTTAGGTTATAGAATGACGTGTGCGGAGTTCTACAACTTTGTTTTAGGACAGAAACCGTTGTTGAAAGCTGTGAGGAGTAATTTAAAGTACCTTTTTAAAAATCAAAATCATGATCGACAGAATCTGCATGTATTCTTAAAGTTAAACTATTTCATAAAACCTCAGTCACAATTTCACAAAATTGCAAAAATCAATGTTGCAAATTAACCATGATTTTGAATGTAATAACAATTACCACTCCTCTGGATCACTTCCGATCTTTCGGAGCGCCCTACCTCTACCATTTTTCTCGCTCGTCTTGGCACCCTGCTCATGTTGGTATTGTGACGAAACTCGACTTCTTTGACGGAGAGAGAGCTCTTGGCTTGACCCCACCAAGGGACCAGTGTGACGGAAATCTCTCTTCTCTCTGGCTGGAAGCGATCTGTCGTCGGGCGGATTTCTCTCACTTCTTACCAGGATAGCGCTTCAGAAATCCCCCAGGCTTCAATGTCTGCCAGGATCGGCCTCTCCGGTCAGGCAGAGGTCTTAGCGATGCTAGCGACCGCCGAACGTCGATTAGATGAAGAAGACGACAAGAGTCAAGTCAATTAACCACTTGTATTACTCAACAAGACCTCAAAACGTAACTGATGTACATGAACTAATGACTGTTACGACTGACTTTAACTGACTTCAACTAACTTTTTCTCTCTAACTCAACAACTGCCTACTGCACTCAAGAACGACTGAACTGAACTGAACTGAACTGACTGACTGAATGCACTGAATGTTTAACTGATCACATCACGACAACTGCAGCGCTTTATATAGCTAACAGGTCGGCCCCGGGGGGGCCAAAACGGTCCCGGGGGCCAAACTTTCTTTTTTGACCAGTCCTGGTACGGAGCGTCTCTGAGTGGTTATCTTGAAGGGGCGTTATATAAATTTCATGGATACATAGCTATATATTTGTACCTAACACAAATCTTTAAAAACGGCATTTAAACACAAAAAATTACTCGGTTTCACGACTTGCTCGGCCGTCCCCACATGATCGTAACTCGTGAGGTGTTTTACGAGAAAATTGCGTCCCAACTTCCTAGTTCGAAAAGGTGGCAACCCTAATCTCGACCCATGATGCTTGTGCACTTAACAATCTATTTCACTCATAATAGTCTATATTGAAAAAACACGTGATCATATTTATTTCAAACAAAACAATATGTATAATATACGGTTTTGCTTAACAAAGTGAAGTAGCTAAAACTCTGAAAATATATTGGGGTTTTTTGTTAAAATTTACAACAGCCAGACGTCTGATCATGAAAAATGTCACCTGTAGAGCAGAATTCACATAAAAGTTACCTTATAACCTCAAGGTCACACGGTCTTGTTTGAAGTCAGACAAGTGCATAGGTTGTTCATATTGCCTTTTAGGTTAATTCATGAAGCATATTTGCAATTTTCAGTGCAAGAATTCTATGAACAGTTAATTAAGGATTGCATTTTTGCTTGATAGATCTAAATGTTAGCATAGCGACAGCTAATGAATAATTAGTACAGCCAGGGTGAACTGTCACAAGCATATTAGAAACCATCCCTTTTAATAAGTTAAGAAATTAGATATATGCAGCCATGTAGTATTCAGTAAAACTGCTCATGAATTGACTTAACTTTAACATGTATCAAGCCTAACACCTAACGAAAGCAGTCTCTGTATAGATACAACGCATAAATATTGCAAACAAACTGGCACAAACTGGCACAAACTGGCACAAACTGGCACAAACTGGCACAAACTGGCACAAACTGGCACAAACTGGCACAAACTGGCACAAACTGGCACGATTAGTATCTTGCGTACCCTAATCTTTCCTCATTTTTAGAGTTTATCTAATCCGTTTGATTTAGAACTTATCAACCTGTCTAATTGTCTGACAACCGTCATACAATATCACACTTTTGGTTACATTTAGTGGCAGATTACAATTTCTGTGCAAAATCATTGACTGGAGATAACTGTGTTTAATGCTTTACTGTTGCTCACTTTGGGCAAACGGAAAACATGATTTAGCTGTACATGCGGTCACATAGACTAAAATTACAAAATCAAGTCTGAATGCATGACTTTTGCTTAGGCGTTAATCGGATAGATTAACCCTATTGTCATTCGGCCTAGATCTTGCTAATGTTAACGTACTTTCCTTCGGGAACAATCTGAGCAGCGTTCGCGTAGACTTCTTGAGTCGGGTCTTCTAGAACCACTGGAGCCTTGAGTGTCGTGCGATTATGGATCGGTGCGCTTTCCTCTTGGATGATTGGCTCATTGTCATTGAGGCGCTCGTAGATTGGAGGGCCAGGATTTGAAGTGTGATCGCCCAGTGTAGCGTAAGATGTGCACACTCTTGTCGATGGTTGCTCTTCTGATGATGGTTGAGCTAAGTTGTCGGATTCCACTGATTTGTCAATGTTCTGTGGTTGAACAATGCGGTCCTCCTGCAAACCGAACATTTCCGTGATTTTATATTCATGACTAGGATCTAGAGTTACACTTGCTTCGGACGAATTTTGATCTATTAACAAATCAAAACATAGCACCACATAACATAATACCATTCAACATAACATAATGAAACATAACATTGCATTTATCAAACAAAACATAGGCTTTAAATGGTTGCATTAAGTAAATAAAAGGCCGCCTGTGGAACTTATATAAACACATGACAGCTGAATTTATTATATAGTCAAAGAGAGATCTCTAATACCTAAAAGCTACTAAGTCATAGCATATAATAACCATATGAAAAGTGATCATGGATATGTAAACGATTGCATTCATGTATCTAGCCAAAATAGACCTACCTCGTTTTTCTGGTTGAGCGCTGGCGCTTTGTTGAAACTGCAGATCAGTTGGACAAAATTGATCTAAAAATTCAGAAACATGGCGCCTAGACCAATGTGCAAGCTAATTTATATTACAATATAATAATCATTTTACTACACTGCAGCAAGTATCTCACGACAATAAAAGTTAGCAATAGGATATCTGAAAAGCATTGTTAGGATAATGCACCCACTTCTAGCATAGCGCTATAAATATGACAATGACTAATACATTACAGTTACATACTGCATATTATATGCATATTTTATTGTATGTATATCTATATAATAAACGAGACTCAGGCGGCTGACAAGCACAGACATTCACGAAACATCTACATCTGGCTGTAGGCCATGAAAGAATATCACCTGGTTGAAAGGCTTGCTGGATAAAGCATACTGTAAGGAGCTGATGAAGGTTTGAGTCCATTACGTAAATACTTTGAAAAAATGAATGAATGAATTTATTTATTTATTTATTAATAAATGACCCACTGATGATCTGTCGACCAGCTACCAGCTATCAGAGAGCAGTTTAACTTGCTTCGATAACTTCACTCATTCAAACTACGTTATCAAGTAGACAACAATTCACTTGAACAGCTCAAACTGTCATAATCCAAAAAGCAAATAATCTACAAATCGTATTTGAGCCGACCTTTGAAGCGCCACATGACGACAACAAGAACGACTAGAAACAGAATGCCGCATATGACTCCGGCGGCGATTGTTACACTGTGAACCGTATCAAAACCTAAGTAAGAACGACATATTACTGCAATTAAAGGAATAGCAATGTGGAAGATTGCATATAATATGAGTTATATTTATTATTTATACTGATAACACGTGCTTTTCGTCATAAACTATAGTGCAAACTGTATTTTTGAAACCTTTCGAATTGCAGACTAACATACCGTGACAATTGAAAAGTAAAGCTCACTTGAAATCCGCCAAATCGTGCATATCCATTATTAAAAACTACGAACTGAGGTGGATGCATAAAAAATCCTAATCTATTTTCTAAATACTACGAAATATAATTATAGAAAATAAGGCTATTGTAGGGCCTAGCGGAATTCGTTAAACTGTGGACTTCATTCAACTAATGTGAAGGCTTCTAAAATCTCTTATTTTTCGAACTACACTCAAAGCTACATGCAAAACAAGTAAATTAGCCTTCAAAATCGAATGTCTAGTATTTATTCAGAAGAAATAGTGCACAATACCAGTTGTTTGGCGCCTGACAGAATGAATAGCCACTGTGGTAGAAATGCTCCTTGTTTCTCTACCGGATACGTCATTTGTGGCCGTGCATTTATAGACATGGTTTTCCATTCTTATGCTGTCAATGGTCAGCGATGATTGTCTCGATACAACATTTCTAGATTCCAGTTCAGTCCATTCGTACGATGGACTTGGGTTGCCATTAGCAACACAGTATAGGATGTCACCGATCAAATAGACGCTTTTCTTATGAGTGATGTTGACAGATTTCGGTGCATCTTCAACAATTAATAAGTATATTAATCATCGTAATTTCATTCCTGACATTCGACAAAGTTTACTAGACATTGAACTTAATAAGAACGAGGCGAGTTAGGAGCGCCTAGTAGACTCTAACAGACTAGTATGAATCTAGTTATAATGTTACAAGAATGCTTTCAGCCAGCAGAACATAATGATGCCTCTTTAGTATTCTCTTATACTGTGAGATGTACTTACATAACACGTTTGGTTTATGTGTCCATATAAACTCGTAATTTGGAGCATTGGTTGCCTTGTGTACGCCTGTGTTATCGCTGGATGACAAAGGCTGGTTGAAATAAATGCTGGACTTGAAAGTCACAGCATTGACTATCGTCATCTGCCTTGTAAGTTTCGAAACAACAGAACTATTGGAAGAAACGGTGCGTATATCATCGTGAGAGTCAGGATTGATTCCATCGCTTCTCGACCATTTGATCACTGGAGATATGCTTCCTGTATAATTGATGACGCATTCCATCTGGAGAAATTCACCATCCATGATGTTCTCCTTGGACACCATGCACACAGGATCATTACCTAAAACATGATTGTATTGATTAAATAATAAATTGGCTAACGCTCGCATCAATCATTCTGAAAAGACAAAACGTAAAATTAAAAGAAATAATGCATTTGGATCAAATTCTTTCATATATATATGTTATGGGTTAAGGGTTATGGTAACACTCTGGCACGAAGAGGCAACGGACGCGGGATCGCTTCCCGCTACCCTCTCTAAGGTCGACACAGATTTTCATTCGCCAGATGGCGTTGAAAAACTGAGCAGCAGGACGTGATGGGCGCCTTGCATGGTTGCCAAACAGTTAAATTCGGTAAAAACTTGTGATCGTCCGTTCGTGCTATGAATTTTAATCATGCTGCGCTTGAAAATATAAAACGAAGATTTACTATTATTATTATAATATTATTATTATTTCTTCAATAGCCTATACCAGTCGTTCCCAGCTAGTTGCAAGCATCATCGTCAGCTATAATTATGAAGAACCATAAGTTTACAATTGAAAAGTGTTTGCAGATATGCATCAACAATGTGCACTATAGTTTCAACTGCAACACAGCTGCATGGTTGATCAGTACTTATCTGCATTTAACCGTCGTTGCCCGTCGAAATCTGTTTAATGCAGACCAGAGTTGTCAAGGAAAGTTGAAGCCTGCAGGAATACAGACGCCTTAGTGAGGAGTGGTTCATGACATCCAGTATTAACAATTCGTCGACCCATGCGTCATAAAACATTATGTCCCCAATGCATCTAAAACTAAACTGGGTGTCTTGAGGACAAACGTGTTGCATTTTCATATTGTCATAAAGTGGTAAATCGATGCAGCATAGTATCGGCAACAGAGGCATCTGGGTTGGGCGAAATGGTTTTGAGATTGTAGTAGCAATTGCAATTCAACTCTTATATACTACCATTCAAATATCAAACTAACCATGGATGATCTATGCGCTATTTTATGTTACGTTAAGTGACATTAGACTTCTATCACTTAGCAAAATAGAGGAAAAAACTATAACAATCAACGAAGGAGGGCCCTCGCATTCACGTGGAACCCAAACGTCGGATTGTTTCCACAATTGATAGCAGCGTGTTCAAAACCTCTGAACCAAGTTTAGATATTTTCCAGACTCGATCACTTGTCAGGAAGGCTTAGCCTAATACAATCACGTAGGACAAGACGACTTGAGAAGAAAATACTCTCTAAAATTACTCAATCCGCAGAAATGACGCAGAAGTCAATTAAAGACCGACATGACACAGTGACAAGAACAATCCGAGCAATAAGGATGCATGAAATGATGCCTATTAGACACGTGGAAAGGGACAATGGCAACAGAACATGGACTTAGCTGCACCTGTTCATAGTACTTTGTTTCTAAAATGCTTAATGCGTTGGCACTGACTTCCCAAGTCGAACCAGCGAATTTGCCCAGCAAATGTCACAGAGCAATCGCTGTTTACGCGACAAGTCATACTATAGGAAGTTGTAGTAACTTCATTGTTTTTAGTTTATGTGATGTTCGTTAACTTTTTATACCTCATACCTTGGTTTCATTTTGATAAATGTATCAATCCAGTTCACATTATGAATGCAGATATGATATTATAGGCTACACAGTTTCCATTCACATGGGTTTATCAAATTAATGTGCAAATTCTGTATGTCCAGACTCCAGAACAGTGTGTCAGCACAGAGGATCAGGTTCCATCCGTATATGCATTGTTGAAAAAGGTAACCATATTGCCTATTTAATTGGTCTACAAGTTCAACAGGCCTATTTTATTGTAGAAAATGTAGGGCCTATAGGGCGTACTGCATGACTTTTCGCACGTTAAAACTTACCAAGTACAATCAGTTGAGCAGAATTTATGCTTGCCACAGAGTCACCTTTGTTTCTCTCGATGCATATGTAGGTTCCTGCATCGGAGTAATTTGAAACATTTTTCGAAAGTGTTGATAGGCCTGTGGCTGTGCTGACGACTGTGAAGTCTTTGAACGCGTCCATTATATGAGTTCCATTGTACAGTGGAAGTTCTCCATAGGCATTCTCCTTTCGGAACTTCCATTGTGAAGTAACTCCGTAAGAAAGTGTTCCACAAACGAATGTGAAATTATTTCCGGATATAACTGCAGTGTTTGATGGATAGATTGGGTCGTTACTTTCTCCATCTATGCAAAAGGTTAATCAGAATAGTTAACATTTTTCAATTTCAAACAGGTCAGTAGGCTTACCTATTAAACTCTGTTCAAAGAAAATTGCCTTTAATACTGTACCTGACCTCTATACAGAACTTATTCTAGTACTCAGATTTAACTTTAGTTTGTACAATAATCTATCAATTTTTATGCGTTAAAATAAGTTATGGTAACTACCAGATTAAAAATTACTATACGACAATTTGCAAAATTCAAGACAGTACAAATTTACGGCAAATACGCTTACTACTCACAGACAGTAGCGACGGTAAGATATAATTTAGTCAACCGTAAGATGTTTATTGAATTCATTCTATCTATTGTAAACATGTACTACTGCGCAATTTAGATGATGTTAGACTACATGATACACTCAGCCTGCATAAGCATTTTGTATTGAAAAAATTGTATGCAGGCAAATTATGCGAGGCTTCTGGCCATTCGTTGTACCCTTCATCACATGCGGATCTAGTAGGCAGCCAGACGGTTGCACACGTTGTTCGTTTCCACTTTCGGCCGAATTTGCATGGCAGGTTTACAGTTTGCCTGGATATAATTTCTGCATATCATGAATTACGGCTGTTAGCTTCGTATGATTAATGAAAATTTGCGATTTTATAAGTCTACTGACATTTTACACACTGGTCTTAGTTTTATATAGGTCTGTTGTAGGCCTATATTGAAACCATTATTTTGTCCAGTTATTATTTTCCTGTATGATCTGATCACAGATAGATATGAATGTTAGTGCAATATTCCTCAAAGTTTAAGATTTGTAACGGCCATCCCATTTCTTGCTTGTAGTCTGTGTTGTCTTCTTCTCTCTCAGGTCGTCGGAAACCCGAATTTCATTGGCTTCATACATTACAACTGGACACATCGTCGAACTTGACACAGTCTTGATAAATAAATTGTTTTCCTGCATTTGGGTTTTGAGTATCTTTCGCGTGAATGTATAACCGATTAAAAGTCACTCGCAAAATATTCCTCAAAGTTTAAGATTTGTAACGGCCATCCCATTTCGACGCAAAAAACGTCTTTATTTTAAGAAGTTTCCCATTTAATAATGTCTAACTTCTCCGAAGCCGTTTAAAGTAACTTTTCGACTCTATAGGTTCTCCTGTATCGATATTTATAACGCAAAACAACAGAAGGCTGAACACTGAAATTCATAACACTTTGAAACATACTAGATTCATTCATTCATTCAAAAATTTATATAGCGCCCCTTCAAGGTAACTACTCAGAAGCGCTCCCAACTCCAGTCCGGCCAAAAGGTAAGTTTTCAAGTGGCCATAAAAAGTATCAGTGCATGTTCTAGGGAACAAGCGTAGCTCCCGAGGGAGGCTATTCCAAACCCTAGGGCCTACCACAGAGAATGCTCGGTTCTGCATGGTTGCTGTGCGGGCTAACGGGACCGCCACTACCCCCCTCTCAGCAGAGCGGAGGGAGCGACTACCCTGGACCCCGACACCGGCTTACAGAGGTCTATTAGGTAGGCTGGTGCAAGGCCAAGATGGCATCGCCAAACCAGAGACACAACTCTATATTCGATGCGCTGTCGGACAGGAAGCCAATGCAGAACTTCCAACATATACCTGGTGACATGATCAAATTTTGGTATTTGGCCGATGAGTCGCGCTGCAGCTCGCAGTACACGATCAAGGCAAGACAACCGGCTAGACGGCAGACCAGAATAGAGAGTCAAGCAGTGATCAAGACGCGCCGTAATGAAGGCATGAACAAGAGTGGTTGCAGCGCTCGCTGTAAGCGAACGTGCAACAGTACGGAGCTGACGCAGCTGGCATGCACATATAAACATTTTTACTACAGTTTAGTGGTTTGAGATCTAGACTATCAGATGAGAGGTCTGGATTTCAATATCGCCGGGAGTGCATGTTTCTGCTGCACATTCGCCCCTTGCGACGTCGCTACAAACTGACCGAAAACTGAGATAGGAAGAGAGAGAAGTCTGGCCATCCGCTCGCATAATATGCCAGCGCTAAAATGAATCGCTGACTCTTCATACCTCACGAAGAATTTGCCGCTAAAGATAAGTTCCTACCTCTACCTACCGATGAAGATATTGTAACTAAAAAGTAGTTGCTATCTCCTTTTATCTACGAAAGTATCACGGCTTAAAATTAGTTCCTAACTCTTCATATCACTGTAGGAATTAATGAAACTGACTATTGTTTTTTATCCCATTCTTCCATACCATCTACTACTGTCGCTATAGTAGACGGCCGAAGAACCTTATAACATACCCTGCTTGTAGCACTGACATAATTATTAGCTGTTACAGCCATCCTGTAAGTCTGAATGCAGACATATGCATGTATTTTTACACTTATATAGCGCATGTACTCCTAAAGGCCCTCGCACTTTATAGATCATGCCGACTTTTTCTAAATAGTTTTACATACGGAATATCCGCAGATAGAGTCTGTTTCCTAGGTTTCAAGTCGACGTGAATTCTCTATTAGAGAAAGTGGACTTTTATATTAGCCTACATAGTAGGAAATGCTATGTCTGAAACCGTATAGCTACGATATTATGCCAATGATTATTTACACATTATGTGGAACTAAATACAAGCACAAACTTGGTATAGAAGCATCAATTTGTGGTTAAATAATATTGAAATGCTTACATCTGAGAATAATATTAACTGTGTATCAGTGCTTTTTATGGAAAAAAGGTGCTGGGACTCAAAACATTTATCGGGACAGTGAGTAAAATTTAAAAGCAATTGAACATGCACTGTTTTGGACATGTACCACGCTCTCTGCCATCCATCCACTGAATATGTTGCTGTAAAAATGCCATCCATTCAAGCGGTGCATTAATTCTAAAGGGAAAATGTTGTCGACACTTTTAGCTCAGAAAAAAACTTCTCATTTCTTGCTAATACTTATCTATTTAAGATAGAAGTACCGAGGGACCGGAACATAGAAATAATCAAATGGAGATGATCATACGACGAAATCTAGGGCTGTTTGTTTGCCCTGATTTGCTATTCTTTTTTGACTCCGGCAGCAAGATTTATTGGCAAAGACTAAGAGTGGCTACATATTGCAATGGACGAATGAAAGGCTAGTGCGATCTAAGCACTGAAATTTTATTCTTAACATCTTAGATTGCATTTCACTTGTAAACACCTGTCTTATAGTCTATGTAGATCGTGGCATATCAATGAGAGTGATTCCTCGTAATCGTAATCGTAATCGTAGTCTCCAAATTTCTAAAGCGCCACTCGAAAGCCAAGCGCAGGGCACCAGCTTATTCACGAGCGCTGCGTCTAGTCAGAAGGGTTGTCCAGAAGAGTAGTCCGAGGAGGTCCGAGTCCGGTTTCCAGAGGATCAGAGGGGTAAGAGTAGCTGTTAAGGTGGGTGTCGTTTAGGTCGAGAGTTTGAAGGTACGGTAGATGATCCGTTGAGTCGAGGTAAGAGTTCTTGAAGAGGAGAGACTTTAGTTTCGAGTGGAAAGCCTTGGCGGTGATGGATAGAGGAGCCTGATGCGGATGATGGTGGGTGATTGGAGATGATGGTTGAGGAACCGAAAAGTGCGGAATTCATGAGCTGGGTCGTTCCAGAGACGTGGTGCAGTGTTGGATATTGCTCGGTTGGAGAACTTCAGATGAGTAGTGACAGGAGGTCGAGAGAGAGTGAGAATGGAGGAAGATCTGGTAGAGCGGGTTGGCTGGATGGTGAAGAGGTCGCGAAGATATCTGGGCTGGGAGTATTGTAGAGAGTTGTAGGTTAGTGATAAGACTTTGAAGTGAATTCGCTCTGGGATTTTTAACCAATGGAGTGTTTTGAGGATGGGAGTGATATGATGATGCTTGGGAGTTCTGGTGACGGCTCTGGCTAATGAGTTTTGGATGAGCTGCAGACGCTTTAGTTGGGTATATTCAAGGTTGAGAAAGAGGGAATTGCAATAGTCGAGCTTTGAGTGGACAATGGAGGTAGCAATGGTGGAGGCAGTTTTGAAGTCGAGCATGGGTCGGATACGGCGGAGGTCACGAATATGCATGAAGCAGGAGCGCGAGAGGTTAGATATGTGGTTAGAGAAGGAGAGATGTGGATCAAAGGTTATACCAAGATTGCGGACAGGGGCATCGGAGGTGAAAGTTCGAGATGAAGAGTTAGTGGATAGGTGTATTGGAGGGTCAGGGATTTTCTTGTTTTGGTCAGAAAGACCTAGGATGATGATTCCTCGATCCGAGTATGGTTTCCTTTGGCACAAATATGCATTGGTGTATCGCAGAACATGCTCAATATAGAAGTTAAATAATTAGAACCGGTTTATGCCATGCTTCAAGTTGTCGTCTGTAACCTGTTGAAGTTTTAGTGCATACAGCGAATGAATTTGGTTGTCGGAGATTTTGTCTTGCAAGTGCCTTCACCAGTAAAAACATTACATCGCGTATAAATACTACAGAAGTCATATCGATGGCTAAAGTAATTATGAAAATGATATCACAATTCAATTTAACGTTAATCGCATATTGTTATGTGTTACTTCCTTAATATAGTGGAAGGTACACATTAAATTAGTTGAATTCATTTAATCAGGATTTAATTTCCAAATAATGTTGCCTGCAATGACTCAGGATTTTTAATAATGTATGCTCTGCCAAATATAGCTTACTTTTCAACGTGCACAGGAAACTGAAAGCTAGAATTTACCGTCTGTCGAACAATTGTGCAGGCAAAATGTAAATTGGTGTTGCAAATTCGGCTAAAAGTGGAAATGGACAACCGATGTAATTACCTGGCTTCAGCAAAGATCCGTATGGCGTTGATGTTATAACACAAAGCATATATGATGGCAGTTCGTAATTGCTGTATCATATGCTTTTTGCCTGTATTGGACGGCTGGCTCTTGTGCTGTATGTGACGATTTGAGCCTCTCGTCGTTTGTTTCCATATACGTATTTGCGTAGAGAAGGCCTATGATGCAGTCATGATGTGGCTCTCTGCTCTACTTCTACTCATCAACTTGGTTGGTTAGTAAATTCTTTGTTTGGAATTGACATGAGACGCTGCCAGTTTAAAGCTTTGAATGCATAACACATTTCACGTGATAAATTTTTACTCTAATGCTCTTTGCCAGATTGTATCTCACTGTTATTTAACTGAGAATGTCTCAGGCAAAATATCAGAAACATCACCTTTTTAAATTAAATATGACGTATTGAAGAGCTGAAAAGTGTTATCTTGCAATATCATTATAACCATATGATTTCGATAAAAAATTAGTGGAACATTTGATTGTTTCTCCAAAATTCCAATCACTCACATTTTGCACATCACCTGTGATAGGCTATACTTCCGAACACGATGGCCATTCAATCTTATTCTGCATAGAGAACGTTTAGCAGGCTTAGAGTACCTCGTGACAAACACCTGATCTCATTGTGATCTTGCATTATCTGGAATACCAGATCAATCTCCTTATAATTCAACATGTACACCCGATTCAATCATATACAATATATCTAAAATGCGCTCCATCAAAGTCCAGATACAGATGCAACATGTGATATTTTGGCACCACATCTCGTTACATTTCAGAAAGGAAAAAAATAATTTTATTAAACTTTTAAGGCGATCGCAACAACATTGGCAGTAAAAAGGAATTGATTGCATCTATCCGATCCCTTGTTGAAATTATTTATACAATTCTAACATGAATAACAATGTTGATAGAAATCTTTTTTCGAAATCAATATTAAAAGAATATAATTTCAACACAAGATATTGAAACTTAATTGATGATAAATTTGTTTGCATAGATGGAAAAAGTGGTAACGCAATCTATCCATCGAACACTGCAGTTATATCTGGAAATAATTTCTCATTCGTTTGTGATACAATTTCCAACGGAGTTACACCACAATGGAAGTTCCATTCGGTGTATACCTATGGAGAACTTCCACTGTACAATGGAACGCATATACTGGAGGCGTTCAAAGGCTTTGCAGTCATCACGACAACCCAAGGCCTTTCAGCACTTGCCAAACAGATTTCAAATAAAGCAGATGCAGGAACCTACATATGCATCGAGAAGAACAACAGTGGCTCTGTGCCAAGCATACGTTCTGCTCAATTGATTGTACTTGGTAAGTTCAAACATGCTCAAAGTCATGCTCTACGCCTTATTAATTTTCTACAGCAAAAAATTACTTGTTGAGCTTGTAGACCAATTAAATGAAAAACGTGCTTACCATTTCTATGGATGCATAGACAGAAAGCAGGGCCTAATGCTCCATGTTGAGACTGTTTTGGAAATAGAATTTGTACACGTGTGAAACCCATGCGAATGCAAACTGTGTAGGCTATATACCTGTATTGATGCATGGAATGGATCGAAGCATTTATCAAAATCAATCCAAAATATATGAAATATTAAAAGTAGCCTAAACGAACATCATATCAAATAAAAGCAATGAAGTTACACTGTACTACAATAGTCTTTTGACCGCGGCGCCTTCAGTGAGGCCTTGCGAAACTCGCCTCTCTTCTCCTCTACCTCGCAGTCAACTTCACAACTCTACGATCTCTACTCCTCTACGATCAGCAGTCTTCTCGACAAGATGCTTCCACTCCGTGGGGTCAAGATTCGTGTTCGACCGCTTGCCGTTTGGTTCGACCAAGAGTGTCATCAACTGCGTCGTCGAACCCGCTGTCTTGAACGACGTTTTCGTCGTTCTAGAGATCCAGCCGATCGTCTCGTCTGGATCAATCAACTGCGCTCCCTTCACCGACTTTATCGTCAGAAAGTGTCGGCGTATTGGAAGGATTTGGTCAACAGGAATTCAAAGAATCCTAAAGTCTCTGGCCCTCTCTCTCCGGTCTACTGGGACGATCCTCTCGTACATGTACATCCGCGAATCCTTCCTTCTGAGCGGACGATTTTCTATAGATGCTATGCTTACGACTAAACTGGACGGTCTCCGAAATGTCACAGCTGGCTCACCACCTCCTTCCTACACTTCTACTGAGTCGGTTTCAAGGACTTTCGACCTATCCTTGAATCAGAACTGCGTCATCTTCTTTCTACTTCTAATTTAAAATCATGTGAACTTGACCCCCTTCCCCTGTTTGTTATAGTAGATGTACTAGATGATATTGTTCCCTTCCTTCTCTACTTGTTTAATAGGTCTCTTTCAGAAGGTCTCCTTCTAGCATCTGAAACGCGTGCGAATGTGTTTCCCACTCTTAAGAAGCCCAACCTGGAGTCTGGCATATGCCAAAACTATTGCCCTATTGCTAATCTTTCCTTTCTCTCAAAGACTTTAGAGCGACTTGTTTCTCTGCAACTTCTTCCTTACCTTGAGCAGTCAGGTCTTCTACCGCCCAGACAATCTGGCTCTAGAGCGCAACACTCAACTGAAACTGCTCTTCTTTCTCTTATCTCTGACATCTATTCTACTATGGATAAATCCCACGTTACCCTTTTAACTCTTTTGATGCTTCTTCAGCATTTGATATATAGCAGACCATGATATTCTGTTACATCGCCGCTAAATTTCCTTTGGTCTTAGTGGCCTTCCTCTTCTTTGGTTTCGTTCCTACCTTACTGATCGTACCCAAATGGTTATTCTAAGAGACTCTCGCACCTCATGGGTTCCTGTTAAATTTAGATCCTCGAGGATCTGTGCTAGGTCCACTTCTTCATATCATATATCCCTCTTCTCTTTGCTAAACACTCGGCCTCTGGTCACCTGTATGCTGATGATGTCCAGGCTTTTGTTCATGGTCCCTCTTCTCACCAGCTTGCTCTTTCCCAATCTATTGAATCTCTTTCTGCTGATCTCAATTGTTGGATGTCCTCTAATCGTCTTTTGCTCAACTCTTCCAAGACTCAATTGATCTGGCTGGGCACTCGCCAGCAGCTAATTAAACTTGATTACGATTTGCTTGCCAAGAAGTTACCTAAGTGTACTTTTTCAACAAATGTCCGTGACCTTGGTGTTACTCTTGAAAGTACTCTTTCCTTCGCTGCACAATGCACATATCTCTAATCTCTCTCGGTCCAGCTTTTATCATTTGCGGCGTCTACGTGCCATTCGACGTTCTATCCCCTCGCCGATATTTTCTTCCATGGTTCATGCCTTCATCTGTTCACGCATTGACTACTGTAACTCGTTACTTATAGGCCTACCAAAACTTCGTCTGGCTCTTCCCCAATCAGTACTTAATGCAGCTGCTCGCCTTCCTCGTTTCTCCCATATTTCGACTTTTATGACTGAACAGCTTCATTGGCTTCCCTTAACTGCTCGGATTCAGTTTAAAATTATCTTTCTTACGTGTAAAGCGTTTCTGGGTCAAACTCCCCTCTACCCCTGTGATCTTATGAGACAGTCTATCTCAGCTACCTCTGGACGTCCTCTTCGCTCTTTCGACCATCATGACCTTCTAGTTCCTCGGTCTCGGACTGCCACAGCACAACATCTTGCCTACGCCTTATAACCATAAGTTACGCACTTTTGTCGTTGGCTGCGTTATGACAGATAGTTTTGAATAAACGAAAATACAATACAATACAATCTGTTGGCCCTTTGTTGTGGAATAAAATTCCGACTATACCTCGTGATCTGAGGTTATACGGGGGCACTTCTGTTTCTGCTCTTTCTCTTAAGACTTCTTTTTTCGAGGGCCTTTCGCACTGGAAGCACCTCTGATTAGGTTGTACTGTGAGAGGCCCTTTATAAGTCCGTAAATATAATAGAATAGAATGGAATATGATTTGGCGCGCAAACCGCGATTGCTCTGTGACGTTGCACATAATGACGCGCTGAGGAAATTCACTGGCTCGACTAGGGACGTCAGGGCCAACATATAATATTTTCATCAGCAAATTATCGTGAACAGATGCAGCTCAGCCCATGTTCTCTGGTGGTCAATGTCCATTTCCACATGTTTAATAGGCATCATTTCATGTATACTTACTGCTCGGACTGTGCATGTCACCGTGTTAAATCGGTCATAAGTCGACTTCTGACTCATTTTTGCGCTAATTTTGAGGATTAAATTTATTTTCATTATTTTTTAATTATTTTAATGTATACGGGCACCATTAGGCCTATTAATAATTTTCTAATTATTTCAATATTTGGTCACAGTTAGATTTTAAAATATTCATGCTTTCCCTGTTTGTTCCATGAAGGAGCATTTTGTTTCGCTATGGAAATTTGGTTTTAGGGGGGTCAGAGCTTTGTGACGTCATTTTTGTGGTGCACGTCATTTGGGGGGGCCAGTGGCGCATTGGAAAACATCTGGCACAGAGACCGAGAGGTACCGAGTTCGAGCCCCCGTTGGGCGGATATGCTTTGTAGGCTGCTATTAGCGCCGTTGTATTGCAAGCTGTCTGTTCTGTTAGTAGTTAAGATTTCAATTGCATAACATGTAAATGTACAGCGCAGTGCGTTTGTCAGGCGCTTATTATTAAAGAAAAGATATTATTATTATTATTATTATTATTATTATTATTATTATTATTATTAATATTTATTTTTATTATTATTATTATTATTATTATTATTATTATTATTATTATTATTATTATTATTATTATTATTATTATTATTATTATTATTTTTAGAGGGGGTGTGTTACTTTTGTGACGAAGTGTGACGAGAGGGAGGGGGTTAAAAATCGGCCAAAATTGTGTGACGTCATTTATGGACGGCCCCATACCAGATCAGGCAGTTGCGAAAATCGCATCAGGATTGTGGAAGCGTAATGCCCAATGAGTGCAGCGACGTCTACTAATTGCTTAAATCATTCATCTTTAGCCGTGGCTGGGTGGGGCGTGCCTCTGATTAGGCGCTATGTAAATTTCCGAAATGAATGAATGAACTCTGCGATGCAATTTTCCGTTCACCTTCTCGTGAACTAAGGTTCTGTCCTTTCGACGTTAAAAGAAATGCGAAGGGCATCAACGCAGTCATACAGTCACACCTTGCTTTAGCAGAGCTTCACACTTTGTTCGTTCTCTCCTAATTTTGTTCCTGGTGATGACGTCGCAGCACTCATTGGGCATTACGCTTCCACAGTCCTGTAGCCTATCACACCAGATGCGACTTCGGCAATTGCCTGATATGATATGGCCGATAGATCTGAAGATTCGCCCACAGTTCAAGAAAAAATCCATTGACATTGACGTGTTTCCACAGAATTTCACATATTAAAATATTACCGCCGGCAGAGGGCAGAAGACACAAAGCAAAATCAAAAATATTTTGCACACAACTTACTCTAACACACTGGCAACTTTCCATCACTATTAGAAAACGTTTGCTCACAAAAATATTTTTTCACTCCACCCTACTAGGCAGCTTCGATCGAGTCAATTAACCATTTTATGACTTTATGCATCACGCCTGTCCTCAAGATACCCAATTAAGTTAGAGATGCATCCCAGGACAAAATTATTAATTACGATGGGTGAACGATTGGGTAGTATTGGATGTCATGAACCACTCACTCATCACTAAAAGATCTGTTTGCCATTCAGGCTTTAACTTACCTCGACAACTCTGGTCTGCATTAAACCGAATTCAACGGGCAACGACGATTGCTGTGGCTGAAACCTCGTTAAATGGAAATAGGTTCTGGTCCTTCGTGCTGCTGATGGTGCAGTTAAAACTATAGTGCACATCGCCGATGTATATCTGCAAACATAATCTCACTGGTGGTTCTTCACATAGCTCACGACGATATTTGCAACTGGCTGGGGACGACCTGAATACTGAATGAATATGACTGACATAATTTGACACAAATGTGCTATTTATTTTATTATCCTGTTTTATATTTTGAGAATGATTGACGTACGCGTTAGCCAATTTAATGTTTAATTAATTGAATTCCTTTATAGGTGATAATCCGTTCTGCCAAGCGTCCAAGGAGAACATCATGGATGGTGAATTTCTCCAGATCGAATGCATCGTCAATTATACAGGAAGCATTTCTCCAGTGATCAAATGGTCGAGAAGCGATGGAATCAATCTTCACTCTCACGATAATATAAGCACCGTTTCTTCCAATAGTTCGGTTGTTTCGAGACTTACAACGCAGATGACGATAGAAGACACTGCTGTGACTTTCATGTCCAACATTTATTTCAACCAGACTTTGTCATCCACCGATAACACAGGCGTGCATAAGGCAACCAATGCTCCAAATTACGAGTTTATATGGAGACATACGCCTAACGTATTATGTAAGTAGGCCTAGAGATAATCGAATAAGAGGTATAATTATTGTGTTCTGCTGATTGAAAGCTTCCTTGTAACAATATCACCAAATCCACACTAGTTTGCGAGAGTCTACTTCGCTAACAAAGCAACATTATTCATCTCATAATTGACTTCGTTCTCATCAAGTTCAATTTCTGGTAAACTTTATCGAATGTCATAAATGCAAATACGATAATTAATATTATTGATAATTGTTGAAGATGCACCGAAATCTGTCAACATCACTCATAAGAAAGACGTCTATTTGATCGGTGACATCCTGTACTGTGTTGCTAATGGCAACCCAAGTCCATCGTACGAATGGACTGAACTTGAATCTAGAAATGTTGTATCGAGTCAATCATCGCTGACCATAGACAGCACAAGAATGGAAAACCATGTTTATAAATGCACCGTCACAAATGTCGTATCCGGTAAAGAAACAACGAGCATTTCGACCACAGTCACTGTTCATGCTGTCAGGCGCCCAACAGCTGGTATTATGCATTAGACTTTCGGTTTTGAATGTATTCACTTTATTTATAAGTTGACTTGACTATCATTTGGGCCGATATTGTAAGAACATTTATAATCTACAATGTATAACTTAACTGGAAGCATGCAAGCCAAACTTTACACACAGGCCCCTATTCCAAATTAATACTGCTCTACTTTGCCGTATTTGGAAACATTTCGGAATTTTTCGATTATAGATTCCAAAAATGTGTAAATTTTATTTGTCTGTCGCAGGCCTCATTTGCAAAGGGCCCACAATTTTGACCAATTTGAAGTATTGAACATGCTGCATAATTTCGAATTAACTTTTATTCTTAACACTCAATTATTTTTGTCCGGTATTCGATAGACCTGCCTTGTACTCTTAACTATATTTTAACACCGTGTGATTTTATTGCTAACTTAAAAATAATGTGCATCAGCTATCTTCCAGATTAATTCTTCCTTTCATGCCAATGTAACTACAATTATAGTTCAATGTTCTTATCTAGGTGTTGACCCGGTTCGAAGTGTAACTATCGCCGCTGGAGTAATATGCGTCATTTTGTTTATAGTCGTTTTTGCAGTCGTCATAAGGCGCTTCAAAGGTTGGTTTTCACGCGATATGTAGGCCCTAAGTCTGATTATTAAAATTAATATCAGCGGCTGTGCGGGATAATAGACTAAGTTATTATTTCACTAGAATGAGACAAAAATAGTTAAGCAGTTCAAACTGAACGTTCGGTTATTTCATATACGACAATTGCGTGAATTTAGGCCAACGTTTGTTTGCAATGTAATCATGGTTAAGATATCACAGACGTTGATTAAAACCATAAAATAACACGATATTTAAACGAAGAAATGATGTTTACTATATTTATTAGATTGCTTTATGTGAATTTAGCTATAGGAGGCTATTATCTTCCTGCATCCTATGTCCAAAAGACATCTTTCAATTGCAGACTGCCTGCGTTCCTTTATGCTGCGTGAACCTGACACGGGACCTGATATAGTCCAAAATGCTGATAGCGACGAGAATGGTTTGTACCATTTGACAAACTTTGAACTAATAATATTTAATCATTTAAAGCCATGTTGTGAACGTTTGCTGATCAGTACATAACTTGCTGTCATTGACATTCAATAATAGACAGAAGTTTAATTACCTCATTAGACTAATGGTCTTGGTGTGTCAGTAATGGACAACATGTATGATGACAGAATGGCGGGAGCATAGCGCTTATGCTTCCAGGAAGCATTAGTTTGAGTTGTCATCCGGTCTGTTTGTGAAGGAGTTTTTGTATTTTTGTCTTTCTGTTCTACTCTTCGTTTTATTTCTCTGCTCTGCTTTGTGCGAAATAAAGTATATATAACATGAACATAGAACTGTTCTTTTGAACTCCGTCCAAATACTACATTTCTTTTGTTGGAATGCTGCTACTTATTCAAATCTTTAAATTAACACTATGTTTTCAAATCCCTATATTTTTTATTGTTCTTACTTTCAAGCTGCAATCTTTACAGTGTAGGCTACTATTTTCCACTGCTATTAGGCCAAACTTACTTTTCAGATCGTTTTCCTGCTGATAACGCACAAGAATACATTGGTTATGCGCAGCCAGATGACCTAGGAATAAGTAAGTATAATGATATAATCAGTGTCATTATTGCTAAAACAATTTGTAAGAATTTTTGAATTCGTCTCAATCGTAATCGTAAATTTATATAGCGCCACTTCAAGAAATACTCCTCAGAGGCGCTCTCACTTGACAACACCAAACCACGATCGAAAAGAATGGTTTTCAAACGCCTGCGGAAAGGGCAAGGAAAGACCAAGTAGCTCATTACGGAAGTTGCTAGGCAACCTATTCCAGAAAGATGGACCGACCACATCAAAGCTCTTATAAAGCACCGTAGAAGTTCGAGCCATAGGGACAACTAGGTCGCTTTGAGTGGCAGAGCGAAGGAATCTGCGACCTCACATTTAGGATATGTACAGTGTAAAGATTCAAGATACGTTTCATCAGTTATTTGCAAGACTCTTATACAATATATTGTGCTTCTAGTTATTGTTTTATGTTGACAGGTGTAGACTGATTTATAATAAATACAATAAATTTATGACCCATAAAATGTGAAAATATACACCGGTGTAATTGAGAAAGCAGACCCGAAAGACATCCATAGGTACGATGTGTAAATGACTTCATTTATCGCCTCGGCATATGAGGGCAGGTGAAGAGTCATTTCCCTCGCTCTCTGATCTTTCCACACAATGTACGGTCAATTTGCACGCATGCATATTATCAAGAAACTTAATATAGCCCCTTACATGTACCTGACAAAGGCGCTGCAAAAGTATTCATCGTCGCTGAGTTGGCTATGGTACCAAAGTGGAGCAGAAATCTCGAATCAAATTCCTATGCTGTCACATATTTGAAGCCAGATCTTTCGGTTCATAGACAACAGACTAATGTTTGGTTTACCTTAAGTATGTGCAAAAAATTCCTTTAATACGCAGCGTTTAATTGATGCTAATGGATCAATTTTTGCCCCATTCTCAATGTAAAGTCTCACTAACATTTTATAATTTGTTATCTGGAAAACATAATAACGTTGATTTACACTCAACTGTTCAGGAAGACCCCCTTGTCAGCAAAGGGAATTTGCTGCAGAAACCAGACGAGATGGTAAGATTTGATTATATTTCTTGGAGCATTATTTCTTAATTTGTTCTTGTTTTTTGTATCTTTCTTCGTGAAAATCACTTAAGTTAATATGCTCAGAGTAGTTAAACGATTAACTTATCGACATTTGTTTATTTGTGTAGCAATTATATTTGGTAGCTTCTATCAACCCATAAAGACCTGACATCAACCTGAAATCAATTCAAAATTCATGAGATAAGTCCGTTATGACAAAGAGGCAGTCTATGCTGGATAAGTATTTGAGAGAAAAAACAAGTCTGAAGTTGTGACACGAATTCTAATCTACTCTAATATGAAGATTTGTAAAGTGCTTCTCACAGCAGAGCAATTCAGAAGAGCTCTCGGCGTAGCATGCCCGTGAAAAGAGGAAAGTCTTTAGACAGCGAAGATATGCCGCGAAATCCCCTTCATTGACATCAAGGAACGGACAGATTCGTGGAAAGAGTTCCACAGTGTAGGTCCAGTAATGACCTGATCACCGTCTGGTATTGATGCGCCATTGGTTGATGTCCTGTGAGTAAGACACCGGCGCGATAACTAAACATTTTATAAATTAATCAATTCTATAAAAAACTTTTAAAAATGAAAGAAACTTTTTGGCTTGCTGATTATCGACGATGAGCTGGAAAAGTTGATTCATTTATAACAGGTGCTCTTTGAATCAACTGTACATTTAATTGCATACATATATACATATATGTAGGTCTATTGTGTACACATATACCAGAACTATCAAGAGGCCACCATCTGGAAGTGCAATTGATTCACCCATTAATGTTAATTAATTAATTACCTAATGTTAATTATTTCATAATACTAAAGCTATGGTATTGCACGCGACTGTTGAGTACACAAATGCACTGTTAGCGTGTCAGTCTGCTAATATTAGACGAAGAACTGCAGTTCCTTAACATAGCCTCAGAGGCAACCAAGAGTATGAAGTGTTAGCGACTTCATTTTTCTTATCCTCGGAATATGAGGACCGGTTCTCTAGATCACCGTCTGATCTTTCCAACGACAGTGAGCGAGCTGTGTACTCATAATAGCAAAGTTCACTATGTGGCCAGGGAAAGCAGAAATGTGACCCCTCAAGCGACCTCTAGATTGACACATCTGCGCACTGACCACACGAATATCACGCAAACTTCGGCTAACATTAATTATAAAATTTATTAAGGTAAACAGATAATTTTTCCTGGTTTGACCATTTGGCCACATTAAGGTACAATATTTCACAGTAAAGCATGACAGTTATGCAGGGCCAATATTTTCATTCACCCCTAGAACATCAACGTTAATTATCCGAACGTGTTTCTCTTTCTCCTACTCTAGTTTCCTTTGATGAAGAGCAATCTATAATATGCATGTGACATGTTGCCTGGCACACGACAGTTGCACTTTCCATTTTGCAAATGTGATCTATCAAGAAGAAAGTCAAACAGAGCAATTAATTGTGTGCTAATTATAAATGTACATGTTTGTATAAATTATATTATAGTTGCTTTTTTGAATGTCATCTGAACCGCTTTCTATTTCTCTAAACCACCTATGAAAGGACTAGTGAGCTGTTGAGACAAAGGTGGCGGAAATTGAAGATTCTGTTCGATTTACAGAATCCTAAGAAAATTATTTATATATCTAAATATAACTGTATAAAAATCGTTATCGTTAAGTTAGGATCATTCTGTATTGCTGCACTATTTTTCATTGTATAATTTATTCCTTTAACATTTTATTGTACTATTTATTGTTGCGCTACGTATTGTTTCATTTAATTATTTATCCATTTATTTTCTATACTTGTACAATTCATTGCAGTATCATTTACTGTACATCTTAGTATTATATATATACTATTTCTGGTACAATTTATTCGTTTACTATTGTATTGTTTTTGTTTCAATATTTATTGTTGTACATCTATTTTCAGTTATTGCTGTACTGTTTATAAAAAAATCACGATTTAGCACTGAAAGCGTACGATTTTCTTTGAATGATAATTTATCTCTTAAATTTCTGCCTGGTCTATGTAAAAGTCTATGAAAACAGATTGTTGCAAGATTCTCGACTGGAGTCCGTGTGAATAGCATAGCGGCGTTACAAAAGTAGTCAGAATACATTCTATTAAAATTTACTGATTCAATGTTTGCTGCAATTTTCAAGGAGCCAATGGAAGTTGCAATCAAGGGCCAGTGCTAGAGGGATTCCCAGTTTACGATGAAATACACAATTCACAAGGTCAGCAAGGAATGCAGCACTAATAAACAAAACAGTGATTTCTTTAGTTACGCAATTGAAATAATATTATATCAAAGTGCTAAATAGTCGTGCAAGAAATGTGATGTCGCTTTAAATTGCACCACTTTAAGAATCAAACAATGTAAAGAAAAGTATGTATTTTGTTTGTATGAATTAACACACTTATTATTGCGCATTTTCTTCCTAGAGAAACGTTTGAATGTAGACCGCATTAAAAATTAATATCTAAAATGTAAATTTTATATATTATCTGCTACAGTGTTTAGGTGTGCTTTAAGACTTACTATGGTGGCCATGTAAAATAATGACATATTGGACGTCTTCCGCTATGGAAATGAGTAGGCCTATATATGGGTCTCACACGTAAGATGATGGTTCTGCTTTTTCTTAACAATAGCGCCAATTGTTAAGCTTATCTTAATTAACATGATATTTATATAGTGCCCTCGAGTAGCCTAATCCATGCAGAAGCGTCCCATACTCTTCTAAATAATAAATGATGTTTTCTGAATATTATTTCTAGGTCCTACTTTGGTACGAGAAGATGTAACGATTCCCGTTTACGGCAAAGTGAACAAGTCTTCAAAAGGTTGGCCTTAATTGTAGTCTCTAAGGGTTTATTGTTTCAACAATGCGATGCTACATATTTGTATTTACTGCAAACTATAATTCTAGAGAAAATTGTTTATACAAAGTTTAGCGGCACAAATGTTTGTTTTTCTCCATGTCAGCTGCTGATCAACCTCCGTCACAAGAGGAGCTTCCTGTCTATGGAAAAGTCCAAAAGAAGAAAGATGGTTTGTATTGATTTTTAAACTCATGTTTCTATCTATCTTCGCATTTTACATGTGTTTCAAGAATGTACAGGAATTTTTTTCGAATTAAATGGATGGTCAGTATTCAACTATTATTATTTAATTTGTAAGTGAAAAATATCATTTCAAAATTTAAAATCAGTGATGGATGGTTTTGGATGGTTTAATGCGTACAATATAATCAATTTTGGGTACAATTTGTGCAAATATTTGTCCATTTGCTAACTCTATATACAGCGTAGCCTAAGCATGATGGATCAGCTAAATGGTGTTAAGTTTGCTGGTTCCAGAGTGATACAATATGAAGCAATGTTCTACTATTCTTTCTTAGAACAACCGCCTTACTTTTGGAATGCTACTTCGACGTCAGAAGAAGAGGAGAACAAAATCCACGAAGCATTGGAATCAGAATCGTCGTATCATTCATCGTTGAAGAAAGCGGTAGGCAAATAGTTACGTTGCCAAAGTCTTCAGAGTACACTACCGGTACAATTAATTATTGTTGATGGTATATGCAGTGACTGCGGATATAACCTAGACCCTATATATATGTTTTGCTCTGAGTTTCAAAAGTAAAAGATTGCCTTTTCAAGTGTAGTGATTTTAAATCTGAATACGAACACTTTATTCAAGCATGAGCATAACATTTACTTTACATTAGCGATAATAACAGAGCCCTGTTTATAAATTCACTCAACTAAGCAGATTGGCATGAGACACGGTAGCCGAGTGGCTAGAACGCTTGTCTTGTTACACGGAGAATACGGGTTAGAGCCTCACCTGAGTGGACTAACGGTTAGGGACCATGAGCAAGTCCTTAACTCACAATTGCTTCTCACCTAAGATTAAGATTGACTGATCATGAGCGCGTAATAAATGTCATATAAGTTTTAATAATAGTGATAGCAGAAAATAATTAAATATAGGTTGTTTATTCATCGAAGAGCAAATTAGTTATACAATAAGTCATACTTCAATTTATTTTAGAATTGATCTGGATATATACACAAGTTATTTTGACTTCCACATAACAGTCATATTGTGAACGTTGTCTGTCTTTAGATAATTGGAGCCGATGGTACAGAGTATATGGACATGAGTGTTGCAAGAAGTCTTATGCAATCGGAAGCTGCAGCTGCTTCATCTGCTCATCATCCTTTGTTCAACAGATCACAGTATGCGGAAATCGACCACACAAAATCAGCTTCAAAATGACATTGAACGTCTAACTTGATTCTATTAGTATCGAAATCATGATTATGCTTGATAGACCATAACATTACTTTTTGAATGCAACAGAAACATTTAATCGCAAAGTCATGTGAAACACAGAACAATATAGGCGGGGTGTTTAAGTAATCAAGTTTTTTGCATTGTGAACGTTCTTAAGAAACTTTTAGGCGGAAATTAAGTCATACGTATTTTAGTCAATTCAGCATGAGTGGCTAATTTGCATTTGTTGTATATTTTTTTTCTAATTAGGTTCATAACATATAAGAAATTGACAATTTTGCAGTTTACTCAAAGAATCCGTTTACACACCAAATCAAAAGACTACGCTTGTACAGATTTTAGATGAAAGCAAACGAATATGTCTCTGTAACCTTTCTAAAGTGTCTCACTTATGAAAATACTTTTATGACTCTTGAATGCCATAATAAATGTTTAAAGTAAAAGCAAAAACAATTAACAGCTAACAAGCTTATAGTCCCTAAAGCATTACAAGATTTAAGAATCCAAATAGTATGCGTGCTACTGCTAAATGTGAATTTTTGTCAGTTAACCATTGCATGATCATGTTCATATAGATCAGTCTTTAGGTTGTTCAAATCCAGGGATCGTTATTTTGCATGACTAATTTTTCTTCCTTACAGAGATCTGACCAACATTAATGTAATCATCTACCCCTCGACTCTGGCCGACGTTGACGTAAAGCACCTCAGCAAGACCTTGCTCGTCTGAACCTTGCTTAGCATTAGAATCATACTTAACTACAGACATCTGGTGTTCTTCTGCGTTGTTTATCTGCGTGCTGGACAGTTCAGGAACGAGCTCATAGTCTTCGAGGCTTTCGTAGACGGGTGGGGACAGTACTGCTGAACGGTTTCCAAGTTCAGTGTAGGCGCTAGATGTTTCTGGAATAGATAATAGGTCGCCTGGTGAAAGGTGCGCAGTCCTGTCACCCTCTTCCTGGTTTTCAGTGGTGTCGTCAGGAAGAAACGTATCATCGGGTTGATCAACGTCGTTGCTCTCAGTAGCTACAATGTGGACGTTTCGGTGATGCACATCTATGAAGAAAGTAACACAGTTAATAAACTGGTAGGCGTTATTCCGCACCATAGTTGACTACTATGCATCAAAACTGTTAACAATGTTAGTGATTTAGCTTCTCGCATGCTAGTGAGTTTACTCATAGCACACTGTTACTCAATGACAGTTTTATGATCGCACTGTGCAGTCTATTGCAATTAAGCCCCTAAAATGTGAAACCGTCGTACTATTGTCACACTTTTTCGTTATTCTGTTTACAACTATTTGACTGTCATTGTTATTTGGCCACTGTTTTTGTCTTGCACGAAATGAAAAATAACAGTAGAAGTGATTAGTGACGCTTATAAAACATTGCATAGTCTGAACTCCTCAAATATGTATTGAGCAGAATGTATACGCAGTAAATGAACGAAACGAAAACTAGTTGCAAAGGTCCACAATTGTTCAGCTGTTCAAAGAGTCTTACTTAAAGCAGTAAATTTACTAAAGGTATAATATTTTTCAAATCGTAAACAACTAAATCTAGCCTACGAACTGCATCATTTTATTTTCCCTTTCTACTTTCCGTCCTTTCTTTTTCATACATACAATTTTATTACCCTTGTTATTTTTCCAACGTTTAAAACTTCTTCTTTATTAGATATTTTTCAGAGCAATTGTACAGACTATACAATATGACAATGGCATAATCATTGTTTCACATAAGAAAGTTTGCGATATTTTTCATTTTATAGGCTTATTATTTTTCGGCTAAAATAATAAGATAAATGAGAATAGGAGAAGCAGTTTGTCAATTTATCTTTTAACACCTAATTGCATCATACTTTATACGTCAGGGAAGACAAAACAGTGTATAGATATTCTGCTCGAAACAAAAACATAGCTTTTTTGTGCGGTTAATGTTCAAATTAATGTTTTTTTTCATTATAGATTAGTCTTGGTTTAAGAACAGTTATTTCACTTAATTACTTGCCTTCTTCTTTGTGGACATCCCTTGATCCAGTTGGTACATCTCTGTCTCCAGAAGACCGACATGTTACTGAAATTATTATCATGAAAGGTCAATGTAATTTTTACGAATGGATGCTGGTATCACAATTGCCATAGAGTTATATCATGCAGTTTTCTGTTTACGATGCGTCAATGCCCATGTCTCTTTAATAAAGGCGTGTTATTCAGAATTAGACGTTGTTTTGTGGTGAAAAGAGCAGTTGAGGAGCAGTGGCAAGGTTCTTGTCTAGGTGCGTCGGAAAAAACTTCCTACTAAAAATCCACATAATTATCTGTGCAATTGGTTACAGGGAACATTTAAGTCATTAGACAGTCAGTCATGTATTCAGGCAAACATTCAGTAATTCAGCGAGCCAATAAGCCGGTCAATCATTGAGTCAGTTCCCATAACATAATAGATCAACCACATTTCAAACAGATGGACAAACGATATACAGTCAGATATACTTATATAACAAACATGGTGAAACAGTATAGTTGTTGGCTGACTGCCTGAAATATCTTACCTGATATGCGCCTAATTGAAACAGCGACTACGCTGACAAATAGAACTGCGCAAACGACTCCAGCGACTATGGTAACACCAGATATCAAGTTAGTACCTAAAAACGTAAATGGTTCCATCAACAAGATTCTTAAATTGCACATGTAATTTCAAAAAAATTATTATGCTTGTGGGGTAGTCAGAAGGTGTGCAAAGAATGATGGAGCGTATGCTCGCCATATCAACTGAATATGGTATAAAAAATAAACATAACGTTGGGCAAAGACAAAGGTCATGAGGACAAGCGAAGGTGAATAAACAAAGTAAGTAAGAATTAATGTAAACGGTGAGGAAATAGAACAGGCTAAAGAATTCTACGACCTCGATACAAAATGCCACAAAGAAATGAGAAGAATAATAACGTTGGGCAAGCCACATACTCAATAAAGCGTGTTACTGAGCCGAAAAATTGAGGTGTCCTTAATGAAACGAAAGATTACAACTCTGATATTGAGCGTCGTATCACATGAATCCGAAAAGTGTACCATGAGGAAGGAGGTCATCAAGCGACTAGAAGCCTTCGTAATGCTGATTTGGCAGCGATTGGGAAAATAGAGGGAAACACAACAAATGAGTAGGTGCTGGAAATGTCTGAGGTAGAACGATTTGTGTGATAGCTATAATAAAGAGCGACAGAGAGAATGTACTAGCCATATCCTGGGCTCGTCTGTTCGGTGGCAATAAAAAAATTGGCCATATTTCGGCCGATATATACGAGACACTGGGCACTAGTTACACATAGGCTACCTCAACGCATTAAATTTCAGATCCTGATCCTGATCCTGATCAGATGAAATTGCCTAGTGGGAACGGCCACATCCTGTCTCAGATCCGTGTATGTATGTATGTATCTGACCATTTATATAGCGCCTTACAAGAAAATCACGAAGGCGCTAAACGTAGCTAACCAACAGATCTAAACAGATGCGACAGGAAGTTTCGAAAATGTTTCCTGAGCTACATGCGGTCCTTTGTTACGAAATGTTAATGGAAGACAGTTACAATATGATGGTCCAATGCATTGATGTACGGGAGCGTGGGACCAACAAGTTCCCACAAGCTGCAGAGCGTAAGGATCGACGATCTGGTTGGCTGGAGACGGGAACCAAGAGTTCTCTGATGTACTGTGGGGTCGCACCGATCATCGATGTTCGTCCCATGAGGATGTGATCCTGTCCTAGACCGGGAGTCAGTGGAACGAGTCCCGCATATTATAGATGGAAATATTCGAGAATTTTGGCAGCCTAGCGAAGACTCTGGCGACGAAGTTGAGCACGGAATGAAGCTATCGTATCCGGAACTTTGGCAAACCCGCAAGGACACCATTGCATAGTCCAGGCTCGTCAGCAAAAAGGAATGGACAAGAGTCATAGCGGCGTCAAATGATAGATTTCGTCGTATGACTCTATTCTGTCGTAGTTTATAGAAGCAAGACCTGCAGAGGGAATTGACATGTGCCTCCATAGACATGTCTTCATCCCGAAGTATCCGTGTGTATCTCTGACTCATCAATCCATTGTCGCAAGTCCCTCAGATCAGCTGCGAATGCGGTTACGCCTCGATAGTAATAGTCCGAAGGTTCGATAGTCCAAAGGTTCGATAGTCCGAAGGTTCGATAGTCCGAAGATTCTGTAGTACGACATTAATCCGAAATAAAATCGTTGCATGAATTCAACTTCTACTTACACTGCAATATCTTTTCATCATTCCAACTTTCATTTAAACAGGGATTATCATTCCATCTTCATTTAAACAATTATTTTCATCAATCCAACTTCTATTTAAGCAAATTCTGTTAATTAATCCAACTTCTACTCAAGCAAGAATTATCCGTCAAGCTACTACGAATCTTCGGACTATCGAACCTTCGGACTACGGACCTGTTACCGCGAATGGTATCCTCGCCATCACTACCCAGCAGAGAAGTTTTGCCAAAGTTGGCCTTGTGTTTTTGAATGGTCTTCATTTTAACCCTCGGGCTACCATAAAATGCATAAATTTTTTTTTCATATGGAACATAATTTTTACATTTTAGGTAGCTGTAGCAGATTCATTGGCGCACAGTTTGAGGTAAACATCACGGTGGTAGCCCACGCCATTCAAACGTTATACCTGATATACCCGAGGCACCAGTTTTTCGACTAGTTTATCGACTATAGCTTATTGAAACAAATATACCATTCTTTAGAGGGAATGCAGGGCTTCATTTGCATACTTACATGTTTGTCTTTTGAATACCGGAAGTGATCAAAATAAATAATAATACGCGTAATCTGTGTGAAAATGGCTGAATACAGCATCACAACGTAAACCGATATAATTATATGTATGGATATAATGTATGAATGTATATTTATACTATATAAACATGTGTAGGGATGATTGTGTGTATCTTGGATACATAGATCAGTTTCAAAACACACATAATTTTATATTTGTTTATCCAAAAAGTACAAAATGTACGCAATAATATAAAATATCGCAAATTAAGGGGGTGCCGTTGTTAAAAGTGATGTAATTTCGAGGTGCATTCACATAATGTACAACTAAATAAACCATTCTGTGCAGAAATGAATGCTGAATCCAATGCTGTATTACAAGTTATGATATGAGAACCAAACACGAAATCCAAAGGGGAATGGTAACCACCCCCTTTGGTAGCCAGTGTTACAAAAAAACCTTGGTAGCCTGAGGGTTAATAGCAGAAGTGTGTTACTCAGTCTGTCAACTTCCTTGATGTGCGAGTGCATGAAGCCCGTTCTGTTTTGCCGGGTGCGCAAATATTTGACATTTTAGGCCTCGGCGAGATTCATGTAAGGCGCTTAATAAATGTGACGCCAGGGGTCAAAACCCGTCACATGTCGGTTTCTGACCTTTTTATTCAGTCATATTCTACAATTAATTTGCATTAAAATACTTTTTACAGAATGAAAGTATCTTTTTCTCTAACTGAAGTCATGTTCGTTTGATTCTTTCATTAGTATAGAGTGAGAAAATCGAATAAAACTTTTCGTAATATTCGTGTGATCAATGTCCTCATCATCCATTACTTAATTAAGCTGCAATTTTGCAGGGCAATTATAGAGGGCGTTATCAAATAAAGCGAACAGCATCAAAATCGGATTACAACTTTGCAAATTATGGCAAATTCATAGGCAACTGCTGAATTGAAGAATATTCTATATTTCTGACCCCTCTCACCTATTTCAGCTTCTAGCTCAATATCTAGGAAGCGACAAGCGACGGGTTTTGACCCATGGCCTCACAAATGGTCATACAGGCCTACATACACACAACGCCGCTGATGAGTTTTTCTTGAAGCTACGTTTAACAAAGTTTTATTTATGTTATGCTATGCCATTTTATATTGCGGATTTCTCATTAACTCGCTTGCAAATGGTAGGGCCAGAACCGCTAAAGCTAGAAGAAGAACAATACTCACAACACTTCAATACGTGAAAGTCTGCCATTTGTGAACGTGAAAACCTAATTGTATAGCCCTTCTATAAACAATACATTGCAACATACATTGATGTACAGCTGAACAAAATGTATTATTAGGCTCGTATTGCTTACAATACTCAAAGATATATCAAACCACTACTTTGAGAATAGTAGAGCAGAGGACATCAGCAAAAATATCGCCTCTTCTCTATTAATGCACAGGATCAGAAAAGCACAAACATTTCTCAAAAATTTTAATTATTTATTTACAAATATTCTTATACGAAGAACGATGAACATTAGGCCTATAGCAGGAACAATAGAACATCTACCGCTTTAATCTGTCTTCGTACAATGAGCCATAAGTTGCTAACCATGATCGGAGTTGCTTTCTGAGACACGAATTGTGATCGATGTCGAAAGTCTCCCTTTTAAGTTCGTGGCCGTGCACTCATATGTACGGCTGTGCATTTTGTTCGCGTTCACTACCAACGTAGAGTTTAATGAAGCAACATCGTCTGAACCAATTTCCTTCCATGAGTAATGAGGACTCGGATTTCCATCGGCGATGCAGCGAATTACTTCACCATTCATATAAGCTTCCTTTTTTGGATCGATGACAACAGATTTCGGCCCATCTACACATGATTTAAATAGCATTCTTGAGTTTAAAACAACTTTTATACATGTAAAGAAGTTTCCTAGCATGGAGGGTGCTTTCTTTTGTTTTAATTTTATTTAAATTAAGAGACTAATCGTAATATTTGGTCCACTCTATATCCTGACCCAGAATTGAGTTAGAATATGATGGCTTGTTTGAAGCAGAAGGTTACACAGATTGTTATCAGAAGGTTGCAGGCAGATTCGAATTGCATCTTTTAGTTGCAGTTGATAGGCTTAATTATATCGGTCGCAATATACTTTAATTTATTATAAACTATTTCCGGCCTCATTCTCACGCAGTCGGAATTGATCACGCTTGAGTAATTGGAGAGTCGTGTATTATGTGCTATCGAACATATTTTGCTGACACCGGAAATAAAGTTTGTAGGACAAACCAGGTTTATCTTAATTCTAATAATGATAATAATAATATGTAAAATTGGTTTTCTCGTGATGGATATGAAATGCAAGATTTAGCAAGAAAGAATTTTGTAGATTAAACGCCTACCTTATTCACAAAATCCGACTTTACCTAGACCAGAAACGATATAAAAGTCTGAGGCTGACTTTTGTATGCAATATGGCTCGTATAAAACATTTAAAAAACACTTATTAAAACTCACACTGAACGTCCGTTCGATAAATCCATTGGTGCTTAAATTCAGGTGCGTTGTCTGCCTTTTGTGCGTCGGTTCGATTGTCGATTGGTTTCAGTGGTTCAAAGTAAGTTGTACAAGATATATTTCTACCATTGTCGCTCGATGAAATGTTCTTAGAGAACATCATTGCCAGGACATTAACATTGCCAGGACCACTGATGTTTGTAAGAACTTTAACATCAATTCCGTCAATTCCAGAACATTTAATTACTGGGTTTAGACTTCCACAGTAGTAGATGCTGCAGGATAAGCGCAGATAATCGCCTTCTTTCATAACGGTTGAACTAGCGTTGCATTCTGGTTCGGAACCTAGAAGCAAGAAAATTGTGACTAACCTCAATTGCTTGGTTGTCGACGTTTGCGCTGTACATTTACATGTTATGCAATTGAAACAATTGCTAATAACTGAACAGACAGCCTGCAATACACGGCGCTGCACCTAAACAGATATCCGCCCTACAGGGCTCGAACTCGGTACCTCTCGCTCTCTACGACAGTTGTTATCCAATGCGCTATCGTTGGATATTTGACGTTTATCTAAAACGCTGTATTGTTTTTATTAGTATATAAAATACCATTTGCAATTTGCAAGACATTCGATGACGCTAAACCACTGTGTTTGACAAATCTTGTTCTATGGCTTCGCTAATGAATGCTTAAGAGATGCTCAAACATGAACAGATACCATGGAAAATGATCGCTAAACTTTTGGAGCTATGAAGACTTATGCGATATCAGGATATTAAAGCAAACGTTTGATTCAAAGCAAAATCTTGATAATGTATAGTGTCAAATAAAGCTAAGCGAATTGTGCTGCAGAATTTGTTTACAAAGATAAGTTACCATTTATGCCTTCAAAGAAATGGTTTATACAATATTCTGAAAGGCAATTCATTTCAATGTCAGACCAAACAAACGTACCAAATACAATCAGCTGAGCAGTGCCAATGCCAATCACCAATTCCTTTGGACCCGTTCGAATACATTTATAAGTTCCGGCATCATCTAACTCTGCACGTTCCTTTCTGAGCAGAGAGTTTCCAGCTGTTGACTGATTAATAATGACACCGATATTCTGATAGGCTCTTGTAACGTAGGATCCGTTTGAAATAGGTTCTTCTGCAACTTGACCTATCTTTTTAACTTTCCAAATAATACCTTCTTTGTTTGAGGGAGTTCCGCAGAGAAACCATATTGGCTCTCCAGCCATTACTGCAAGGTTTTTTGGATAGACGCCGTCTGATCTTTTAGCGTCTGAGAAGAAAAATACATTTGTTGTTTGTCAGTCGTAGGTTTTCTGTTTAATTTTAACGCTGAATTTCATGTAGTGTTAGTGTTATATCAATAAGATGAAATCTAAAACAAGGAGAATTGTTATAGGGTCTAATCCTTTAGGCTACCTATATTGGTTTGTCTGTTACTTTCGACCTTCGCCGTCATCAGGAACAGACAACCATACAGTTAACACGTTCAGTACTTTTGTTGTGTAAGCGAAAGGTTGCGGTGTCGCGTCTGCTTTTCATACCTCGTTTATCGACCAAGTTTATTATGCAAAGGTGCCACATTTACCAAACAACATAACGTGGTGCCTGTGAACAGCTGGGTTTGTAAGTTGTGTGATAATATTGGTTTCCTGTCCAAGACGTTTAAAGTCATTAATAAATCTGATTAAAGACCCGAATAGAGGAATGTGAACGCTCCATTATGAAACTTTTCATCACGCCTATCGAGTTATACACATCAAATCGCAAGACTAATAGGCCTAAGATTGAGCTCTTTCAACGGTTTCATTAACTGCCACCGTTTTTCTGTCCTTCATTGCCCACACTGAAATCATTTCTGTATCAAAATAGTTCTTTTAAATTTATACCGTTGACTTTATCCCATAGGCCCCTATACTGAGTAAATTTCATGTTGACAAATTATTACCCTATTCTAAAGAGAGGACAACCTCTGAGCTAATCTCTGTTGGAGCTTAAATACTTCAATGTAGTCTTTTAAAACCCATTTTCAATCGCTCCTATTCGCCTATGCATGCTGGTCGATTATTGTTACTCGCTTTGTAAATTATTCTGATAATTCTGCACCATAATAATGCTTGTGCCGTAGTGTAAATAGATTGTCTTCTTTGCATACTTACTTATTTATGTTATGGTTGCATACGTGCATAATTATGTTGATGATGAAAACCTTTATCAGGTAACTAGCAATGAACCTTTGATCAAAATTACTTACAAAAAATTGCGGTCAGTAGGAGAAATTGTATAGTCCACATGACAATTCGTCTAGTCTACCAGTTTAGTAACTTCATTGCATTCAATGCTTATCTTGCAATTGCGGAAGCCTATTTAGCATATTCAGCCAGCCTTTTACTGAAAGCAAAATACCCGTTGCTACATTGGTCTAGAGTTATATGAACATGTGAGCTGTATTATAACACATTAATTTTAACGGATCTGTTTTAGCCAGACAATTAGACTCGTTGCTAGTTTTCTCTTTCGGAATATACGTTGATGCATTTATGTATTTGCCAACGAAATTATGTTCGAAACTTATTAATGTGTGTTGCATTTTCTTGTTGTAGTGACGGGTAGCATTAATCTGTTCTGTAAGCTAACGAGATTTAGTTTTAAGTATTCAGTTAAAAATATTGTGATCTCTCTTTTTTCTGTCTCTCTGTCTCTCTGTCTGTCTCTCTGTCTATCTGTCTGTCTGTGTCTCTCTTTCATAGTGTCTCTCTGTGTCTCTATCTCATTCTCTCTGTCTGTCTCTGCAAGATCTGTCTGTCTGTGTTCTGTCTGTCTGTGTCTCTGTCTGTCTGTCTGTCTCTCTCTCTCTTAAACTCTCTCTCTCTCTATAATGCCTTTGCTGGTAATCTCTTATCGTCAATTTTTACCACATGACCAAACCATGTCATTCTTCTATTTCTGATCTTGCCTACCTGCATTTCCCTCTGTCCAAACTCCTTCCAGATTACCTCATTACGAATCCTGCCTCGCCTGGTCCTCCCCGCTAATCCTCCCTAGCCAGCTCATTTCCGCCACTGGAATCCTCCTTTAGTTCACCTTCGGTAGGCACCAACACTCTTATCCATATATCAGTACCGGCGTGACAAATGCCCTTTACATTTCTATATTTGGTTTTTGTTGATATGCTGCTCGTCTTCCACATTCCACTCAATCTGGTAAACATCGCTGGTGCCAAGTCAATCCTACCTTTTATGTCCTTTGTACGTTGTCTATTCTCTGTAAATAACCCTCCCGTGTACACAAACTCTGTGACTTGCTCCAGCTTCTCTCCATCCAATCACACCTTCAGCTCTGTTTGGTGTTTCTCGATAGTCATTGACTTGGTGTTTTTCACATTTATTCTGAGTTCAAAATCTTCTACTGCTGTCATGTACACTGGCTGTCTGTTCCTGCAGTCTATACGGCGACTCTGCTACCATGTGAATATCACCAGCAAAACGCAGATTGTTAAGCAACTCTCCATTCAGTGTCACTCCCACGTCGACACAATTCATTGCACAGCTCATCATGGCCTACAGTAACATGTTAAATAAATCTAGCGACAGTCCGCATCCCTGTCTCCGCATCCCTGTCTATAATCTTAAACCACTCCGTTAGTTCCTCATCCACTCTAGCTGCACTCATTGACATGCTGTGTAAACCTTCTAGAAGTATCACCAACTCCTCTGGAATTCCATAGTTCCATAGAACCTGCCATAATCCCTGTCGCAACACATAACGAATGTCTATTTAAAATCTATGAAGTTGTTTTACAAAGTTAGTTTCCTTTTGAAGTATTCTCCGATAGCTGTCAAACAGTGAAGATCTGATCTATTGTACCTCTTCCTGCTCTGAATCTCGCATATTACTCAGCCAACACCTCTTCAACATGTTTCATCAGACGTTGCTGTAGTATCCGCGTGTATACTTTTTCAGGAACACTCAACAGACTAATTCCTCGGTTATTACGGCATTCCCTCTTGGCATTTTCGTGATGTATTGGGACGATTATTGCTTTCGACCAATCAGCTGGCCATTTATTTTCCTGATAGGTCTTGTTGCACAACACGTGTAACATTTCCACTGAACATTTCTCACCGGCTGCTGTAATGTTATTCTCACAATGGATATCACAGAAGGTACTGGAGCTAAGTGAGCAGAGAAGACAGAAAAAGGCAATAAGAACACATTGTGAAAAAAATAGGAAAAGGTACAACAAGACAACAAGAGAAATCAAAAAGAAAGCGAAGCAGTGTAAGAATCAATACCTGGAGGAAAGATGCCTTGAGGTGGAGAATAGTGAAAGGAACCCAAAATCCTCAGAACGTTTTCCAGACAATAAATGAAATTTGTGGAACCTTCAGCCAAAGACTACCAACAGTAAAATAGAGAAATGGGAAGCTATTGTAAAACACGGCAGATATTAAAACTAGATGGAAGCAGTGCAAAAAGAATCTATATAATGAAAGTAATACTGTGGACAATACAGTGTTGGATGAATTACCAGCAAGTAATGGAAAATAAGCTTAACATTTTTGAGTGACTTCGTGCACATATTAATTTTGGCAAACAAACTGCCAGTAATTGTGGAACGGGGAGGAGTTCGAAATGAAATGACCAGCTCTCAGGATCCGCAACAGATACCAATAGCTCAGGACTAATATGCATCATGACCGGCGAGATGAGTCTATGAGACTTTGCCGGTAGCCCACCACTCAGTGTTTAAAATGTGTGTATTGTCCTTTTGCTTTATTTTGTGGTGAATAAACTACTTACTTACTTACTTGCTTACATGACATACTCAGGCAACCTTATAACGGTTTAAATGCAATCATAATTCTTTGATTCGTCTCCTGTTGAGTACCGGTATTGGCCGAATATTTAATTCTCATGAGATCAGGATCAATGCCACCTGAACAAAATGTCTAAAGGACAACAAACGGCTATCACACAATTTAATTGCCTATTGTGTAACTTTGTATTTAAGAAATGCGAGAATGTTATTAACTTACGATATAATTATTAGAACTTTTTTCTCTGTGTGAGGCAACTTCAGACATTTCATTTGAATGGTCTATTTAATTGATTCTATCATCAAATTTCTGGACTGTATATTTAAAACAAAATCTCGTTAGCATACACAACAGAGAAAATGCAACACACATTAATAAGTTTCGAACATAATTTCGTTGGCAAATACATAAATGCATCAACGTATATTCCGAAAGAGAAAACTAGCAACGAGTCTAATTGTCTGGCTAAAACAGATCCGTTAAAATTAATGTGTTATAATACAGCTCACATGTTCATATAACTCTAGACCAATGTAGCAACGGGTATTTTGCTTTCAGTAAAAGGCTGGCTGAATATGCTAAATAGGCTTCCGCAATTGCAAGATAAGCATTGAATGCAATGAAGTTACTAAACTGGTAGACTAGACGAATTGTCATGTGGACTATACAATTTCTCCTACTGACCGCAATTTCTTGTAAGTAATTTTGATCAAAGGTTCATTGCTAGTTACCTGATAAAGGTTTTCATCATCAACATAATTATGCACGTATGCAACCATAACATAAATAAGTAAGTATGCAAAGAAGACAATCTATTTACACTACGGCACAAGCATTATTATGGTACAGAATTATTAACTTGATTTACAAAACGAGTAACAATAATCGACGAGCATGCATAGGCGAATAGGAGTGAGTGAATATGGGGGTTTAAAGACTACTTTGAAACTATTTAAGCTCCAACAGAGAGTAGCTCAAAGGTTGTCCTCTCTTTAGAATACAGAGTAATTGTCAACATGAAATTTACACCAACTATGCGATAAAGTCAACGGTATAAATTTAAAAGAACTATTTTGATACAGAAATGATTTCAGTGTGGGCAATGAAGGACATAAAAACAGTGGCAGTTTATAAAACCGTTGAAAGAGCTCAATCTTACCTATTAGTCTTGCGATTTGATGTGTATAACTCGATAGGCGAAATGAAAAAGTCATAATAACGGAAAAAGCGTTCACATTCCTCTATTCGGGTCTTTAATCAGCAATTAATGAATAATATCAACGTCCTGGACAGGGAGCCAATATTATCGCCGAACTTACAAACCCCGCTGTTCACAGGCACCACGTTATGCTGTTCAGTAAATGTGGCACCTTTGCATAATAAACTTGGTCGTCACACGAAGTCCGAAAAGCAGACGCAACACCGCAACCTTTCATTTACAGAACAGACGTACTAAACCTGCTTACTGTCGTAACACACGGTAGTCTGTTCCTGATGACGGCGATGGGCGAAGGTAACAAACAAACCAATATAGCTAAAGGCATAGACCCTATAACAATTCTCCTTGTTTTAGATTTCATCTTATTGATATAGCACGAACACTACATGAAATTCAGTATTTAAATTTAGCAACAAACTTACGACTGACAAACAACAAATGTATTTTTTTCTCAGACGCTGAAAGATCAGACGGCGTCTATCCAAAAAACCTCGCAGTAATAGTTGGAGAGCCAATGTGGTTTCTCTGCGGAAATTCCTCAAACAAAGAAGACATTATTTGGAAAGTTAAGAAGATCGGTCAAGTTGCAGAGGAACTTATATCAGACGGATCCTACGTTACACAAGCCTATCAGTATAACAAAATCATTATTAATCAGTCAACAAATGGAAACAACTCTCTGCTCAGAAAGGAACGTGCAGAGTTAGATGATACCGGAACTTATAAATGTATTCGAACGGGTCTAAAGGAATTGGTGATTGATTCGACATGCTAAAGTTCAAATTGTCAAACTGAGAAATGTAGTCAGTACGAGTAACTACCTTCTATCTACGAAAATCTTCAATAATCTTCGCCATAATCGACTTTTCCCTCAGCATTTACCTTATATACAAAATGATCGCTTAATTTTCCACTCAAATGTTTCACATTAATACTGTTTGCCATATTGTTTATTCCGGAAATAGGTTGGTTTACGACTTTACGTCATAAAATAAGTAAAAAATGTAATCGAAAATTAATCGAACAAGAAAAAATTAATCGATTAAAATTTTTAACGATTAATCGATTAATTATTCGTCAAAATCCGCAGCCCTAATAATTATATATGTATGTATCTATGATGAAAATAGTAGTAACAACAACAATAATAATAATTCAGTGATAAAAGACGTCTTCACTGAGAAGGGTTTTTATAACAGAAAGTGGTTTTAAATGTGAAAAGGGTTTTTGTTTCTTAATAATGTTTTTGTTTTGAAAAAGGGCTTTGGTATCTGAATTGAGACTTTGTATATAAAGAGTTTGTATATCAGAATTGAGATTTTACATGCAAAAGGGGTTTTATATCTGAATTGAGATGTTGTTTGTGAAAAGGGTTTTCACTATATCTGAGTATGGGTTTGTACCTGAAGAGGGTTTTATATCTGAAAATGGTTTTGTGTCTGAAATGGTTATTTTTATATCTGTCCAGAGGTTTACAGTGCGATCGGAATACAATACACAAGAATCTCGTTCTCTGTCTTTTCATCGCGCAAGTCATTTTTCTTCTCGGAATCGTCCAATACAAACACAAGGTCAGTTTAACAGCAGTTATTAATATCTTCGGTGTATTTCTTTTTATCATCCATCACTACATTTCTGTCCATTCATCCATCCATTTATACAGGCATCCATCCATCCATTAATCCACCCATTCATTGATTGATCCATTCATAAATTCATTCATCTATACATGCATCCGTATATCAATTCATTAATCCATCTATCACTAATTCATTCATGCATCACTAATTCATTCATCTTTCATCATCTATACATCCATTTACCGATCAATCAATCCGTTCTCCCATATATCGATACATCCATCCATCCATCCATCCATCCATCAATAATAATCAATTATTCTGTCATCTTTCCATCCATCCATTCATCCGTCCGTATTCTGCCTGCAGGTACTCTGTGCTGTTGTGACTGGATTTCTGCACTATATCTTCCTCGCCTCTTTCTCGTGGATGTGTCTTGAAGGAGTCCAGCTCTACATTCTACTCATCGAGGTCTTCGAGGCCGAAAAGTCTCGCCTCAGGTGGTACTACCTCAGCGCATACGGTAAGCATGAAGAAACTCCCCTTCACTCATTACTTAAATGAGTCATCTAGGTCAATCACTCGGATCAATCGTTCGATCCGTCAATGTGTCAGTCAGTCCGTGACACTCACTCATTCGCTCACTAACTCACCAACTGACGCACTCAAGCAATCACTTATTCTCTTACTCATTCATTCATTCACTAATTCACTCAATCACGCAATCAATAACTCGATCAAATACCTACTCTCTCACTCACTCGCTCACTCACTCACTCACTTACTTACTCACTCACTCACTCACTCACTCACTCAATCACTCACCACTCACTCACTCACTCACTCACTCACTCACTCACTCACTCACTCACTCACTCACTCACTCACTCAACTCACTCACTCACCACTCACTCACTCACTCACTCACTCACTCACTCACCTCACTCACTCACTCACTCACTCACTCACCTCACTCACTCACTCACTCACTCACTCACTCACCACTCACTCACTCACCACTCACCACTCACCTCACTCACCTCACTCACTCACTCACTCACTCACTCACTCACTCACTCACTCACTCACTCACTCACCACTCACTCACTCACTCACTCACACTCACTCACTCACTCACTCACTCACTCACTCACTCACTCACTCACTCACCTCACTCACTCACTCACTCACTCACTCACTCACTCACTCATACTAGCAGTCTCTCACTCAATCAATCAATCAATCAATCAAACACATACTAAGTCTTTCGCACTCTCGTCAGCGGTTGTTTGGTCATCGTGTCCTTGTGTAGTGAGGTCGGACAGAGCACCCCAAGTTGTTTTCTTGCAGAGACGGTAATATTATCAAGATGCAATAACGACTACGATTATTTTACTCTGCCACTGTCCGTTTTCCGATTATACCGGTCCCACGTCTGGGAAAGGAGGAGGGCGACGCTAATCATCTTTGTTATGACAGAGCCGTTAAGCAATATCAAGGGCCTAACAATTACTATTATTTAGCTATCGGGTAAAATGCTAGTGAACAACGAATGTTAAAATAGTATCCATTAAACATGTCTACAGGTGTACCGGCTCTGATCGTTATAATCTCGGCTGTAGCTACTAGTGTTCAGGGCAACCGCTATGCAGCAGAGCATTAGTTAGTACTTTTTGTATTATTTCTGACTAATTTTAAAACAATAATCAGTTTAGCTGTATTTTGTCTCATTCTTTCCTGTTCCATGTGGTGTTCTATCTTGTCTTGTGTTGTCTTATCTCATGTTATGTTATCCTATCATATGTTACCTTATCATATGTTATGTTATCTTATCTTATCTTATCTTATCTTGTCTTACCTTTGAAACTTATCTCTCTCGTATCTTATGTTGTGTTATCTTTTCTTTCTTCTCCTTTGGACTTATCTCTCTCGTATCAGCGTCTATGAAAAAATGTAACCTTAATTTCATCCTATCTCATCGTTTTTGGCTGGAATGGTGAAATTTTAGTTTGCCTCATGTGATCCATAATCCAGAACTCCTACCTACTCGTATCCGATCTTGTGTAACATTCGTCCGTTTTGCTCTCCTTATTTCATTCTATCTTATCTTTTCTATCCAAAATGAGCCTATTTATTATTTCATCTTGTCTCATGTTATCCGTGTCCTAGAACGACTACATTCTTTTATCTGATCTTCATGTTATCCCTGTCCTAAGAACGCCTGCATTCTTTTTCTGATCTTGTGTGGCTTCGTATACGTTTTGCTTACCTTTTTAATCCTATCTTATATTTCTATTAAAACGAGCCTATTTACTATTTTATTTTGTCTCATGTTATCCATGTTCCTAGAGCACCTACTCTCTCGTATCTTGCTGTGTCTATCCTTCTTACGTCGCTCTGTCTCCGACTCCTATAAAAAAAGACACTGACTCAGCGTTGGACGCATTTTCTGTTTCTATCTACAGTTGTTGGCTGTCGAAGGATAATGGTCTCATCTGGGCCTTCGTTGGACCAGTTGCTGTTATCTTAGCCGTAAGTTCATACACACAGATATTAGGGCTTGTACCGATTACAAATAATAATCGTTTCCGAAATTTAACTTCGATTAATCAATTAAATTCGACCAGAGAGCTATGTCCTGAGGCCATATTTTTGAGTGAACTCGCGAACACTTCATACCCTTAACTCTTATCTTCTCTCAGGATTTCATTATCCATTCATTCATTCATTCAGAGGACTTATATAGCGCCCCTCCAAAATGCCTGCTCAGCGGCGCTCCAACTCCGGCGATAAAGAACAGTTTTCAGATGTTTCAAAAGGGTGTATACAGAGTCCATAGTTTAAATAATGCGCACACCATAACGTTACCTCACCTCTTAACCTTTTAACATCTCCGAACTGACCACACGTACACCATGATACCTCATGGTGGTCAAGCGGCTAACGTATCTACTTTCACCTCAGCGACATGATTTTAGATCCCGAGACCCACACAAAGACAGGTCAGAAGCTGCTCTGATGACGAGTCTCCATTAAATAGCTGCTGTAAAATTTGTTATTCCAATTACAATTAAATGTAATTGCTTGAAACCTTCTCTGAATACCTAGATGAATTGGGTGATCTTGGTAAGGGCGATCCACAAGATGCATTCATCGGCGGCTTCGTCTTGGAAACAGCAACAGAAATCGAAGATCGAAACGATTTGGTAAGACTGTGATGACGGTGGTCATGATGGTAATGATGATGAAAATGATGATGATAATGATGATCATCATAAATTTATGGTGATGATGATAATGATGATGTGATGATTGTATTGATGATGATGATGATCATGATCATTATGATTATGATGATGGTGAAGATATGCTAATTATGCTGAAAAGTATGAGGATGGTAATGATATGATAATGATCATTATATGATGGTGATAATTAATAATAAAATAGAAAAGAAATGTCTTTAATGAAGTCAACATTCTTGTTACGCGTAGCCGACATATCAGGATGAGTACAAGCCACATCGATATGGGGGCCACACCAAAATCGTACACAGCACACGTGAATGGACAGCGGGCTGGAGCTAGGGGCGGGATGGACGGACGGAGAAAGGCAGGGTTGAAATGAAAGAGGGAAGGAGAGAGGCAGGAAGGGAAAGAGGGAGGGATGGAGGAAGGAGGAGAGACGGACGGACAGGTTATCCCATGCAAAGCATCTGCACACTAGTTCTGCAAAATGCCCTTCTGTTGTTCCCTTTTGTTCTCCCTTCCCTTCCTCTATCCTCTTCCCCCTAATTTCCCTTACACAATTTCCCTCTTCCTGGTCCTCGTTCTTTCTCCAACTAATTTCATATTATTCGCGCGAAAGCTGCAGCATTACATGTTACTTGTTCGTAATTAACTAAATGGACGATATTTAGAAAGTAGAACAGATGGGCGCCTTGCAGGGCTGCCATACAGTTAAATTCGACTCCTGTTAAACCTGCTATCTTCTCTTACTATTATATCATGTAGCCTTACTGCGTACATGTACTTGTCAGTTTGAATTAATAAACGAATATTACAATTATTAGAACTGTTAAGTGAATCTAGATTGTCTGACATGTTGAGGATTTTTGGGTTCAAATTGAGTCAACCTACCCATACAGTTAGTCATTAGGTTAACTGTTGACCCAGTTATAGTTAATTGTATGTAATTAGGTCGTGGGTGAGGGGCGCGTTCGTGCTCATGGTCTTATTGGGATCGACGTGGACTTTTGGTTTCCTATACGTCAACCAGGCATCGCTGTTCATGGCTTACATCTTCACTATTCTCAACAGCCTGCAAGGATTGTTCATCTTCATTTTCCACTGCTGGACCCATGAAAAGGTTTGTGTATAGATGGGTGGGTGGATGGATGGGTGATGCATGAATGAGTGGATGGATGGATGGATGGATGCATGCATGCATCCATGGATGGATGGATGGATGGATTGGGATGGATGGATGGATGGATGGATGGATGGATGGATGGATGGATGGATGGATGGATGGATGGATGGATGGATGGATGGATGGATGGATGGATGGATGGGTGGGTGGGTGGGTGGGTGGGTGGATGGATGGATGGATGGATGGATGGATGGATGGATGGATGGATGGATGGATGGATGGATGGATGGATGGATGATGGATGGATGATAGATGGATGGATGGATGATAGATAGATAGATAGATAGATGGATGGATGGATGGATGGATAGATGGATGGATGGATAGATAGATAGATAGATAGATAGATAGATGGATGGATGGATGGATGGATGGATGGATCTGATAGATAGATGGATGGATGGATAGATGGATGAATGGATCGATTGACCTTGGATGGATGGATGGATGGATGGATGGATGGATGGATGGATGGATGGATGGATGGATGGATGGATGGATGGATGGATGGATGGATGGATGGATGGATGGATGGATGGATGGATGGATGGATGGATGGATGGATGGATGGATGGATGGATGGATGGATGGATGGATTTGATGGATGGATGGATGGATGGATGGATGGATTAGATGGATGGATGGATGGATGGATTGAAGGGTGGATTAATATACTGATGGATTCAGCATGACTGTTGTTCCGTTCTTAGGTTCAGAAGGAATATCGGCGTTGGATACAGCGTCGCACATGGCTTCCGGAAGACATTCGTGTTAAATACGGAGGTTTAAGTGGAAGTGCAGCTCTCTCCACGACACCCAACCAATCCAATTCATCCGGAGTTCCAGTAAGATACCACACACCCTCTTCATTGTCATCATCATCATCTTTTTCGTCATCTTCTTCGTTGCCGTCGCCTGCAAACAAACTGGTTCTCACGACTTACCCAGGGTGAAGAAAATCTATAGATGACTTAGAGGGTCATCAGTTTAGTATTGGTACTTGTATTACAGTTAGTTGTGGTATTAGTATTATATATCATCATTATTTTTCTTGGAAGTAAAGGTATTAGTTATAGTGGTGGAGGTGGTTGTATTGGCAGCAGCAGCAGCAGCTGTAGTAGCTGTAGTAGCTGTAGTAGCTGTAGTAGCTGTGGTGGTGGTGGTGGTGGTGGTGATGGTGGTGGTGGTGGTGGTGGTGGTGGTGGTGGTGGTGGTGGTGGTGGTGGTGGTGGTGGTGGTGGTGGTGGTGGTGGTGGTGGTGATAGTAGTAGCAGTGACATTATTTGGCATAGCCGTTAGCATCAATTACTACCACCTTTTCCCCACTATTACTGCTTCTACTATAGTTGAAGTTGTAGTATTAGTGGTATACAGTGGGAGTGGTAATCTAGCAGGGGTAATAGTAATTGTATTGTAACTATTGTAATAGTCTTGGTAATTGTAGAAAATGTAATCTTTCGTTGATATTTTTCCAGATGGTGGAGAATCGTAAGCGTGACAACAATCTCTCAAGTTCCTCATTCCAGAAGTCGTCAAACGATGCCACCAAGGAAGGTTAGTCCAAGAACAAACTTACTCTAATAGTCCTGATTCTAATCTAATCTGTTGACTTAAATAGCGTCGTTATCACAAAGTCCAGCAAAATGCCTACCACAGGTGACTCTTCTAGTTTACTGTGCATTGTTTAAGTAGCCGATTCATCGATCTAGTTTTAAATGACATGCTAAAATGCATGTGAAAATTATCGTGCTAAATTACAAGTTAATCATAACATGTCAAATAACAAGTAAAAAATTATCGTTATAATTTCCATGTGAGAATGAGCATGTTGAACAGCATATAAACACTAACATGTTAATTAACATGTAAAACATGCTGTGCTAACTGGGAGACGTAACAATAAAACTTGTGTAAATGCCATGATATGATTGGCAATGTAGGCAATGAAGCCACATGTAACATGATATTAACTAGCTGCGTTATGACAGCCAGAGTTGATTAATAAACGAAAATACAATACAATACAATATGTTTTTATTGTTGTTGCAGACGACGTGCTAGTCGTGATTTCTCCCCCAGGAGGTAAGTAACCCCTTTGCCTTGGTATGTGATGATGATGACGATGACTATAGGTGGATCTGAACTAATCTAATCTCTAATATCAGCTTACAACTCGCACATTAAACGACTCTTCTACGACCTTAAGATTTTAAATATTGACCAAATTAGATATGTGCACACATGTGAATTCCTGTTTCAGCATGATAACCAGAGCCGGCTTTATGTAGGTTATTGGCGATATAGGTGGCTGCCTAGTGCGGCAATTTTCAAGGGTGGCAAATTCCGGCTAAATACATGATGGTCACTTCCGGCAATAATTGTTTCAATTGCATAATTGTAGGCCTACACTGTAACCGGTTGCGGTTTGTCAACCGGATTGTTTCAATAAACGAAAATATTATTATTAATATTATAAGTAAGGGCGGCATTTGTGTTCTTGCCTATAGCGCAAAACTGTCAAAGACTGTCAAAGGCCGCCATGCACTGATGCTTCCTTTGGTCATTCGTGAGGCTAAGAGCCTCGTTCATTTTAAACATTTGATCCGTGCACACGCAATGAGTATTATTATATAGCTCTTTGTGCTATATCTCATTCTATTGATTGCCCGTTATCCAATTTAAAGTGTACTGCCTGATACAATTATAAGGTTGTAATGCTTGCTATACTTAATGTTCTGTGTCTTGGCAGTGCCTTGTTGTTCTTATGTTCTCATGACGGTGCTTAGTTTTGTTAGCATTTGATTTTTGGTTCTTTCTGTTTCTGTTTAATTTATTTGATTTTGTTGAGTAGGGATGGAATTCCCCTGCCGTCCATTTAGTTCTAGAAAATAACTTGCAAGTTTTGCTATATAGTTAAAGCAATTAGGCCCCTATTCAGCGGGACTTGTCCCTTCGGGTGTGCCCTTTGCTCCCTCATACCATCTCTTCATAGATAAACTTCTGCAATAATTGTTTGTGAAACTTTATATACCGTAGTTTCATGCTGTTAATTTTGTTTTGTTTCTGGGAACAATAAATTGATTTGATTTGATTTGATAGCAATCTCTTACCTGCTGCTTTCCAATCTTTTTTCACTCTAGTTACGTCAACCATCTCCAAGTAACCGTATCTACATGAGTACATATGCTGGAACCAGTACGCGTAAGTTTTTCATACAGTACCAGGGTTCCATAATATGGATCAATCTACACAGAGACATCCAACTGCTCTCAGTCTATCTCACTTTAGAGGACACATTCGTACACATTATATACGTACTAAGCATGTGATACCCGGTTCAGCTCTTCACAGTGCACTACACAACACATGCATACCAGCGCTCAGCCACTTACTAACACAATAGGTCCCTATCTAGCGGGACCCGTTCCTTCAAGTGTGACCATTGTTCGCAACCAAATTGCCTTAAAATTCCGGTATTTAATGAGTTCTTGTTATGACGGTTCAATAACTGTTTTGTCACTGCAGTTGTTTTATTGGGGTCAATAACAAATTGAATTGCAATTGAATTGAAAAATCTAAGCATATCGTTGCCTTACAGATTACATTATTACATATTTCCTTTGGAATGTTAATTCCTTTCCAGAATTCTCTTCGCCGCCGTCATCAGTGTTCTCTCACGAGGTCGAGCTCCATGCCAGTACCACCTCGGAAACAGCCAGGTTGACGGATTCATCGGGAATTCCGTCCCTGGACTAGGGCCTTACAATAGTCTTCAGTTTAAAAGTCCATCGCCTGGAAAGCCTCATAGCCTTAGTACCAATGCAAGCGAGAAAGGCAACAAAACGCTTTGAGGGTATCAGAGGCTTTCACCCCCGGACGTTTCACCTCCGGACGTTTCACCTCCGGACGTTTCACCTCCGGACAATTCACCTCAGGAGGCTTTCACCTATAGGGGCTTTCACCTCTAGGGGTATTCACCTCCACTCTCATATTTATTTATTAATTCACCTTAAAAGCGTAACAAATCGAATAAAATAATAAGGCAAGAGAATGACTGTAATTAACGGCATATGATAACTCGTGTAACTGACTATAGTCAACATATTCTGTTGACTCGAAAACACTGCAATTACGCGTAACAATTCGAGTCAGATAATTAGATATTTGAAAGCAATCGCCCATCTTTCTCATACTCAATGGCCTTTTACTAGATGACATTATAATTAGTTGCTGATTTTTAGGCCTGTGTTATCTATGTTTAGTTTCCGGCGTCGTGGACACAAAAATTGTTAAGTTTACAATAAGAAATCAACTTAATTACGTTGGCGGAAGGCCTAATGATTATTGCCTTGCTTTATCTACTTTATGACACGATGATTAGTTGTTTGTATTCAAATATTTTGTATATTTTTTTTTCATTTTCAGTCAGTGACACGCGTTATCATATGCCGTTGATTACAGTCACTCACTTGTCTTATTATCTGATTCTATGTGTTACACGTTTAAGGTTAATTAATAAATATGAGAGTGGAGGAGAATACCCATAGAGGTGAAGCCCCTAGAGGTGAAAGCCCCCAGATGTGAAACGTCCGGAGGTGAAGGCCCATGGAACCGATTAGAGTATGTCTTCGTTTCTAAGTCCGCTGCAACTTCAAAGTTGGCCCACTGAATGCTGAACCGTTTCCAGACTTCATCACATATATTCGTTTATTTTGTTAACAACAGACATAACGCTGTAACTGTACATAAAAACCAGATTATATAGTATGAACAGTTTCGTAAGAATTAAGGAATAACATTCGAGATATAAAGTTTCATGTTTGCAATCTTCATCATATAAATTATATTCTTTTATTGTACAGGCTTAGGTGTACGTATAAAAAAACTAGATAGTATAGCATTAAGTAACAGCTTATCAAGAGTTAAGGAATAGCCTACGAGATACAAAGCTTCGTGCTTCTTTGTCAGGAAGGTAAATGTTACGTGGTCTAGCCCTGAGAAAATAGGGGGTGAAATGTTGGCTGGAGTAAAGGCTGAAAAAGATGGTTTTAAGGCTACAGTAAAATCAATCTGAATGAACTCTAGGCATAAGGCTAATGTTAATTGGATCCCATTCCTAAACATGGGGCCCGCAACAGAGAAGGCACGATGCTGTCTAAGAGCAGTTGGCACACGGGGAACAAGAAGTTAGCGGGATCTTGATCCGTTTTGGAACTCCTCTTGTGGCCAGTCTTGATACTTCATGTTGGAATGTTCTGTGACTTAATACGGCTTCAATAAAACAATATGATTTCATTTTATTTAATGTTCGTAACAAATCAAACATAAGTTACATTAGGAAGAATAACCACACGGGAAGTGACTTTCTTCCTCTTCTCATGAGAGGGATTTTGGTGGAAAGGCAGCTTGACGACTAACTTTGAGACATTATTTAAATTGCGTGGAATTGCTACACCACACAGAACACAATAACACTTGAAGTTGGCTTGTTGATTCAAATGGCTTTGATGACTTTGCTAGTGTGACAATAGATGCGAAACGACCGATATCAAGCGTATAACTGAACGACTTTAACAAGACTTAAGTTGAGAACTAAATGACACTAAGAAGTCTTAACTTTAGATCTCAATGACAATAACAAGTCTTAATAACATGAACTCTGTTGTCCAGTATCTGATGTGCTGGATCGCAGAGCCTTTCGCTCTGCTTCAAGCGGGGAGCTTTTGGTCCCTCATGCTAGAACCTCAACCTGTCAGCGTCGTGCTTTCTAAGTAGTAGGTCCTTCTATCTGGAATGGTCTCCCGTTGGAGATACGCCTATTACCTAGGGATAATTCATCTACGTTCTACAGGCTCCTTAAGACTTACTTGTATCAGAGTGGTTGGACTGGGAGCGCCTCTGAGTAGGCTTCTTGAAGGGACGCTATATAAATTCCTGAAATGAATGAATGAATGAATGAATAATGCCTCAACGACATTAAGCCACCAAGTCATCCAATTAGCACCTTGGTCCCTTTCATAACACTGTGTCTTAATTACATTGAAGACGACGCACATTAGACAAGTGTCCTAAATCCTAATCGGCTAAGTCTTAGACAATGTCACAACTTGCCTGAGTAGATAGAGAGACAGATACCGAGAGAGAATAATGAGAGGCTTATTGGCTTCATTGGATTCTTTGCCCACGTATGCTAGCAATAAGTAGATATGGCTTTACCTATGGCCACGACTGATATTATAGTTCTAAATTGACTCAAATCGCACAATTTGTAATTAAGTTGCAGAGGGATACTTTCTGAATGAGGGATGATTTCGTACGACTCATAAAGGATACTTTTGCACGAGGGGAATAGTCCCTCCCGCTCAGATTCATCCGGGCGGATACTTCATTTCGCTAAGGGGATATAAATTTAAAGGGATACTCAATTTCGTGACAACAGCTTGTTGCCTAAAAACCCCGTCGAAAACAGAATCGCTGGCTCGACGTGACTAAAGAATCGGCGCCTAAACTGTTGGGTCCCAACGTAGCTCCGCCTGTTACCAACTCGGCGGCGGGCCATTGTCCGGGGGGCGTTCATATTTAAATGAGAACCCGTTATAGAGTTTGCGATATACTACATTTACGAAAGGTTTCTGAAGTCGTCTTTTATGTATAGTTTGATTCATATAACGGATAATTAGCTACGGTTATTATTGTTTACGAGGATTGGACGATGAGCGGAACGAAGCGGAACAAAATTCGGGTTCTTGTAGTTGCTGAGGTGATCTTCATGCTGGCCATTCAGGGCAATCATCTCGTCATTTCTGCAACGGAAGAAGCTTCTAGTCCGCAGCCGGGTAGGTTCACCGTCATATCTATAGTTGTCGATTTGGATAAAGTGAAATCTACAGGAATCAATCTGTCTTGAGTCGTTATTATTATTATTATTATTGTTATTGTTAATGTTATTGTCATTGTTATTGGTATTGGTATTGTTATTGTTATTGTTATTATTATTATTATTATTATTATTATTATTATTATTATTATTATTATTATTATTATTATTATTATTATTATTATTATTATTGTTATTATTATTATGATCATCATCATCATCATCATCATCATCATCATCATCATCATCATCATCATCATCATCATCATTATTATCATTATTATTTCTAATATTGTCTGAAGTGTCATCTCAGCAGATCTCAGGGAGCGGTGGGAATGTCCTGGACTGTGCCGTCTTCTCTACAAACCAATCCATAGACTCCTCTTGCGTCGACTTTTTCTCTTCAGTGGTGGCACAGAGGCGGTCCACAGAGTGTCGTACCTAGCCTCACCTCGACTGCGATTCGTACCTCCTCTTCTGGGAGGCGCAGGCCAAGAGTAGTCACAGAGGTGGGGAGGGCGTGTAGCATTCACCGAGACAGTACTATGGATGATAGTAGAGTCTAAGTGAATGCTATCGCAACTTTTAAGAGGATGCTAGGAAAATTTGGCTATTAAGCGTTTCAGATTAATTTGCATTACATAGTTACATATGTAATCAGCTATTCGTGTAATCGTAATCGTAATCTCCAAACTTCTAAACGGCGCGTTCGATAGCCCAGCGCAGGGTACCTGCTTATTCACGAGCGCTGCGTCTAGTCAGAAGAGTTTTCCGAGAGAGTATTCCGAAGTAGGTGCGAGCCTGAATTCCAGAGGATCGGAGAGGGCAGCGTAGCTGTTAAGGTAAGTAAGTAAGTAAGTAAGTATATTCTTTATTATATCCGTTACCTAACCGCATTCTGGTTTATATACATATAAAAGCGAACGAAAAAAGCTGGCAGCCAACAACGGCGGTGTCAATTAGGTCCAGAATGGGAAGGTAGATGATCAGTTGAGTCGTGGAAATAGTTCTTGAAAAGGAGAGACTTCAGTTTCGAGTGGAAAGCCACTCGAGTGGTTGATGGATGGAGGAGCCTGAGGCAGATCAAGTTGTTTGATTGGCGATTATGATGGAAGAACGGAAAAGTGCGGAATTTAGGAGGAAGATCATTCCAGAGACGTGGTGAAGTGTTCGATATTCATTCATTACGAAGATTTATATAGCGCCCTTTCGAGGTTACTGCTCAGGAGCGCTCCCGACCCCAGCACGGCTGAAAAGGACAGTTTTGAGGCAAGAATGGAAATATTCAGAATGGATTCTGGGATGCAATCGCAGCGGCAAAGGGAGTCCATTCCAGAGGAAGGGGTCAACCACTGAGAAGGCGCGATTCTGCTTAGTAGCAGTGCGGGCAAAAGGTACCAGGAGCATGCCGTGCTCGGTAGTCCCGAAGCACTCGGTTGTAGAGGCATAGGCCGACGAGTGTGGGGTATAATTACGTAGGGGTGCCGACTGCTTTATCCGTCAATCCCCACTGATACTGCATGTCACTAGTCTCCAGAGGGTTACTTGTCGGACGCTGACAGCACATCCATGTGGGCTTTCAGAACTGGGTGGCTTGAGGAAAGGGTTGTCCTTGCCAGTCCAAAGCATGGAGAAACGAGGAGGCGGCGGAAGGCGATGCTAATCATCAGCTTTGTTAAATTGTGATGTTCTGATGCGGGCAAGTCATCCGTTGATCGAGTTCAGTATTTGCTGGTATTTTGAGCTTTTTCTAGTCCTATTCGAAATTTACGCCGCATGATCCCACATGCGAACGTGCATATGGTAAAATTCTGTGCAACAAGAAGCAATCAAATTTATGGTTATGGTGACATTTATGGTTATACAAAAGTATATATATATAATAATGGAGAGTCAAAATAGATGCCCTCGATGTCAGCTATTGCATTCATTGCACTCGATGCCTACCAATCCTGTTTAAAATCAGCCTTATAATTAATAATAGCAATGTGTTCCTTGTAAGTCAGCCGACGTATCTCTCATCGTTGCCAGTTCCTACTACCAGCAATTTCAGCAAATAGTGCACTGATTAACCGATCACTTGATATGTCCGCAGCAGAACATAACGAAGGTAATTAGCGTCGCCCTCCTCCTTTATCCAGACTTGGAGCTGGTATTATGATGTCAGTTGCTGTTTGACGACGCTGTCATAACAAAGATGTTTAGCGTCGCCCTCCTCCTTCGTTCATGCTTGGGCTGGCACTACCACAGTTAGGGTAATGGCGTATTATTATGATGGACTTCGCCCCGTCACTGTAGTACACTGATCGTTGTTCAGAGATGTTCTGTCCAGACCTTTTTTTTACTCTTTTTAATTTTTCTCACTACGCCGCCATATCGAAGATGATTGGCGTGTTTTTTACTCTGTCGAGGTGACGGTGAAATACCCCTCTCTTCCCTTCGATTGAGGGTGACCGATTCGTTATGGCTCTCCTTGAAGGCGGCGAAGAATGGTGTCTGGGTTTGTTAGCCCTGTCGTCACGTTTCCTGCAGATGTGACCTGCATGGTTAATGGAGCGCGACCTTTAGGCATATCAGTTAGCCAGAGTCACCGAGTGAATTGTTCCTTCGTAGTGATGCTCGTCGCCGCTTGATGGAGCTGCGCTGAAGGGAGGAGGTTGCGACTACAATGATGCTTGAACGGCTGGAAATGTCCCCCATTGTCGGGCTCTCGTACACACATAGAATCCGACAAACAGGTTTTCTTCTCGCTGGTATAGATTAAGACAGAATAAAGAACACTCTCTTAAACTAGCTTTGAGGCAGTCATGGGTTAATGAAGTGTTGGGTATGAAGTGTTAGCGACTTCAGATTTTTAGCCTCGGCATTTGAGGGAGAGTGGCCAGTACTCTCCCTCGCTGTATCATCTTCCTACCAACAGTGAACGGTCAGTATACTCAGTAGAGCTGAGTTTGCTAGGGGAGCAGGTGGAACAGAAATCGCGAACCAAATTTCTGCCCAAGCGGGGATTTGAACACCGACCCATCGATTAACAGTCCAGCAAGATGACCACTACATTATCGAGCACCACGCTTCTGGCTTGTATAACAAATAAAAAATACGAGTGTATACTGTATGCGAAGAAGTAGATATTTGACCTCACAAGCACAGGGTCATTGGTGTGCTGTTATATGCACGTTCGCATGTAAGATCAAGTTTGGAATATTTACCAGAAAGAAGGTTCATAAAAGGACTGAACTTGTAGTTTCATCATCATCAGCAGCAGCATCGTCATCATCATCATCGTCATCATCGTCCTCTTAATTAAGACCGCCTATAGCCGCAAGTGATGTGACCAATAACGGAATAGTTTAAAGCAGGTGTGTATACAACTATACATTAATAAAAAAAATCAAAGTCAGAAGACAACGCATGGTTTGAGTTTGAAATAAGCTATGAAAAATAGGTAAGAAATTGCAACATCAAGGATTAGCTAATTTAACTTGTACCTGGATGCGGTGTGACATCCCGAATAATCAATAAACGAAGATATTCTATATATATATATATATATTCTATATATATATATTCTATATATATATATATATATAAGCTAACTGTAAGATCAAAATTATTTTATACATCACAGATACTGCAGTGCCTGTAAATAGGTGACACCATGGCCTAGCTGGCTGAATATCATAATGATATTGTACATCACAGGTACTGAAGGGAACAGGTCGCTTACTGCCTATGCATGCGAGGATAAAGAATTAACGATCTCTTGCAAAGAAAATCAAAGCCTCCACATTGAATACGCCAACTACGGTCGTCGTAATAACAACATTTGTAACACGTATAATGAAGGCTTGCTTACCAATTGCTCTTCGAACAACTCTCTGTCAATCGTTCGAAACCTGTAAGTCCTTCTTATTTCGTTGTTTCCTACCTTAAATTTCAGTTATCTCTGAGAAATTGCAGACAGTATTTCTGTCTTGACGGTACTTATCTTCAATGAAGAAAGACTCGACATCTATCTAGTGCGAATAGCTAGTGATGCTGACTTTATACAAAATAGCGATTGGTCGCCGGTTGCCAACTCATCTATGATGAGTACACTGACCGCACATTGTTGGTGGGAAGATGAGGCGGTCACGGGAGCAAGAGGACTAGTCATCCGCTCTCATATGCCGAGGCTAAGGAAACAAAGTTGCTAACACTTCATACCCATGGCTACCTCTGAGACTCTGGCTTAAGGGCTGCTGTTCTTCTTCTTCTTCTTGTTTTTCTTGTTCTTGTTCTTCTTCTCCTTTTTCTTCTTGTTCTTCGCATTCTTCGCATGCTTCGAATTCTTCTTCGCATTCTTCTTCGCATTTTTCTTCGCATTCTTCTTTTCCTTCTTCGCATTCTTCTTCTCCTTCTTCGCATTCTTCGCATGCTTCGAATTCTTCTTCGCATTCTTCTTCGCATTTTTCTTCGCATTCTTCTTTTCCTACTTCGCATTCTTCTTCTCCTTCTTCGCATTCTTCTTCTTCGCATTCTTTTCCTTCGCATTCTTCTGGCAGCCATGTACTCACCGCTGTGTTGGTTGTTGTGGTGGTTGATAGGATGGTAACAAAGTTGATGATAGGTGTTAATCTATCTGTGTGTCTCTTGAAGTGTCGTTATATAAATTTGCAATTAAGATAACCATTGCCACTACATCAGTCGATGATCACATAAAATTCATTCATTCATTCAGTAATTCATTCGTTCATAACTTGAATTTGTATAGCGCCTCTTTGAAGGAACTACTCAGAGGCGCTCCCAACCCCAGCGCGGTCGAATAGAACCATTTTAAGTTGAGAGAGGAATGCACGAGAAGGGGTTCTAGGAAGAGAGCGGAGTGCCAGAGGGAGGCCATTCCAGGTCGATGGGCCAACCACAGAGAAGGCACGGCGCTGCTTGGTGGAGGTGGCAATCGTAACTCACAATCTTCAAAATTGGATTATTATTAGAAATGGAAATAAACGATTTTATGGTTAGAAAAACGTTAAATGTTCGAAAGTGGGTAAGTCCATCCAAAATGTGACTCATCTGATCCTATGGCAACCAGACCCGTAGCCCCTTCTGACAACCCTTTGGACAACCCCTCTGACTCGACGCAGCGCTCGTGAATAAGCTGGTGCCCTGCCCTTGGCTTTGAGTGACGTTTTAGAAATTTTGATTTTACGATTACGGCAAAAATGAATCCGTCAGGCAAAGTTTTGACCAAAATAAACAATAATACCTTCCAAACGACAATGTAGGGTCGGTGTGCTAATTAAAATGCAATTACACGATTTGTAATGCTCTTTTGTTGGACCAATAAATATACAATTTGCATCAAAGAAACGCGTTGATAACCAGTTTTAGTTCGTATCAGAACTTTATTTCCATTCATTGGTGCTTTCTGCAGATACATGCTAACAACCTAGCCTAATGCCAGTTGAAACTAAGAACAACAACAATAGTGATGATAATTATACATTTATCATTATTATTCCTTTTTAATTAGTACTAATAATAGTCAGTTAATAACCTGATACCCTTTGAATAGCCTATCTCTCTCGTTTCTTTTCAGTTCCCCTCGCAAATTTCATGTGGGTCGCGGTGGTGTATGGGTATGTTCCGTGCTTTGCAGCCGGAGGGTTGCGGGTTCGAATCCACCTCAAGCCAGCGCGTAGGGACCCTCGGCAAGCTCTTCACTCGCAATTGCTTCGGCGTGAAGCTCCGATTCAGTAGTCGGGAGTGCCTCTAAGTAGAAATCTTGAAGAGGCGCTATAACAAGTGCTATACATTCAATTGTGGCAACATAATAGTTTTAAAATACTAAATAGTTTTACAATAAACTTAGCCGGTTAAAATTATCACTAACTTTAAACCAAATGTGGCTGTATTTTGAAAGAATAAAGTTTAAGACTCCAGAGGAAGAGATCATTTCAATGGAGGATTAAATATTTTATTCCCGGGACTTTTTCAGGATATAGTCCCTGCGGATCGAATTTTTTTGGAAACAGATCCGCCGGGGTTCGAAATAGATTATCGGCGTGGGGTTGAAAGACGTTTAGGGGCAGACTCTATTTCGGGTACCGGTTCACAGGGTGAAGATCGGGAAATAAGTGCTTCCCACAGAAGCGGCCTTTGGCAGTTTCATCCTATAGGCAAGGACAAAAATGCCTTGCCTATAGGACAAAACTGCCGCCCCTTGCTCATAAATGCTGGTCAATCAATCATTTATTTTATAAGTACTTAAACGCAAGTTCTTGATTTTCTTGAATTGGTGAGACTGCAAGTTTATAAAAGCGTTTAGAGTTTTTATATCTAATAGTTAATTTCAAGAAAAAATATGCTTTTCTTGCTTTTGCAGAAGCAAAATCCTGAATTATTTCGGTCAAATCCAACTCTTCCGCAATCGTTCTTTCTATAGGGGTCTAGGACTTTACCCCCCGGCCCATTACCCCCTGCCATTACCCCCTGCCATTACCCCCCGCCATTACCCCCCGTCCCGTATAATAATATATCATAATTATAATTATAATTATTAATATATTATATTATAAATAATAATTATAATTGTTAATTATAATTATAATATAATGAATTATAATAATATTTATTAATTAATATAGTAATATAATTATTAAGATAATATAATATGTAATAATAATTAATATCACTAATAAATATATTAATTATTTATTATAATTATATGTATAATATATAATATTAATATATTATATTAATTGTTATAATTATATTATTATACGGGACGGGGGGTAATGGCGGGGGGTAATGGCAGGGGGTAATGGCAGGGGGTAATGGGCCGGGGGTAATGTCCGGATACCTTTCTATAGATATTGTAGCTAAACCAACCAAACGATCATGAGACATGGCAGAACGAAGATATGTTTTAATGAGTCTGCACTTCGAGAAGTTTCTCTCTGCACTCGCAACTGTAATTGGAAGTGTTTGAAAAATTCGCATTATCGTGCACGAATACATTTGGAAATAGACCAGCCAAGCTCATTCGACATAGATAGTCTAATATATCTTTGGGGCTTGATTTTTCTGTAATTCTTCTGGCTAAATAACTCATATAACTCATCACACAGTTCTGTTGCATTAATGTCTGCTGAATCTTCATTTTCATATGTTAAAGCTATTATTGAAGGTCCATGAAGACGTCTTTTTCTCACATTTCCCTAGATTTTTAATGTCATTACAAAATCCAAATAAGTCACTGCGAGATGATAACTGCAAAAAATCGATCATTAACTGATTGAAGTGCGGTATCCAATATCTGGTTTAAAAATTCACTAAACATTTTTTCTTGATCAGGAACTGTATCGTCTGGAACTTCATAGGCAAATTGTCTTTTCTTTCGTCGAGGTCTTATCTGTATTTCCTGGGGAAAATTGCATTCAATGCCAAGTTCTTCTATCAAGAATTTAGCTGTTGTGTTTGCTTTAGCAAACCATCTGTTTTGTAATTCGAGAGCATTGTTTTTGTTGCATTCAACTGTTCTATTGATTTGTTTAAATCAAGATCACTGGCCTATGTATTTATTTCGTATGCACAGCCATTCGACCGACACTGCGCTTTTAAAGTGTTCTCAGCTGTAGTCAATGTCATAGATTCAGGCCAACTGGGGCTTCTATCACTATTTGATTAGTCGGCTGCATTCGACACAGTCAACAACGACATCTTAATAAAGCGACTGTCGCGCTAGTTTGGAATCAAGGACAGAGGGCTCGGTTGGCTTTAATCCTACATAAAAGGCACACACAATCAGTGGCGGCGCCAGACATTTTTCGTAACCAGGGCATAACCAGGGCAATCATACAAGTAACCAGTGCAGAGGCGATTTATGCCCCAAATAAATTCTCGGCTGGGCAAAAATTCTGGCAGGGCAACGACCAGGGCAAAGGCTTTTTTACCAGGGCATTTGTCCTTGCATGCCCTGGTGTAGTGCCGCCACTGCACACAATCCGTCCAGTTGGCAGGCAGTGATGGGGAAAATACTTCTTAAAAGTATTTTGAGTATGAGTATAAATACTTGATCACAAAAGTATTTAAAATACAAGTATAAATACTTTATCACAAAAGTATTTAAAATACAAGTATAAAATACTTGTCTGGGAAAAGTATTTTAAATACTAAGTACAAATACTTTGTGCCGAAGTTTATCACAGATAAGAAAGTCATATAAAATTGAGACTCAAACCCTTAATATAGAATTTTGAACACCAGCAAATTTCTCCAGTTCAGCATTCTTTATATGGCACTTAGGCATTGGCCTTAATTATCAGCAGTTATGATTTTTTTCAACGGTATTCAAAGACTTTGTGCTTTTGCTGACATTGTTCCAGTTTTGAGCATTTTGCCAGGGCACTTCGTTTCAGATGCTTGTAGGTACCAATGTCACCAGTCTAAATCTTGTGGAAATCACTATCAGATTCAATGTATGAATTACACAGCACATATTTTTGGCAACAATATGACAATGGCATTACCTGACGAGGACAAAAGTATTTTTTGTGTTAATGTCTAAATGGAATTAATTGATCCATTCCATCATCACTATCATCAAATTCATCATCAACATTTGAAGGGCAGCCAGCAGTAGGGTGACTGCACTTCTGGCTCATGTTCTGCCTTCTGATATGTTGAAAATGCTTGAACGATGTTAGACCCATTGCCTGTGACTGTGGAGGTGATATTTGAGTGGTCAAGGCCAATGTCTGAATGTTTTGTTAATTGTTGTTAATGAGATATGAAAGTATTTAAAAAAAGTATTTTAACATTATAATTTAAAGTACAAAATACTACCAAAAAAGTATTTTAAGTAAAAGTATAAATACTTGATCACAAAAGTATTTTAAATACAAGTACAAAATACTCAGATTGTATTTAAAATACTATTTTAAATACTAGTATTTTAAATACTTCCCATCACTGTTGGCAGGGGAGGATATGCCACCAAACACATGCGGTGTTCCACAAGGATCAGTGCTTGGTCCTCTCCTCTTTGTGCTATGTACGACCGATGTGGAGAGAATTACTTGGCCTCCTCCTGACGATACACAGCTTTACTTCTTCTGTGAACCATCACAAACGGCTGAACTGAAACAGAGTACTGCTGTGTATCGAACGCATTTCAAAGTGGATGACATCCAACCGTCTCAAACTCAATCCATCAAAGTCTGACTTCCTATGGTGCACTACCCTCCGGCGTCGCCATCTTCTTGACGGCAGTACCTTTGCCATTGGTGACGCAGAAGTCCACCCAGCTGACACCATACGCAACCTTGGAGTCCACCATGACGGCCCATGTGAGTCAACTCGTTCGAGGTTGCGTTTACCAAATGCGTCGTAATAAAACTATCCGCAGATTCATTCCAACCTCAACTTCTGTCATCTTGGTCAACAGCTTCATTGTCTCCAGGGTTGACTACTGCAACGTACTGGCGGGTCTGCTGACTTGTCAGTTAGAGCGGATACAGTCGATGCTCAACTCTGCTGCACGTCTCATATATGGTCCGATCATGTCACCGATCTGCTACGCGACAACCTAAACTGGTTGCATGTGCCTCAGTGGATCACTTAGGCCTACAACCTGGTGCAAAGCAATGAATAACCTCATCCCAGACTACATATCAGGCTTCTGCATTAGGATGGCAGACAACTGACTACGATCCCATCAAAAAATCTGCTGCAAGTCCTGTGGTATGCTACGAAGTTTGGCGACTGTTCCTTCTCTGCGTCAGGACCCACTGCATGGAACAGTCTTCACGACCATCTGAAGAACTCACCATCTCTGGAGACATTTAAATCACAGCTCATGACTTATCTTTTTAAACAATCTTATAACTGCCATTAACTTTTTTTAACTCATTTACAGCGCCCTTTTCTTCGGCCTCGGCTGAGCTACGGCGCTATACAAATCGTTTTATTATTGTTATTATTACTACTACTAATTCATGCGCCGTCACTGCCTATAGCAACCAGCTTCCGACTTGGAGCAAAGATTTTGCGCAAATATTCCCTTACTCTATTTTCCGTCCCTCAAAGTAGGCCTAATACGAGCAAACCTACCTTCCCAGTCGAAGGCGTATTCGGTTTCGTTCAGCGACAGCAAGACATGTCAAGTGAAACGGCTACGTACATAGACTTTGTTCAGCGCTCACTTTCAAGAGAACGTATAGACCTACACGTCAAACCACGAAACACACTTCACCAAGAGCGTCACGGTTTGAATACAAGAAGAACATTCGTCCCTTTTCTTCGGTAAAGTCTGGCCGACTATGTAACGCCTCTTCGAGCGAAAAACAAACGACTCTTGACATGATTGTCTGTTCCGTTCTTACCAAGTTATTTCGACCCTCAACGCAGTCGACCCTCACAGTACCTACGAAATTGTCCTACTCAGGAGTGTTCGGCTTCTCCGTTCCTCTGATACTGCCCGACTGACTCACAAAGCGTAGTAGAACAAGTTTTAGTTTAACGACCCCTGCGACAACAAAGCTTGGGACTGGTTCCGAAGTTAGCTGGGTCTGTTTAAAACGTGGCATCTAAGGAAGAAGTTGACTACTTACTTATATATATATACATGTATATTTGTGTATATAATTATATAAACCTATATACATCTATATTACGTCCTGACTACGCGGTTCACCGGCCGGCCGGACCTGTTAACTCGCAGCGATCGGCTAAAAACAGCACAATTAGCCGACACGACTGAAAGCATTTCGCCGTCTAGGGGTTGACAATAACTATGAATTATCATATTACCAAGAGAGAACTCTATAGTCTACGTTAAAGTTTAAAAAAACGCCTAAACAGATACATAGGTTCAACTTGTAGACTTTGAAAAATTGAATTTGTTGCCGCTATTTCTGAGTATTGCTATGCATTAGGGATACCTATTCTTCTAGACTGATAAAATCATATGGCGATAGAGGCGTCATATAATCTTGAAAGAGGCCGCTCTAGGCAGTCGCCTATAACGCCTATACCTAAAGCCGGCTCTGGCTTACCTTCCCACGTGCTGCACTAGAAAAGTGGAAGATAAACTTAGCTCACTGTTGACTGCCAGTTGCCATGGTTGTGGTTGCACCGGTTCCTGTTGTCCATGTTCTTCCTCTTCGTAGGTTCAGCGCTTTTGTGAGTTACTGAAAAATGCGCTATATTAAATGTTCTCATGCATGCAAACATATGTACATTCATACATAGGTTTGCTTTGTGGAAACATTTACAATGTTAAAAGCTTGTGTTATCGGAGTAAAATAGATGATGCGGGTGTGTTTTGTGGGTGTGTGTCGCTAGAATTAGATAGTGTTTGTGATGAGCTTTCAAAACCGCATAAAAATTTCGTGATTTTAGTAAAAAATTGATTATTCTGTGTAAGCATCCATTGCTGTCTGCTTGCCTGTCTGTTTGTCTGTTTGTCTGTCTGTCTGTCGTTTTTATCATCTGTACTATTATCGTCATAAGCACACATTGACAGGTGTTCTGGATTGTCAAACTGTACCGTCTGGGCTAACAACAGCGTTTTCGGAGATCCATGCAGGGGCACTCGCAAATATCTCGGAGTGATACATCATTGTTACCCAGGTAATTAATTAACTAGCTAACGCGATTAGACAATAGTACAATGAGACTAAGAAGTGAGTTTTAAGTACATTGAGGCGAAGATCATATCACAATTGGCAGGCTTTAGATTCAATTCGGTTAACTTAATATCGTAATAGGTGTGGCTTTGAATTGGTCGGAGTTTACATCCTAATGGGTGTGCTTTAAATAGAACTGGGCGTTATTCATGTCGTAAATCGTAATGAGTGATTGAGTGTGACATACAATTGTGCTAACGTGATTGGACAATAATGCAGTTTGAATAAGAAGTGGGTCTTAAGTACATTGGAACAAAGATTTGATCACAATTGGCGTGGTTTAGATTGAATTTGGTGGACTTTATATCGTAATGGTTGTGTTTTAGATAGAACTGGATGTTGTTCATATCGTAATGAGTGTGGCATAGAATTAGGCGGAATTAATATCGTAATGGGCGTGGTTTAGAATTGGGCATACTTTATATCTAATGGGTGTGGCTTATCTCGACCGGTTATCTAGCATGAGTGGCCGTATATGGCCTCGACCTGCTCATTTTTTCAGTGGATTGATCGGGTGAGATCCTTCATCACCGCTTGCCCTTGTGAATGGGCGCCACGCCATATTATAGGGTCCCCGTGCACAGAACGTGCTATAGCCCGAGACTGAAATCTCTTAAATAAGCCAGCATCGAGAGGCGAACGCGATCCGCACGCTCTCATTCACAGAGGCGCATGAGACGCAGTCTACGCTCTTACCAATGTAGCAAACTGGGCCAGTATGTACAGAGATATTCAGCGGCTAAATGCATCTTATTTATTTTAGAGACTGAAGATTCGACAGCAGTGACCGTGCGAACATCAAATTTGACTCCCACTACAAATGCAACTTCAACTTCGGCTACTCTCACAGTAATTACAATAGCCAATGGAACACTTATACCAAGTCATGTAACTCAGACAACTGCTCGATTTCGGCCGACAAATATACCAATTGCCACTACAATTCGAGCACTCGATTTCAGAGGTAAGGTTTTCAGAACTTCTCATTTCTTTCACTTGACATAGTTACATAAAATTTATTGAAGTTATTTGCTTCACCCAAGCAAACGATGACAGCGGTTGAATCTTAATCAGTTAAGGTCCCCGTGTACGGACCGTACTCGAGTGAGCGTATGGCCTCGACCCTGCCCATTTTCAACGAATAGATCTGGTGAAATCCTTCACCACCGCTTGCCCTTTGAATGGGTGCCACGCCATTTTTGGTCCCCGTGTGCGGAACGTGCTATAGCCCGAGAGTTGAATCTCTGAAATAAGCCGGTGTCACGAAATAGAGTATCCCCCATACATGAGTATCCCCCCAGTGATGCAGTACTCGAGTCCGACCAAGGACTCGAGTCAGACTCGAGTCCGAATTTTTCTGGACTCGGACTCGGACTCGGATTGTCATGACTCGGACTTGGACTCGGACTCGAAGGTCCTGGACTCGAATTTGACTTTGACAATTTTGACAATTTTGCAAGTTTGTCTCGCGATAAAATATGATTCGTCTACTTGCTTTACTTACGCGTTCAAAATAGTTTTCTAAACTAAAGAGCCGCATTAGATTATTAACGAGCTCGCCAGAAGTGGAGCTAATGGGTGTATCAGACGCGCCCAAGAGAGAGACCGTGTATCATCATCATCACATATTCGTTTATTTCAAGAAAAATCAAGTTGACACAGCCGCAACTTCAACAAGCAATAGTGCATTATGCGGCATATTCTGAGGCGCTTAGCCAGCGTGGCATAAAATTGTGGGCGATATAGTATAACCCTGGCCTCACCGGCCGCCGTTGAAGAACTGGTCTCACGTTGCGACATCTATCAGGTGGAGACCCAGAAAGAGCCGTTATACTGCCCCACCCGGCCCCACCCGCACATTGGTTAAAGTCGGTATCGACATATTCATGCATCAGGGCCATGGCTATCTGATTACGGTCCAATACCTGCCGGGATTCTTTGATCGGTTTCCAATCCAAGCATGTAACCGACATCAAATACACTCTGCGTCAACTGTTCCCGTTCGGTGATGTCGGATAATGGTCCCTTTGGTGCTGCAGAATTACTTGAGTTTGCAGCTGATGAGAATTTCAGACAAACACCAGTCCTCTTGAACGCGAGAACCCCAAGTAATGGCAAGACAGATTCCGACGCCGTTAAGCGTCTGATGATGACCATTGACCAAAGCCAGGGAAGGGGAGTGCGACTCGTTTCTAGCGCTTCTGCAGGCCTGGCGGAATACAATCCACGCAACTGGGCTGTCGAATGGCACTCGTACATTAGGCGATATAGACAATTATAAATACGACATCTGTCGATATCGCAGCCTTCTGCCCACTAACCTTGGGGCGCCGTTACGTCTAATCTCACAGTTTAGAAATCAATTTTTCAGTAAGTCTTGTAATTTAAATTATGACTGATGTCTCGAAACCAAAAGTTGTAGCGTAGGCCTATGCCTATAAAGACTACGTTATTTTCAACCAACGAAAACCGGTGCTAAGCAGCATAAACCAACTTGCAGTCATTACTGGAAAAGCATGGCACAACGTCCAACTTCACAAGACATCTGCAACGAATGCATACAGCACAGTGAGTTGTAGGCCTACTTGTACTTTTTACTGTTATCGTAGAAATGCCAAATTATCAATGACGTTGATTCTGGCATTGGTAAAATTCCATTTTAGCGTATTTTATTCTTTTTTTCCATAATAAACTGTAACCGCGTATTTCATTATTAGCGTGGATACGGTAGGCCTATTCGCCTCCATTTTAGCATATTTCTTTTATTAAACTAAGCGGAGTGAGTGGGCGCCGGTGCTCCCGTCTATCGGGCAGTCGTGCTGCGTCTACCTAGCAGCCGTGATGGAATAGGCCCTACCTGGCAGCCGAAGTTCTTGAGCTGCCCGGAAACGCGGCTCCCGACAAGATTAAGACGAAGGTCATCCCAGCGTAGTACGGACCCTGGGCAAGTCCTTCACTCGCAATTGCTCATGCGCTTCGGCGTGAAACTCCGATTCAGTGTCCGCTCTGTAGTCGGGAGCGCCTCTGAGTAGAAATCTTGAAGGGGCGCTATATAAATATCTGAAATGAAATATCTGAAATGAAATATGCTAAAACGGAATTGACTACGGTAGGCCTGGTAATAAAACGCGCTGAAATGGAGTTATCTATCCAATCGAACATCCAGGCCGTTCTTCTGCCGAAAAAGACGCAGAAGGTTTGTGGAAGCTGCAGCGGGGGAGGTAAGTAAATACAGGCCCTGCCCTGGGCAGAACAGACAATTGTATTGCCACGATTGCACTCAGTGGCACTTACAGTTTTAGGGGTTCCTGCCACGAGCGCAGTGACAGTGCACCTGTTGAACGTGTGTTCAGCAGTGGGGGAATTTTTATGCGTCCTCATCGTTCCAGATTGTCAAACAAAACTTTGTCGAATTTAGTGTTTCAGAAATGCAATTTGGACAAATTACATTAATTCTTTCATAAAAAAATTTAGTTGTGCTGTTATTTTTCTGCGCCATTAAATTGCATGTTTCAGTGAATTTTGGTGCTGAAGGACTTGGACTCGGACTCGGACTCGATCTTTTGTGGCTCGGACTCGGACTCGAGCAACTCTGGACTCGGACTCGACTCGGACTCGACTCGGACTCGAGCAACTCTGGACTCGGACTCGACTCGGACTCGGCTTAGGTGGACTCGACTACATCACTGGTATCCCCCTTAGCGAAATGGAGTATTCGGATTAGTTTGCATGTTTGGCGGTTTCTAAGTGTATTCAGTCGTAGGCCTACTGTTTGGATTTAATGTACACATAACATTTTAAATTGCGTATCTTTAGTTTGTAAGTCGACCTTAAATCAATTTAGTTTTTGGTGATTTTGACTGGATTTTCGTCGAGGCTATCGTGATGCCTATGACGATGGGGGATAGAATGGTTTATCCCCGGATACTTTATAAACCGGTTTATTCCATCCGGGGGGATAAATTCATACATCCCCCCGGATAGTCTTAGGACGGATACTCTATTTCGTGATACCGGCATCGGGAAGCGAACCGCAATCCGCACGCTCTCTTTCACAGAGGCGCACGAGACGCAACCAACGCTCTTAACCTTTTGCGGTCCTATGTCCCGTGGGGCGGGACATTCCCAAAATGCCGTTGCGGTCCTATGTCCCGCCTGGCGGGACATGCACCTAGGCCAAGCCCATAAAGTCTTGTGGTGTCTCTTGCAGTGGACCAAGGGGCGTATTTATATCAAATACGATATATTTAAGCATGTAGGTCGTCAATTTTAGGGTGCCCGGTATTTATTCATATCATTTGCATGCTAGCAAGATGGGTAAACAAGAAGGGTAAAACCTCTACAAAGACTTCCAAGACTACACCCCACAGACTTTTCGAGATATATCACACAAAGGCAAAATTCGACAAACACAGTAAACAATGCTAATGCAAAAGCAACAAGCTTAAGTACTTGTGCTGAAAATATTACAAATACTTAGTAAGTTGTGTGCATATCTCTATTATTTATTATTTATTTCCAATAATGTATAGAGTATTATATGTACAGATTACCTATTAGTCGGGTCAATCTATCAAAAAAACCCACCTAACCCTAAAAAAATTGATACAAAAGGTTTCTCAACGGAATCTGGTACCATTTTTAATGCTTATTAACATAGTAAAAGTTTCCTTTAATCTGACCATCGGAAAAGGGTCATTTTCAAGATGGCGTCCAAGATGGCTGCCAAAAGCTAAAATTGTCCATATCTCAACCTAGAAAATTGATAGAAAAGTTTTCTCAACGGAATCCGTTACTATTTGTAATGATTATTGATCTAGTAAAAGTCTCCTCCATTCTGACCATCGGAAAATGGTCATTTTCAAGATGGCGTCCAAGATGGCTGCTTGGAAATAAAATTGACTATATCTCAGGCTAGAAAATTGATAAAAACGTTTTCTCAACGGAATCTGGTGCCATTTGTAATGCTTATTGACATAGTAAAAGTCTCCTCCATTCTTACCATCGGAAATGGGTCATTTTCAAGATGGCGTCCAAGATGGCTGCCTGGAAATAAAATTGACTATATCTCAGGCTAGAAAATTGATAAAAACGTTTTCTCAACGGAATCTGGTGCCATTTGTAATGCTTATTGACATAGTAAAAGTCTCCTCCATTCTGACCATCGGAAAGGGTCATTTTCAAGATGGCGTCCAAGATGGCTGCCTAAAGCTAAAATTATCTATATCTCAGCCTAGCAAAATCGATAGAAAAGTTTTCTCAACGGAATTCTTTACCTTTTGTAATGCTTATTGACATAGTAAAAGTCTCCTCCATTCTGACCATCGGAAAATGGTCATTTTCAAGATGGCGTCCAAGATGGCTGTCTAAAGCTGAAATTATCTATATCTCAAGCACTACTCAACATAGAAAGGTGTTTCTGGTGTCTAGCCATAAGCTTTGACGTCGCCACTGCCCCTACTCTGGTAGTGCCAGTCCCAGACTGAAGAAAGTAGAAGGTCGACCCTAATCATCTTTGTCATGACATAGGGTCATTAAACACTTAACAGTCAGCCAACTGGAACTAACCGTTTGCTTTATTGCTTGTGTTCAGCAAATCACTTCCTAGATGTTAATTTTCTGACAAATCCAATGGTCAAAGTTACGAACTCAGTCCTTTCGCTCCTGCCCTTTTTGAATCCAGGAATGTCTTTAGAAAGGCTGATAAGCCACAACTAGCTCATGCGATCAGTGAGCATGCACGGGATGGCATACTAAATTTCGTAGAGCCTACCAGAGACAGAGAGATACGTCCTCGATGGAGGGTCCTTACTTCATCGGATACCATGGAAAAAAGGAGAAAGCTATGGAGCAATTGCGCAGTCGTACGCCGACTTCACCGTCCGGCAATATGGCGCTGGTACAACTGTTGTGTTTGACGGATATGAGCAAGGACCATCCATTAAAGACAACACTCATCTGAGAAGAGGACAGAGTAAATATCCCGTTATCAGCTTCACTGCTGAAACAGAATTCTCAGGCAAGAAAGAGGAGTTCTTATCAAGAGCTGACAATAAACAGAAACTGCTATGATTGGTGAGTGATGCGCTCAGAAAAAAAAATTGCACAGTGGTCAACGCACTTGGAGATGCAGACGTAGACATAGTTAAGGTTGCTGTGGAGACATCTCTTCTACATACAACTACGCTAATCGGAGAAGACACCGATCTCCTTGTCTTACTCCTTCACTATGTGAAACCACATTGTAAGAGTCTTTACTTCAGATCTGACAAGACAAACGATGATGGCAAAGTGTATAACATAAACCATCTCCAGAACATCATCGGAAATGAAATTTGTTCTCAGTTATTATTTATCCACGCCATGACAGGTTGCGACACCACTTCTCGAATATTCAGTGTTGGCAAAAGGAATGCTTTCCATAAACTTGTAAAAGGAGACACTGTCCTTCGGTCATGTGCCAACGCATTTACCGTGATAAATCAGCCACAGAGGTTATTGACAGCCTAGGATTTCAAGCAATGGCTGTCCTCTTTGGTGGCTAGTGCACAGATATCCTTGCAAAAATGAGATATAACAACTTCAGCAGGAAGGTTGTCTCTGCTTCATCATTTGTAACACCAGAATGTCTCCCCCCAACCGAATCAGCTACTAAACTTCATTGTCGAAGAGCGTACTACCAGGTCATGACATGGATAGGAAAAGCGGATGGTATGGATGCCATGAACTGGGGTTGGAACCTGCAGGAGAATCGGTTCGTACCAGTAATGTCAACTATCAAAGCTGCTCCAGACATTCTCTTGAAAGTCATTCAATGCAACTGCCTCAATTCCTGTAAGACACTACGCTGCTCTTGTAGAAGGAATGGACTACCATGTTCTTCCGCCTGTGGACCGTGCCAAGTTACAAACTGTGACAATCCACATAACAAGTTTCTTCCGGAGGAGTCGGACGATGACTAATGACTTATTGAATGTGTAAGCTATGTAACTGTTAACTGTATGACAATGATTTTGTCAGTAAATCGTGTGTATTAAGTGATTAGCTTAACGCCGGGCAATAAAGTCTCTGGTTAGACACCAGAAACACCTTTCTATGTTGAGTAGTACTTGAGATAGAAAATTTCAGCTTTAGACAGCCATCTTGGACGCCATCTTGAAAATGACCATTTTCCGATGGTCAGAATGGAGGAGACTTTTACTAGATCAATAAGCATTACAAATGGTAACGGATTCTGTTGAGAAAACTTTTCTATCAATTTTCTAGCCTGAGATATAGTCAATTTTATTTCCAGGCAGCCATCTTGGACGCCATCTTGAAAATGACCATTTTCCGATGGTCAGAATGGAGGAGACTTTTACTATGTCAATAAGCATTACAAATGGTAAAGGATTCTGTTGAGAAAACTTTTCTATCAATTTTCTAGGCTGAGATATAGACAATTTTAACTTTAGGCAGCCATCTTGGACGCCATCCTGAAAATGACCCTTTTCCGATGGTCAGAATGGAGGAAACTTTTACTATGTCAATAAGCATTACAAATGATACCAGATTCCGTTGAGAAAACGTTTTTTTCAATTTTCTAGCCTGAGATATAGTCAATTTTATTTCCAGGCAGCCATCTTGGACGCCATCTTGAAAATGACCCTTTTCCGGTGGTCAGATTAAAGGAAACTTTTACTATGTTAATAAGCATTAAAAATGATACCAGATTCCGTTGAGAAACCTTTTGTATCAATTTTTTTAGGGTCAAACCATATATTGACCCGTCTATATTGCAAATAATACCAGCAGATGTCCCGCATAGAACTGTTATTTGTGCATAACAGCTAGTAAGGGGCAATGTTTGCATGCATACCAGAATGCTTAGAGTAAATATACAATACTTACGATAATAAATAACTGTAGCATAAATGATATAGACTAATAAAAAAATTCAGACCTAATAGGCCAGGCACAATTTTTTTAAGGACTGAAAAGGGCTAACAATGTTCCTAACTGAACCAGTAGTCCACTTCTAACGGAATTTTGCCATGAACTGAAGATAGCTGTGCTCTCCTAGACAGAGACATAGAGACTTTCTCTCGCAACACTTCCTTTTAACTTTTTATCAAAGCTCGTGGGTATACGTACCATACGTAATCTATTTTTTGAAAGGCACGTACGTTTTTTAACGTACCATATTTTTGGGTACGTAAACAATACAAAAATACGTTAACCACGTCATTGCTCATTATAAGAATGTTCAATTTAATGTAAGCAAGCAATCACAACCCAGTAGGCCCTATACAGCGTAGTAAATTGCTGCAATGCTATATTGTAAGTCTATGTTTATCCAGCATACATTGCACTTAATGCACTAATGTCAGTCAGTCTGCTCAGTTCTGTTGCAAAGCACTTCAAAAGTCCAACTCAAAGCGTGTATGATACGTCCCATACGCGTATTCTATTTTTTGAAAGGTACGTACTATTTTAACGTATTCTATTTTAGGGTACGCGTACCCTCGAGCAATGCTTTTTATTCTTTTACGATTCAATGAGAACATAGCAAACTTTGGTATACAGTGCTACACCGAGTAAGCTCATTTTATTGTCTCCGGCGTTCTCGCTCTTTTGTCCTTACTGTCTCCGCGCTCTCTCCCCTCCCTCTTTCTCCCTGCCTATCTGTTTGTCTTTCTGTCTGTCTCTCTGTGTCTCTGTCTGTCTCTATCTCTGTTTGTCTGTCTGTCTGTCTATTTCTCTCTCTCCTGTCTCATGTGCTATCCGTTTAAACTATCAGTAGTGCAGTATAGTAGCTTCGCACACGACCTGTTCTTTCTTCTCAGGTCTTCAGCGCAGTCGAGGTCCAGTGGTTCCCTCTTGTCGGATGACCGACCATCATCAAAAATCTTTGTTCAGTTAGTTGCAGTATCCACTTTTTAATGGCATCTCATGGCTGCATGCCAGGGTCGTTCACGTCGCCCTCCTCTTACATCCAGGCTTTGGACCGTCTGTTTAGTGTTAGGTTCACTAGAGTCTGTGGTCCACCTATTCGTGAACGCTTCAAGCAACGATGCAGTTGTCATTCCACGCTATCTTGTAAGGCTTGATCGAGCCAGATGTAACTGCATGCGAAGGTGATGAATGACGGCAGCCGAATGAAACTCTCGCAGCACACGGTAATGCTTACCAACTGACAGTTGATGGTAGAAGTGGAAGCGTCCCAGATAAGTGTAGAGCGGCATTTCAGTAGCCGCTCGGATGGTCGAACAGCAATGACTGTGTCTTCGTAGTGGGACGGTCGGACGGTCAGCAGATAGACTGCATATTCGCTATGCCCAGCTAACCACGAGTCAAACCTTTTTAAGCACAATGCCGGATTGCCATAGAGAATATTGTTGCCGCAACAGTTAACAAGACTTATAAAGAAAGTAGCAATAGTAACAACAATAACAGTAATAACAATAATAATAATGATGATGATGATGATGATGATGATGGTGGTGGTGGTGGTGGTGGTGGTGGTGGTGGTGGTGGTGGTGGTGGTGGTGGTGGTGGTGGTGGTGGTGGTGGTGGTGGTGGTGGTGGTGGTGGTGGTGGTGGTCATGATGATGATGATGAGAGGAAGAGGAGGAGGAGGAGGAGGAGGAGGTGGAGGAGGAAGAAGCAGTAGAGAATTACAATTGTATTAATATAAGTGCTAATAATATACTCGGTCTTGTTGTATACTCTCTTCTGTTTTATTTTCAACTCATTAATTTCGTTATTGATAATCGCCACCAAGCGAATGGGTCACCGTGTCCAGTTCAGCTAAAGAGAAACGTCAACTGGACGGCCAACCACCCAAACTCAGCGGTCTCCTTACCTTGTCCAAACAATATTTACTGTAGGTTTGTCTATTTGTGCGTGTATGCCTGCTTGTCTGTCCGAATGTCTGCTTGTCTCTCTGTCCGAGTTCTTGCCTGTCTCTGTCAGTCTGTGTGATGATGTGTATTTGTCTGTTTGTGTGCGTCTTTATGTCTATGCGTCACTCTATCTGATCAAATCCTAACCTAACCCAGTAACTTCTATAGCGCCGTTACCATAATGCACTATAGCACACAACCCAAAGTGTATAATATACACTTTGCACACAACCATACTCTCCCACGGTCCCAACCAAAGACAACTCTCAATTTATACCCAGATCCTTATATCAAAATATTTACTAGTTTATTTCAAAATGTTCTAATTACTTTTAATTATCCATTATCACTCATGTTAGCATTACTTAGTTTTGACAGATTGTTTTTGTCAGTAAAACGAATATACGGAAGTCATTAGTCGATGTTTTGGCGTCTAGTTTATTCCTAGTCAGTAGGCCTAAGGAAAATCCTTTGGAGCAACCCAGCTGTGTACAGCTTAAGTAGGGATGAGCCGATTGGTAGTTTTTACCGATTTTCGATACCAGATAGTTGGCCTGCTATTTTCGCCGATTTCGACCCGAATAGTTAATAAAACAGATATGAAAACAAAATCTTGTATATTCTCGCGAGATGTAATTCCAACGAGAGTTTATGTACTGAACTATTTTAAAGAAATTAACATTTAGTTTTAAAGCACGTGGCATAAGAAAAAACGCTGACTGTCCGACATTTTGTTGACACGTCGAGTAGGCTAAGTAACAATTTTATTATTTACATAGACTTTCAAGTAATTAAAGATTAAAGATTACCGCAGGAGGTCGCCAAAACAGGTAACTATTTCTTTATTAATTAAAGAAGAAATTGTTTCTGGTCAGAAACATTACTATTTTGCTTTTCGGATATTAAGGCCTATAGGATTACCGATTCCTAATTATACCGAATAGTGTAAACTCTGGCCCGAACCGAATACCGAACGGATAACCGGCCCATCCCTAAACTTAAGCAATTGGTAAACTGGCTGTCTGTCTATATGTCTATATGTCTGTCTGTATGTCTGTCTGTCTATATGTCTGTCTTTATGTCTGTGTGTCTGTCTGTCTGTCCACGAGGTAATCAGAATCTATGGTTAGAATGCTCCTGATTTTATTCTTCACGTAGTTTAAGCTACCACGATTTTCATCCGTTCCCAGCCAGCACACCGTCATCGGGCTAATGTTTGCCCAATGCCACAAAACCCACTAACGTCGGCCCATGTTGTCCCTGTGTGAATGCAATATTGGCCTAATGTATGGTGTATGCAGCGGCGTAAATTTCGGGGGGACAGAGGGGGACTTTCCCCAAGTTTTGACTGGGCCTATCTGCCCCCAAACAATTTACAAATCCGGATTTGAACAAATCTGCTCCCCAAAGTTATGTAGCCTACAGATTTTCGCCTCTAGGTGTACGACGTATATGCCACGTGTTCTTTTTTACATTCATAGAATATGTACATGCATATTAACTTAATTCCGTATTTACCTATTTAAGCTTATCAGGAGCAAAGAATGCTGCATAATTATGTGAACACTTAGACATCATAGCATTTCCGATATTTTTGAAGTTTGTTACATACGTCGGAACAATGTCGGCCCAACGTCACTTCTCGTGCGGAATACGAAACATTGGGTCAACGTTGATCCAATGTCACAAAACCACAAACGTTGGCCCTATGCTGTCACTATGTCGAATGCAATATTGGCGTATTGTGGTGGTGTACGACGTATAGGCTATTCAACATATACTTTTTCTAGCCGTAGCATAGGTGCATTAATTTAAATCCGTTTTTGCTTGTGTAAGCGTGCCATGGGCAGAGAATTCTGCTTATGCTGACGTTTAGGTATCATAGAATTTCCTATAATATTTCTTATGTATTGTACATGCGTCAGTGCATAGTTTAACGGATCTGGAGTCTGTCTGTACTACTGGGACAAAGTCTGTCACGCCTAAGAGGGCCAGAGGAGCGTCGTAAGCTCCCCAGCGGGGTCTGCATGCAGCCGACAACGGATGTTAGAGCATTTGCTGCCAATGGAGCTCATTTTAGCCACTTTATTTACCAAATTTCCTCTTACCACGTCTCGTGAGGACATGTACTTACTTCGCAAGAGAGGACATCCTTTCATGCTGGCATGCTGCCTTTTGTTAAATCTAAATTGTCTAAAGTAGATATCTTGATGGGGCTATATCAAATTTCATTGATTGCTGTATCAAGTTTCATTGATTGAAAAGCAGTTATGTTAATCAATGCATCATTGGTTAAAGTTATTAGTGTTGCACGTGTGACTTTATAAACTGCTCCTGCTATCGTTTATTTTATAACCAGTGCTTTTTCTAGGAAAAAAGGTTCCGGAACTCAAACAATTCAGAACAATTATAGGAGCATATTTAATGCTAATATTTCTACTTCATATAAATCAGTAGGCCTATCAGTAAACACTGAAAGCACTGAAATTAAATTAAAGTTCCTAAGTAATTTTCAATAATTTTGTATTATAAATTTTAATTTACTAAGTTATTTTTAATAGCTGCAAAAAAGGTCCCGGAACGCCGTTCCGGACCGCTTCGGCTGAAAAAAGCACTGTTTAAAACTGTATGTATACTATACAATGTAAGCCTAGGACACGTGCACTTGTCAGATGCAAATAAAGTCTAGGGGAGAATGTCCTGCATTGGAACATGCCCTGCATTGGGTCACTGATGGTATCTAAGGCGTGGTTATCTATTATAGCGTGTGGCGTCGCCCAGCGAACGTATTTTATGTAGAGTTTGATCAGGCTTCTTATGCCGCGAATTAAAAAGCTTTTGACTGAGATATGGCAAATTTCCAGGTTAAAAAACACTAAAAAGTACATTTTTACTCATACAGTCTCAGTCAATGCATTAAATATCTGGTGCTAATTTAGCCTAAACATTCCATGAACTATTTAGGACAGTATATTACGAAGCACATGGTGAAATTTGGAGGTCATACGCATATTACTTTTTGTATTTTCCGAAAAAAAGGTAACCGGCCATTGATGGCCTGCACTGGAACATGCACTCATGGCCTGCATTGGGACAGACCCAATACAGGTCATTCATGGAAAACTAAACTTAGTAGTTTTACTATATATTTTATTACCTCAGTAGACGTATATTTTATAACAACAAAATATATGTACACCGTGTCTCAATCAAAACTGTGCTAAATTGTTTCTGTCAGAACTTCGTCAAATTTCCACCAATTTTAATAAGTTTTGGTAGGTAGATGGCAAAATGGCTGAAATTTTATGCTATGCATAAATTTTCCACCTCACCTGACTCATATCACCGCACTACCTTGTTAAACACAGATGTACCAATTTTCATGTAACGCTTAAATTTTAACAATTAGAGTGCTCAGATTTTGTCGCCGTCTAAGCGCTTGTGTCCGTGTAAGCGGGGCACATTTCGAGCACCAATTTTAACACTTTTAAGCAGATCTGTCATAACAATTAAATGTGCCCCGCTTACACGGACACAAGCGCTTAGACGGCGACGCCACTGGCCGATAGCAGCATCAACGATCGACTGGTCAAAGAGCGCCCACTCGTCGATCAGAGGCGTTTTGAGTTCGTCGACGTTGGCTATTCTGGAGCGGTAAACCTTCTCCTGCAGCACACTCCATATGCTATAGTCGACTGGGTTAAGATCCGGTGAATTCGGCGGCAACAGTGTTGGAGGTATGAAGTCGGGCGTTTCTCGCTCCAGGAAAAGACAGTGTCGCGTGCTCGATGCGCCGGGGCGCCATTTTGTTGAAAGCCAAAGAAGTCGCCCTGGGATATCCGGCGTATATCTGGCAGTAGCTTCTGGGCAAGAAGGTTGTCGCGATAGTATGCCCCATTCACTTTGACGCCCTCTAACGAACTGATGAACAAAATCTGAGCACTCTAATTGTTAAAATGTAAGCGTTATATGAAAATTGGTACATATGTGTTTAACAAGGTAGTGCGGTGATATGAGTCAGGTGAGGTGGAAAATTTATGCATAGCATACAATTTCAGCCATTTTGCCATCTACTTACCAAAACTTATTAAAATTGGTGGAAATTTGACGAAGTTCTGACAGAAACAATTTAGCACAGTTTTTATTGAGACACGGTGTATACTAAAACTAACACCAATTTTCTGCATTAAAATGAAACAATTGACCCAATGCAGGACACGCTCCCCTACTAATAATAAATTTTAAATTCCTGGTGGATCTGAGGTTCCTATGGACAAAATAATTTACCGTATATTTTGTGAAATAGAATATCATCTTGAACTGCAATATGATCTGTTACACTCTATTGAATATGATTAGAACAAAATCAGTTGCTTGACCCAATGCTCCCCACTCGGTGTCCCAATCCAGGCCACTGTGCCCTGCATTGGGACGATTTCTACCAGTGAGCAAAAGGCAATTTTTTTGGTTTATTCTTTCAGTAATGTTGCAGTATAATTATGTCATAATTATTCGATTCATTAAATGTTGCTGTTTCTGATAATGACAGCAAAATATATGTATTACAACTAACACCAGTTATATGCATTAAAATGTAAAAATTGACCCAATGCAGAACACTTTCCCCACTTACTTACTTACTTACTGACTTACTTAATACAGCGGTTTATTTAAGATTCATTTCTGATGGATGGTCAGCCTGTGATCGTAGGCTATTGAAACGATCGCTAATGAAGATGGCGTTGGTGAAATGAGGAGTTAGACGTGATGGGCGTCTTGCATGGCTGCCGGATAGCCTACAGTTAAATTCGACAATTTCGACTCCTGTACTAACTTAAATGCGATCATCCGTTCATACTGAATTCTAATCATACTACGTCTGTCGGTTTGAAATAAGTAAGTAAGTAAGTAAGTAAGTAAGAATGTTCTTTATTGAACGCAAGCAAACGCTCAGCGCTTTACATACACAGTCAGATATAATATGTACAAAGAAAACAATAATTAGAAGAAAATTACGTCAACTAGAAAACATATGTCTAACATCCTAGCTAAGAAGCCACGCCTGGTAAGGGAATCAAATCTAGGGAGAACACGGTTATGTGAGCGTGGGCGCAGGTCATGACCAGTGCAATTGACAGGGGGAGAAGGTCGTGGATGGTGTGGCTAGTATTTGTTAAGATAATAAGTTGTTAATATTAAAGAATATTAATATTTTTTCTTTATTAATATTTTTATTATTATTATAAACACATTTGTTTCTTCATAAAGCCAACAAACAGATATGCAGACTAATTAAATTAGGCCTAACTGTTTTCAATATTCACCCGGCCGGATACTTCATTTCGCTAAGGGGATATAAATTTAAGAAGTATTCTCTATTTCGTTACACCGTCTTGTTGCCTAAAGCCTCATCGAAAACAGAATCACTATATCGACGTGACTAAAGTGTAGGCTGCCTAAACTATTGGGTCCTAACGTAGCTCCGCTTGTACCAACTCGGCGGCGCGCCATAGTCCGGGGGCGTTCATATTTAAATGAGAACCTGCTAGCGTTTGCGATATACTACATTTACGCAAGGTTTCTGAAGTCGTCTTTAATGGAGAGTTTTATTCATATAACGGATATTTAGCTACGGTTATTGTTAACGAGGGTTAGACGATGATCGGAACGAAGGGGAACGGTATTCGGGTTTGTGTCGTTGTTGAGATGATCTTTATGCTGGTGATTCAGGGCAATCATCTCGTCAGTTCATCGACGGCAGAAACTTCTACTCCGTTGCCAGGTAGGTTCAGCATCAGATGTATTGTTGTCGATTCGACAACTTGAGGGTATTGATCTGCTTCAGCTAGCTCAGCATCACTGAGACTGCAGAGAGAAAGATACTTGAGACACTATGGAAATTTTTATTTACATTACATAGGAATCAACTATTCTTGTAGAAGAGGCAAAAACCCCTACTAGCACTGCGTGTCATTAGTCTCAACTAACCCTCAAAGGGCTAACCTGTCGGGCAGTGCGACCACTGCTTGGGATTTTTCCCAAGATCTTGGGATTTTGGGGGTCCAACTTGGAACCTGGGGATTTTCTCTAGCAATCTTGGGATTTTTTCCAAGGTTTACACACTAGTTTTTACCGTACTTTGCAACAGTGGCAGCGAGTCAGATCAGAAAAACTCGCTCAGTCTGAGAGACGTTTATTATTATTGTAACCTGTTAACATTATTAATTCAATATTATGCCCCGGTTTTTTCTTTGCGAGTTCTAGACTAGGCATTTTTGTGAATAATTGTGATTGCTAAAAGTTTAAACACATTTCATATTTCATCACAACTTTTTTCTTTTCGCTAACTTGGGATTTTTTGGTACACTTTAGGCCAATCTTGGGATTTTTCTGGCAAGAGCTTGGGATTTCATAAAATGGAGAGTGGTCGCACTGCTGTCGGGTGCGCACAGCATATTCCTGAACGCCTAGACTGATGATGTTCGATATAAGGCTCAACGTATATGCGTGGACGCACTTTTGATGAATCTTCAAGTTTTCTGTGCATTGTTATAAGCTTGCTATAATGACATTTCCATCTTAGTCACAATGTAATGTATACATTGATTGGCTCAGAAAGCGCTTTTGTGAGGTACTTTAAAAAGGTGCTATAGTAGGCTAAGTATCATGTAAGTTACTTCCGGTTACATACGTGCAAGGGCGTAGCCAGGAAAAATTACGATTTCGGGGGTTTCCATTGGAGATGGTCGCAAAAGTTAAGGTTTTTTGTATTTTGCAGGTAAAAGCATATACAATTTTTTTTAAATAACTTATTTGGGGGGTTGAACCCCGAAAAGCCCCCTAAATACGCCTATGCATACGTGTAGGCCGACATACGAACATGTACTTTATATAATTCAATCCAATTCAGTTCGTTGGAAATTCTATTCTAACCGTTCTATCCCCATTTCTACTCTAAGAGTAATTACCACGGAACATGTGAGGTAATGGCAGGCATTTAAACCAATTACAGTCAAATCATTAAAAGATAAGTAACCTATTTCTAGGGTTGCCAACTTTTCATTTTGCCAAACCGGGTCGCCCTCATAGTCACTCGATATGTCGCTACCACTTTATCCTGTTTCACTCTATGGAATGTGTCAGCCTCATTATAGGATCCACAGTCAGAACATACATATATATGTTACAGGCAATTTGTAAAATCAGGGATTTTGTAAAATGCCTGAAATTTTTTGGCAATTTGTAAAATCCCCAATTCACTCAGGCACTTTAAAAATCCCTGAAAACCAGGGATTTTGTAAAAAAAATCCCTGAAATCTGATGATGAACATTTTTTGACAGATTGCCTGAAAGGAAAATTATGAACGTAATCGAAGTTTGACATCGACTGTTACACTTGACTTCTCCTTTGAAACATTTGCACCTATTTATCTTGCAACGTCCAGTGGACTTTGAAGTTGCAGAATAATTTAAGTTCATAATTCTGTAGCAAAATTGCTGGTCGTTAGGCGTTTCACTATATCACTAGTCATGCCCTCTTTGGCTATATTTCTAGTCATGTCCGCCTTTGGCTGCGTGTCCAACATGTCCGCTGGCTATGCTTCAAGACATGTCCCCGGGGCCTTGGCTTGGGTGTTCCCTTCCCCATTTATGGAAACAGTTTTTTCATCAATTTGTACATCACAGGTCCTGAAGTTTACAGCTTAGCTGACTGAGAACGTCTATATGGTATTGTACATCACAGGTACGGAAGGGAACAGGTCGCTTACTGCCTACGTATGCGAGTATGGTGCATTAACTACCAGCTGCAATGAAAATGAAAGCCTGCACATTGAATACGCCAACTACGGTCGTCGTATTAGAGAAATTTGTAACCGTTACAACTATGACTTCGTTACGAATTGCTCTTCGAACGACTCTCTGTCAATCGTTCGCGAAATGTAAGTCCTTCTTATTTCGTTATTTTGTACGTTAAATTTCAGTTATTTCTATATTGACGCTACTGAAGAAAGACTCCTCCTCCTCCTTGTCCTCCTCCTCTTCCCCCTACTCTTCTTCTTCTTCATCTTCTTCGTCTTCTTCTGCTTCTTCTCTTTCTTCGCTTTCTTCTTCGCATTCTTCTTCTTCTTTGCATTCTTCCTCTTCTTCGCATTCTTCTCCTTCGCATTCTCTTTCTTCTCCTTCTTCTTCTCCTCCTCCTCCCACTCCTCTTCCTCCTTCTCCTTCTCCTCTTCTTCTTCTTCTTCTTCTTCTTCTTCTTCTTCTTCTTCTTCTTCTTCTTCTTCTTCTTCTTCTTCTTCTTCTTCTTCTTCTTCTTCTTCGCATTCTTTTCGCATTCTTCTTCGCATTCTTGGCATTCTTCATTGCATTCTTCTTCGCATTCTTCTTCGCATTCTTCTTCGCATTATTCTTCTCCTTCTTCGTATTTTTATAGCGCCTGTGTTGTTCTTTGGAAGGCGCATAAAAATGTTGTGATTTTAATTAAAAGTTGATTATTCTGTGAAAGCATACATTGCTGTCTGTCTACCTGTCTGTCTACCTGTCTGTCTGCCTGTCTGTCTGTCTTTTTGGATCATCTTACTACTATCGTCATGCGCACACATTGACAGGTGTTCTGGAAAGTCAAACTGTACCGTCAAGGCTATCAGCAGCGTTTTTGGTGATCCATGCCCTTACACTTACAAATATCTCGGAGTGATACATCATTGTTACACAGGTAATTAATTAACTAGCTAACGCGATTAGACAATAGAGCAGTTTGTCTAAGAAGTGAGTTTTAGGTAGATTGAGGTGGAGATCATAATACTTGGCGTGGTTTTGATCGAATTTGGTGGACTTTATATCGTAATAGGTGTGGCTAAGATAGAACACCGTAATGGGTGTGGCATAGAATTGGGCGGAGTTAATATCGTAATGGTCATGGTTTAGAATTAGGAGGAGTGTATATCCTAATGGGCGTGGCTAAGTTAGAACATCGTAATGGGTGAGGCTTAGGGCGGAGTTTATATCGTAATGGGTGTGAGATAAGAATGCGTTATAGTCAGCCGCAAATAAATTATAACGAAGCAAGGTAGAGGAGTTGGGAAGGTCATTGATGTGGATAAGAAATAAGAGAGGACCAAGTATTGAACCCTGGGGAACTCCATATAAGATTAGTTTAAGGGTAGATAAGGAGCCATTACATAGAACCACTTTTAGATCGGTCAGTTAGATAGCTTTTAAACCTTTTGAGGGCAGTGTCTCTAATATCATAGTACTCTAATTTATCAAGGAGAATTTTGTGGTCCATGGTATCAAATGCTGTAGCAAGATCCAGAAAGATTCCAATAGAAAATTTATTATTGTCAATTGCCTTAGAAATTGTTATCTTGAAATCTCGGATGTCCAATAAAGACATTGATGTTGAGTTGCCTGGCTGGAATCCGTGTTGAAGAGGGTAGATAAGATTAGTATAACTTATGTACGAGAAGAGTCTATCACACATAATTCTTTCAAATAACTTCAAAAAGTAAGGTTATATAGAAATATACCTAAAATTGGAAATATAGGTCGAATAAAAGAAAAAAGTAAATGTTGGCCAGATAAAAAGTTAGCTATGATAGATTGTTGTAGAGGAATCTGGAGATTCGGTTCATGCAGCACAATACTCTTTACGGCCTCGTCCTCACAACCGTGAAATTCCACGTCCTGACCTCCTCACTAGAAAGGGATTCATTACCAGGATGCTTTACACTTATTGACATTTTTATAACTTTACTATTCGTTATTATTATTACTATACATTATTATTACTTCTGTGTGTTATTTTACATTCTATTTTGATGTCCTATTGTGCGTTTGCTAATGGAGTAATAAAGGCTATACCTACTTACATACTTACTTAACTGCTGTCTCCGGTCGTCCTTGTACGAGACGGGATGGCAAAATTGTGTTCGTTCGTGGTCGGAGAAAATAATGGTTTTGTTTAGTGGCGTGAAACAGTCTCGCAGAACGTGATTATGGTTTGACAAATGACCCAGAACAGAACCTCGTCAGCCTCCGCTTCCATCGCCGTCACTCCTTTAGCCTAATTCCTGGAGGCAGAAATCCTCGGCGTTTCATGCGAGGACACAACCTGAAATTGTATCATGAACATGTGCGTTTGGACAATAGAAAATTCTTTTTAGCCAAAGAATTGTGGATCGCTGGAACCGGCTACCAGAAGAAATAATAACTACAACAAGCTTGACCACATTCAAACAGAAACTGGACAGTTGGATACAAAGACATGGCAATAAAAGCTTACACAGCTTACCTAGCCCATTAACTGTAACTGTAACTGATTAATTTAGCGTGAGATTTAAATCTCTGAAATAAGCCAGCATCTAGATGCGCGCGGGGGTTGTTGACTACAGCTTTGAAGAGGCGCCCGTCTGCAGCCGTATAGGCTACAATTGTAGGCTATGCGACAGCAGACGTTGAACCGGTTGTCAATTATAAAGCCCCTTTGTTGTTCGGCTCTTTTATCGGAAATCGTAGAGCGCTGCTTAAACTATTCTTATAAAAGGACGTGAAGCCTTCCAGTCAGTGTTTAATCTAGACGTCTCTTGGGGGAAAGCTCCCCCCGAGGATCGATCGAGTTTCCCCAGAAAAAATGAAAGACATGTAATTTTGTATAGAAAGTGTGAAATTTAGAGATAATTCCCCAGGATTTATGGTATACCCCCGCATTTTTTTTCGAAAACTATCGTTACTACCCCTCGAAAACTCTCGTTACTACCCCCCACTCTTGTTACTACCCACCTCGAGAAAATTTCCCGGTCGTTTCAACTTTTCAAATATGTGGGATCCCCCCCCGACAACCCTCGATTCCCCCCCGACAGCAAGGGGAGTAGATTAAACACTGCTTCCAGTGACGAACGAAAATGAGCATGGAGAAGGTCGATTCGCAAACAGGGAATGTGATGTTGCTGGTGTCGGGCTAACGTTATCGAAACGTATATATTTCAAAGGCCTGGGTATCTAAGTCCGATTGAAACAATATCTCTATAGAACTATAGGCCTTGATATGCTAATTGTTTAAATTGACCCTTTTGTGGTCCCCTTGATATGCCCCGTTCATAGATCCCTTCGCTCTTATGTCGGTCGCTCTTGTGTCGGTCGCTCTTTTGTCGGCGCTCCTTTGTCGGCGCTCTTTTGACGTGCCAGCCATTTTCATGTACAACGCCGCCATTGCCATAGATAATACTTTTGCCACAATAATTAATACGACTTAAAATGAAATTTGTAATGACAATAACAACAGCAACAGTAATGATGATGATGATGATGATGATGATGATGATGATGATGATGATGATGATGATGATGATGATGATGATGATGATGATGATGATGATGATGATGATGATGATGATGATGATGATGATGATGATGATGATGATGATGATGATGATGATGATGATGATGATGATGATGATGATGATGATGATGATGATGATGATGATGATGATGATGATGATGATGATGATGATGATGATGATGATGATGATGATGATGATGATGATGATGATGATGATGATGATGATGATGATGATGATGATGATGATGATGATGATGATGATGATGATGATGATGATGATGATGATGATGATGATGATGATGATGATGATGATGATGATGATGAATGTTTATTTAGTAATCATACTGCGTAATTGTCAGAATAAAAATATTAAACGAAGATTATTATTATTATCATTATTACTATTATTATTGTTGTTGTTGTTGCTGTTGTGGTCGTCGTCGTCGTCGTCGTCGTTGTTGTTATTATAATGCACTAGAGCACATAATCATACTCTCAATTTATACCCAGATCCTTATATCAAAATATTTACTAGTTTATTTCAAAATTTTCCAATTACTTTTAATTATCCATTATCGCTCATGTTAGAATTTCTGAGTTTTTGGCAGATTGTTTTTAAAAAACAATAAAACGAATAATTATACGGAAGTCATTAGCCAACGTTTTGGTGTCTAGTTTAATCGTAGTCAGTAACGAAACTCCTTTGGAGCAACCCAGCTGTGTATCACTTTGCAATTGGTAAACTGGCTGTCTGTCTATATGTCTGTCTGTCTGTCTGTCTGTCTTTCTGTCTGTCTGTCTGTCTGTCTGTCCACGAGGTAATCAGAATCTAGGGTGAGAATGCTCTAGGCTTTAGTCTTCACGTAGTTTAAGCTACCACGATTTTCATCCGTTGCCCAATGCCACAAAAACCACTAACGTTGGACCATGTTGTCCCTGTGTCGAATGCAATATTGGCCTAATGTATGTTGTACGCAGTTGCGTAAATCACGAGGTACAGAGGGGGGCTGTCCCCTAGTTTTGACTGGTGCCTATCTGCCCCTCCCAAAAAATGCAAAAATCCGGCCTTGAAAATATCTGCTCCCCAAAGTTATGTACAGATTTTCGCCTCTGGATGTACGGCGTAGGCTATATGCCACGTGTTCTTTTTCACAGTCATAGAATATGTATATTAACTTAATTCCGTTTTTACCTATTTAAGTTTGTCAGGAGCAAACAATTCTGCATATATTAATTATGTAGCGTAAACATTTAGATATTATAGCATTTCCGATAGTTTTAAGTTTGCTACATAGCCTACGTCAGGCCAATTCTGCGCTAACGTAAGATCTCCATCATGATCATAGATGTGTATTTTAACTTCATTTCGTTTTCTGCATATATCTTAGTGTACCAGGGACAAAGAATTCTGCATATCTTGACATTTAGATATCATAGTATTCCCAATATTTTAAAAATTTGTTACATAGGCCTAGTCGGACCAATGTCGGGCTAACGCCTAACGTCCCTCCTCGTACAGAATACGAAACATTGGGCCAACGTTGATCCAATGTCACAAAATGACAAAACCACTGACGTTGGCCCTTTGCCGTCACTATGTCGAATGCAATATTGGCGTACTGTGGGGTGTACGACGTGTAAGCAATTCAACATACTTTTCTAGTCGTGGCATATATATTAATTTAAATCCGTTTTATGCCTATAAGGCTATACATGTAGGCATGCCATGGGCAAAATTCTGCACTGACGTTTAAGTATCATAGAATTTCCTATATTTCTGATGTATCATGTAGCCTATGGTGCATACGTCAGTGCGTACCGGTATCTTAACGGATTTGGACTAGGTCTACGTGGAACAAAGTCTGCCACGACTAAGGGGCCTGGGGGAGCGTCGTACGCTCCCAGCGGAGTAAGGGCACTAAGGGGTGGAGCTCCAGTCGACAATTAACGCATTCCAGAGCATTTGCTGCCAAATGGAACACATTTTATCCACTTTATTTACCAAATTTGCTATGTATTATTATGTCCTGTCCTCAGCCATCCTCGAAACGAGGAAACGAGGGTTGACCGCGTCATGCACAATTGTGGCGCCCGTTATCGATCGCCTTTTCCCTGCAAGCGCTGCATGCAGGCGGCGTGGGCTTCGTGATGCGAGTCACGTAGGCCATTTGGCGGTCTTTGTTGATGATCGTTGATTGGTAGAAAACCCCGCGGAACTTTCCCGCGCTTTTTGGCTATATAAGCCCGTCTTGGCGGTTTTCGGCAGAGTCGCTTCCTGTTCGTCGTGCCTGTGGGACCTGTGTGGTTCGTTTTCTGCTCGGGGTGTCGACTTCTGGTCTTTGCCGGCGTTTCTCGACGATTAAGGTGGGATAATTAGCAGTAGTTTGTGTGATTTAACTGACGGAAAGTGATTATTAGTAGATGATTGATAAAATAGATCGAAATTAGATCGAATTTCGACGACTTTTGATTGGACGATTGTATCGTATGAACGCTGTAGATAGCCAGTTTAACGGAGATTGGTGATTATAGCGAGTGGCGCTATAGAAGTTTATTGTAATCTTGTACGTTTTATTATCGCGAGTGGCGCTATAGAAATTTATTGTAATCTTTTACGTTTTCCTTATTAATTCTTGATAATTCTCTGCAAATTGTTAAATAATTAATAATGACAGAAAAACCTGTGGAGCACACAGAAATTGAATCATTGAAGAGTTTGGTTGATTCTTTAGTTAAAACGCAGAGTGTGCACAATGATAGAATGGAACAACTATTTGCCAGATTAGGGTTCGAATCCCAGAGCCCGGGTAAAAGTCGTTCTCACGATGACAAGCGAGGCAGCTCCTACTCGGAGCGTGGAGTCCAATTGGCGGGAACTTTGCCAGGTTGGGCGGGAATAGGTGAATGCTTGGATGAGTCACATTCTCTTTTGGCGGGAAACCACCACCGATTGGCGCCAAATTACCCAATGCTATCTGACAATGAAGAAGGTTTGGCGGGAACGAACCCCGTTCTCTCTATAGAGGGCGCTGCGATCCCAACGGAAGGCGCGAACATATGGTATCGGTCTTTAAATCCTGAGGACTTTGTAAATGAATATGATACCAACAAAGAAAAGGTAACTTCGATGGCGCTACCCAGACGAAGTTCACGTCTTGCTGAAAAACCTAGAATTAATTATGCTTCTGATTATCCTCCCTTGAGTTATAGACAGGTAACCTCTCAATGTAGACCTAGTTTGACAAACCCTTCGATGGTCGCCTATCAAGAACAGCTTCCCACCAAACCCGCTTCCCCTCTCCCTCCAACGTCACAATCGGTGACGTCATCGACAGGGTGGGGGACGGGCGCGATAACTGGTACCAGAAGTGGGGTACTGTTACGCTTGTTAGGTCAGGACCAAGGTACAGGGTTGGATAATTATGGTCAAGAACCAGATACACCCGAAATGGTTACTGAGTATGCGCATACTTCACAAATGATTAATGAGGGTGAAGATAACTATAGAAAGGAAATTTTGAAAAGTAAAACCAGGGCCGATGTAAATGAAGTTGATTTTCAACAATCACAGTGGTCAGAACCTAGAGTATCAGAACTGCCTTCTGAAAGGTTTACAATGTCTAATACTGAGTTTCTAGTTGCAGGACACTCACAGTCTTTAGGTTTGGGGAGAGCAGATCGATTAATCCGCTATCCTACCAGTGAGGAGGAACAGCTGCATCGTTCGGTCAGATTCTCGACCCCTACGTCAGGTGAACATCCCAGTCGCTATCTCAGCCTCCCATCTGCACCTAAAGAAGGTCGACCTTCTTCTGGAACCGACGGACCTGGTCGACATGCTGTCACATCGTCCGCCACATATCCGGGATATGTCATGGCACCATGGTACCACGATACATCGTCACTCTACCGACAACCTCCTGACGCGCGACCTGTGATGTGCAGCTGGCAGCCTCGAATGAACACCGAAGATGAGTCCAGGGTTCAACGCCTGATGCAACCGAGTGCTTCGTCAAGTCCCATGATAAGAATGTCATGTGAACCGATCAGCGTCTCTGCTGCTGAAAAGAAATGCTCGTGCCACCTACCGCAATCTTCATCTCTGACGTCATCGTCTGCAACGACATCGCATCCGGGAGACCGACAGCATTCGGCTGACGATGAAAAGAAAGAACTGCGACAACCAGCTACTTCGAGTGTTGGTGAAACCTCAAGCCAACCCAGAATCCCTGAGATGGACGTGCAACCTTCGGAACAACGAAAGAATAACTCCGCAGATTCAGGTCAGACCCGACAACCTAAACAATGGATCAAACTGGGTTCATATAATGGTCGTACGGCGGTCGAAGCATTCATACGCAAGTTTGAAGTCTGCTCACAAAATAACGGCTGGACTGACGAGGAGAAGCTTAACCAACTGATCTGCGCCCTGACAGAGCCGGCCAATCAACTCTTATGGGAGTTCGAATCTTCCGCCGTGGTCACCTGGAATGACTTGGTGCAACGACTTCGTTCTCGCTATGGTGGGTCGGACCAAACGACCTTATACCAGACTCAGCTGAGCACTCGTCGGCAGCGTGAAGGAGAAGATCTTGGAACTCTGGTCCAGGACGTCCGGCGTCTGATGATTCTTGCCTTTCCGGGTCCGTCCACCGTCCATAGTGAGGCTATCGCCATTAGAGCCTTTATCGACGCTCTATATGATAAAGAAATAGCGATGAAAGTCCGAGAACATGAACCCGCCACTCTGGACAAGGCCTACAACCTTGCGATGAGGTTCGAAGGTTACCGGAAAGCGGAACGCAGTGGACCCGATTACACTGATCGTCGTCCTGCGCGTGCCAAGATGGTTCGTGAGCCAGAACTTTCTCTCGAAGTGGTCCAGAAAATGATTTCTGACGCGCTAGAAACCCAGAGACGCAGCTGGAATTCTCAACGACCTCCGTGGAACGCCAATACACGTTCGGCTGCGAATGAACACTTTCACTCCTCACCTAACTTTCCGCCAGGAAGATATCCAGCTAACCGAAGACCGAGATTTTCTGAACCTCGTTCAACTTCCAAAGCCTGCTATGAGTGCGGAACAATTGGTCACTTAGCCAGGAACTGTCCAGAACGAAATCCGCCGGTCGCAACTTCCCAGACTGATGAAGCTACGCCAATGGTCTCAGGTATGAATCATGTGATAGGCAGTTCCAATGCATATTTGCCGATCCGAATTAATGGGAAGAAGACATTTGCCTTAATTGATACGGGTTGTGAACTCTCATTGGTCCCGGCTTCCCTAGTAAATCCAGATCGCATAACCAAATCAAGACAACTACTCAAGGCAGCCAATGGTACGGACATACAAGTGACAGGTGAGACTGTCGTGAACTGCGAAGCCAATCACTATACTTTCGCTGTTTCTTGTCTCGTAACCGAACAAATCACCGAGATGATCCTCGGATTGTCCTGGTTAGAAGAACAAAGAGGACAATGGAACTTTGGGGAACGTGGTTTAACCATTCAAGGACACTTTATGCCGATAGTGAGTCGTCCTGGACAAACACAATGCCGAAAGATCGTGGTTGCCCATGATGTTTCCGTTCCAGCTATGTCTGAGATGGACGTCGAGGCTTTTGCGATTCTTCCTAACCTCCATGTCTCCATAGGACCTTGGGCTACACAGCCTCAAATACTAAATGATGGTCTGTTAGTGGCAGGAACTGTCTTGAAAGAAAGTGCTTCTGGCATTGAGTAGACCTAATAAATAGTGATGATCATAATATTAATTTAATATATTGGAAAAGAGTTACAAAGTCATGACATTAGTTGCAAGGCTGTCAGCGAAACCAGACCCCCCCCCCCCAAAAAATCTATTCGGATTTACACGAATTGGAGAAATGGATCTCAACGCCAGCTGGGGGGGGTCCGGACCCCTGGACCCCCCCCCGGCCAGCGCCGCCCCTGTATCGTTTGTCTTTATACCCTAAGTATTCCTGACTTTTTGTATGTAAGAAAGCATGAGGGTTTGCTTGTGTTTAATAAAGAACATACTTACTTACTTACTTATTTACTTATAAAGCATCAGTCGAGGGCGCTGAACAATGATTGTGGGTGAAGGACTTGCTCTGTGTATTCTCAGAAACACAGAGGCATGCAGCCTGTTGTAGGTAATCCTCCTGAAAAAGAACCAGTAAAAGTGACGAGTCGAGAGTCGATTTAGTCCCACATAATTATATCATGCGAATTTTATAATCGGGTTATGATTGTTACCAAGATAAAATAATAATTATTATTTTTATTATTATTTTTATTATTATTATTATTATTATTATTATTATTATTATTATTATTATTATATAATTATAATGTTGAAAACAGAGAGTTGATTTGTGTCGAAATACCGTATTAACGATGATTAAGACCAGTGATGGCCAACCTGTGGCACGCCAGCATAATTATGACGGGTGGTACGGAGGACCTTGGAATTTTCTGAAAAATTATGCTGGGTTGCTTAGTTTAGATCTTAGAATTTATCTATATAGAATCTTAGGTCCCTCCGTAGCTCCGTAGCTGCAGCGCCCGAGGGCTGGGTCGGCCTGAAGCTACAGACAGATGCAGCACAGGAGCTCGAAGTCGACAGGGAAGAGGTCAGCGGCAGGGTCATCAGTCGGCAGGATGTCAAAGTCCAATTTCTCCACCGCATATTTCTACTATGCAGAGATAAGAAGCCCAACTTGTTCCCAGTGAAGGATCGTAGGATCCAGGCCCATCAAAGGGGGGGGGGTAGAGGGCAAATGCCCAGAAGCCTAATGCCTTTTAAAATATTACTGACACTTAACCACAATAAGTTTAAACTTCAAGCATCTTAATAATTATTTAATTATTACCTTACTGCATGGTACGATATTTTATAAATGTAAACTTTCCCCCTAATTTCTCAATGAGATCTTCCCCCCTGTTTCTTGGGTGGAGCATTTGCTCCAAGGTTTACATGGTGTAGACGCCCCTGGGCCTAGAGGACAAGTAGAGTGCTCAGTTATTAGAGAGTGGTTCGTGATATCCGTTGGAAGCCATTCGTCCGTTCATGTCAAATTAAATGTTTTGGCTTCATAGTTATGCCCACCTAAATTCGGTGTTTTGAGGGACAGGCGTTTGATATAGTCCGAAAGTGGATAACTATTTCCGCATTCAACTTTTTTAGTAGTCTTGCAATGTCCTTCTGCTTACGGCGGAGAAGTGGTGTGATGTTGCTGAGAACAAGCAGTGACGGCAGCTGGATTGGGCGCAATGCTTTTGAGGTGATGCCTATTAGACACGTGGTCAGAGAAAATGACACACACGACATGTGCGATACTGCACCAAATCTCGGCACCAGGCACAACACTCTGAGGCTGCACAGCAGAAAGGAACTTCTGAAGTCTTTTAAATCTCGAGTCACAAGTCGAGACAGCGGTTTTGCTTAGAAGGTAAACGAAATTCCACAGAGATAGCCTATCACGAAAAACCTAAAGTGTCGCGAAGATTTGCTTTAGCTATGTTCCATTGAAAACTTAAATAAATTTTACCTAAATGTCATACGAATTAGAGATGTACATTATATTCAGAAATCAAGTGGATACATACTTTCACAATTGTTATAGTCTCACCCCATATGCTCTTGCAGTTGCGTTGATCTTGTTCCTTTTTTCTGACAAAATACCGTGCCTAAGTCTCTTGATTTGAATCTGAATGAGGTTGCAGTGAACTAGGTTACGCTAGATGACATTAAGAAGAGATGTTTGTCATGTCGTTCGGTAAGTCTGTTATATATTTTTTGCAGGTAGAATTGTTTCACCGAAGTGTTCGAAAATACACCACAGACTTCGCATACTATAGGTTATAATGTTGAAGAAACATCGAAATATTCGACTGACTTTGCTATCAGCAGATTTCAAGACAAAAATGGTCCGATATTTTGCAAAAGACATGCGCAAGAAAGCACAGTAATGTACAGCAGAAAGAACATAATAAGTGTAATATATCAAATAACATATCTTCGTATTGCATCACGCACAACGTGTTACAACATCGGAAGAGTCAAAATGGATACGACTCATGTCAATACAACCAAAGTATTCACTTACCAACCATCGTGATGGATAAAAGTACAATAGAGGGTCACATAGTGTATTCTACTCTTCTGTACACAGCTAGGCCTACGTCTATTGAAAAGAGCGACGTTTAGCTGAAAAGATCATACCCAGCATTGTGCTAAGCACACAAAAGCCACCCGTCCAATTAAATCAAAAAGCACACGATACAGCAAATGCGAAGTGCCTTCATACATGTTATGCGTTATAACAGCAACGACGTGGGGATCTTTGCTTTAGCCAAGTTACTATATGGGTTATTTATTTCCACTTTTAGCCGAATTTGCAACACCAGTTTGCATTTTGCCTTGACAAATGTTTGAGAAGTGGTAAATTATAGTTTGCAGTTTCGTGTGCACGCTGAAAAGAAAGCAGTATTTTCCGAGCATGTATTGTAATGGAGTCTTGAGTCATTACAACAATAAAATGTGGAAAATAAACCATGAGTGATTGATTTCAATGAATATCGAGTTATTTTTTGCATTGTATTAAGTAACGAACCCAAAAGATGGGTCGATTAAAATGCATTTTTAATCATTTAAAATAATTCTTGTTTCATCACATTTACTCTAATATCATTTGTATGTGATGTAAGTTTCTGTGAGTTTAAATGGTTTTTAAAAGTTGCATTTTAGGTAGGCTTACTCCTCAACAGTTCTAGGAACATAGCTGTGTAAAGGATTTGCATACCGTATTAACGTAGCCAGAAAGAGTTCTTGAGCGAAGTTTAAAGTGACAGATCGAATGTCCACTGGAAGATTGTTCGAAAGAGATGAACAAATGGACGGAAGTATACTGTGCAGTCGTCAGGTGAACGGCAGAGTGGGTCATGAAGATCTATGTTCTATGTTCTGTTATGTTCTAGTGCTGAAACCGACACAAACAGCTCTCGTAAGTATGATGGTGCAAAGTCAACCAACAAAGCTAGACCGAGGAGGAGCTTGACTTTTATCATGTTCTAGATAGGAAGCCAGCGGAGTTCATCTCTCACATGTAGGCCTACCGATAACTTGACACAGTTTTGGTTGACTGTTCACTTACAGAGAGGTGCAGCTCAGGACGGACTGGTCTTGACGTATTCTGAAATTCTACAGCCTGCAAATATGGAATTACAATGGTCAAGGTGGGTGTGCATGAAGGATTGAAGCAAGACCGCTGCAGTGCTAAACGAAAGATTACGTTGAATTGATCGAATCTCACCAAAGCTGGTAGAAGCATGACCTGCACATCAAATTAAATCGGCCAGACATGACTTTCTCTCTCGACTACCCTCTCAAGTAGCTGGCAATGCATCGGAGTTAAGCTGGCCTTCATCGTCGTATTAATTGACACTGTATACAAGTGCTCTTAGTGTTGTGAATTTGTTTCGCATTTTAATTGGTAAAGGAGCATAGGCTACCGAACAAAGTCGCTGTCAAGCAGATTTATTCGCCGTTGTTTTCGACGTTGTACCATGTTAGGCGTTAAAAACACAACTGCTGACGTGGATAATTATGTATCATGTATCTGGACTTTTATGAAGCGCAGTTTATGAACCTCTCTGTAAAGCACTACGCCTTCACCATCAAAGACCTTCAGCCACAGACCAGTCTCTCAAGCAGTCTATTAGTTGTTATAAATAAGTATGAACTATTGTTTTGTAGTTAATTTAACAATTTAGCGACGAGCTGCATTGCATGGTTTCCCAGTCACTTTTAGTAAACTCTCGTCGTTAAAGTGTTAAGTAATTCTAATATCATATGGTCGCACATTATAATATTGTTCACTGTTCACTCGTCTAAATCTAGTTCAGCCTAATGACTTCTATTATAGTGCCGCTATTGTGATGCACAAGACTTCAGTTGTTGGTCGTTTCAAGAGAAATTGAAGTCAGCAACCTGATGGTGAATTCAGGTGTAACACCAATGGTTCAGAGAAACTAGAGGTTAAATAATAGTTGCAAAGCGAGCTGCATTGAAAGATATGAGTAGCTGCATGAACACGCAAAAATTATGATCAACAAATGGACATCAATTATTATAAAAGCAAAAGAGGAGCCTACTATTATAGTAGGCTATCAGGCTTGTATGTTATTCGAGTAACTTTTTCTAGCGATTCCTAAATATAACCGTCCAATTGTCATTCACGGCTGCTAGCATCGCTTTGTCGGCCAATGCCACCGCTGTAGTTGTAGAAGATAGCTCTAGGCGATGATAGTTCAATGGTCATTTATTAAGCTAAGTTACAGAGCTCCACTTCAATGATTAGAGGTGACTGCCGAGCTAGCTTAGTTGATAGTGAATGCCATTGACAATAAAGTATCATTAAACAAGACACAGAACAGAAAACTAAGAGTCACCAGTGGAGGACCACTCTGCACACACTTCGTCCATTCAATAGCATACACATGGTAAACAGTTTTAGATCTCTTGAAGAAAACGACACGCTTGTATGTCAAGGATGTTCAAATAGAAAAACAAACTCCATTTGGAGGATCTCACCCAGGTGCTGGCCTACAATGACAAATAACTTCAACCTAATCACTTTCTAAACAACAGGGGCCTACAAGTTTCGGATCATACGTTAATAATTTTCGAACTGCATTGTATCTATAGTTGCCAGGTCAATACGAAATGGTAGTTGTTTTGTAAGCTTAATATTGTTGTACTCTGGAAAATTCAAAACACTCTTCTGACTCACATACACTTGAAATACACTAAAAATAATCCGATATATATTCGAAATATATCTCGCACTAAACGTGGGGATTTCCGCACGCGTCAGTTATCAACCTGTCAAAGTTCATGTTATAACTGGAGTCTAATTAACAGAAGAACAGTAAAGTGTGAATTAATCGGTATCCTGTTTGCAAGGAACGTAGCTCAGAAGACGAATTTCCAGTAGTTCAAGAAATGTATCTTTTTGAGGATCATCACAGTAGTGATTATAAGAATGATCCATAAATTCAGTTTCCATTTGAAACGTTTCATCGCAGAATCCACAACCATAAGGTCTCGAAATTAAATGATTTATATCAGGACCAACAGTCGACTGCTCCCCAGAAAATTGTTTTTCACCTGCACATTGCTTCACGCCCTTCCTAGACGACTTAGTTTCCGTAGTTGGCGACCTCCTCCCGTCAACACAATTATTGTCATATTCACTGTGTGTGCTGATTCTCGTATATGAACTGCTTGCATTCCGCTTATCTATCCTGCTCAATAAAATGCTTGGACACCTATACGAATTTTCTCCAGTGTGTGTTTTCGAATGACATTTTAGATCATCATTACAAGCAAATGCTGTATGGCATAATTCACATTTGTATAGCTTTTCTCCACTATGGTATCTCATGTGCTTTTCCAGATCTTCAGTGTGTGCAAATGCTTTCTGGCAAAACTTGCATTTGCATGTTGTTTCCAAAGTGTGGGTTTTTGCATGCACATAAAGAGTACCCCTATGTGCGAACAGTGTGTTGCATAACATACAAACATATGGTTTTTCTCCAGTGTGGGTACTTTTATGGTTTTCAAGATAACTGTTCCATGCAAAACCCTTGTCACACAAATTGCATTTATATGGTTTTTCTCCAGAATGGGTTCTTGAATGTTTTATCAGACTAGATTTGTAGGCAAATGATTTGGAACATAAAATGCACTGGTAATTCTTTTCTCTAGCGTGAAAATTTGCATGCACAGATAGATGAGACTGTTGTGAAAACATCTTATTGCAAAGCAGACAAATGTATGGTTTCTCTCCAGTGTGGGTCCTTTCATGTCTTGCAAGATAATGCCTGCCAGCAAACACCATGTGACATAAACTGCATTCATATGGCGTTTCTCCAGTATGTTGTCTTTTGTGCATATGAAGATTGGAAAGTTGTGAAAACATTTTGTTACAGAACTGACAAATGTACGGTTTTTCTCCAGTATGGATCCTTTTATGTATGTCAAGATTTTGCTTTATTACAAACGCCTTGTGACATAAGCCGCACTTAAATGGTTTTTCTCCAGTGTGGGTCATTTTATGTTTGTCAAGATATTGCTTCATTACAAACGCCTTGTGACACGAATTGCACTTAAATAGGTTTTCCCCAGTGTGGGTTCTTGTGTGGACTACCATATTATGCTTACGAGTGAATGTTTTTTGGCATAAGTGGCATTTGTATGGTTTTTCGCCAGTGTGCTTTCTTGCATGCCTTTTAAAATGACTCTCATATGCAAGACCTTTGCCACAAACATTACACGTGTATCGATTTTCTCCAGTGTGTGTTCTTCTATGGTCTTCCAGATCATCATTATATGCAAATGCTTTGTGGCATAAATTGCATTTGAGTGATTTTTTACCAGTGTGTGTTCTGGAATGAGTTATTAGATTATCTGTACCCATAAATGCTTTGTGGCATAAATTGCATTCGTGTGGTTTCTCTTCTGTGTGGGTTCTTATATGACGATTGAGGATCCAATTCTTGGCAAAAATGTTGCTACAAAACTTACATTTGTATGGTTTTTCCTGTTGACGATTACCTGCATTCATCTTCAGATCATCGACACAGACACACAATATCACATAATCAGCAGTTTGTACCGCTTCTCTAAATCGCTAAGTAATCTGTCGGAAGTTGACAGTTTTGCAGTTAAACTACTGAGACTAGCAGGTATGAATCATCATTAAAGATCAATTGAAGGAGGAAAAGAAAGAACACGAATAAGAATATTGAATTTGTGATCCATCCAACATCAACAACACATTATATTGAGATGCCATGACGATAGCATGTCCATTATCTTCATATGTATAAGAAGACGAGTTAATCTAACCCCAAGAGTGACTATTGTTATGAAATATTAGCGACTTCATTTTCTTTGCCTTTGCAAATGAGGCAAATCTCCAATTTTCTCTCTTGCAGCCTTTCATTCCCAACAACTGAGTACAGTCATTGCCAGTTGTGTAATAGTTAAGCTCGCAATCAGTGCCGCATTAAGGCTAGTGCGGGTCCGGCTGGTGTGATAACATTCCAAAGGCCCCTCTGAAGACCAACTGTCTACCACGCACATATTTTTTCTCTTCCGAAAATGCGGGGCCCTCAAAACTGCGGCCCCGGCCCCGGGTGCTGCAGCACCCTTAGCACCTCCCTTAATGCGGGCCTGCTCGCAATGGCCTTCAACTGGAAGGGAACTCTTGCAATATTTTGTCCTGCCAGAAGACGTTCTTGTCATCTGATTTACAGAGAGCAAAATCTGAGGGTTAGGGACAAAATCAGACGACCTGTGGTCTGATTCCAGGGGTGACTGAGGTAAACATGTCAGAGAAACAAAGATGGTTTAAGATTGGTGCGACACGGTGGTAGCCTATATCGGTAATGCTCTGAATCATTGTATTGTATTGTATCTATCAATTTATACAGCGCCTTTCGCAGTGCACACCAATCAGAGGCGCTCAATTGATCAAGCGGTGCGGGTTCGACTTCGTGCTAAGACTCTGTGGAAGTTTAGAGTGTACGATTATGATACAATTAGGCCTACGATCTTAGGCTATATTTAGTCAGCATCACTTTAATTAAATTCCAGTCTAATCTGCTGGAGTTCTCAGTCAAACCTGGGACTATTATTCAGTAATAATAGTCCCAAGTCAAACCATTTGAGACTTAGGCCTCTACTCGTAGGCCTATAACTTACCATTAGGTGAAAGAGGAGTAAAAGAGAAAAAGAATGATCAGGGGAAGCCCACAGTTAGTCCAGCCAGTTATTCGCATTCATTTAAGTAAGAGAATTTTTTAACGTCACGTTCTCCTTCTTTTTGAAAAAAAAACAAATAAGCGATTAAAAAGCTAATGAAATTGAAGTTGTACAGCCTGAAAACGTAACCTACCTTCATCAGTAAGATATATTTAAAAGTTGGATATGATTATAAATACCAGCTTTAAGTTATAATGAAAACTTAAGAACGAAATATTTTTTTTAATAGCGTCAAAATAATACGAAACATTTAAAAATAGCCTCACGAAATAATACGAGTATTATAGCCACGGCCTTCTAGATAGAAAATGCGCCCACGCTGGTTCGCTCTAGATTTGACTACCTTAGCTACCATAGCCTAACCTTGTCAAATAACCAAATGATTGCAGTCATTACGTCATCTTCTACGTCTGACGTAATAAGACGTGAAGCGCCTCTATTATATCGTTTCCTTTCATTGAAGTAGGCCTACTAAATAAATAAGTTGTTTTAAAATGGGATTAAAAAAGAAAACTACGAAGCGGAAAAAGCAGCATTTTTAAAGACTTAAGTAGCATTTTCTTCGCAACTTAATTAAGTAAACGTTAGTTAGTAGTTGGTTGAGATTTAATTAGCGAGAGCGAAATTGGTCGTCGATAAAAGAGTTACCCGAAATATTTCTCTTCTAACATAGGCGTACCGTACGGGAAGACTCAACTCGTGCAATCTCGGAAATCTGCCACAAAATTAATATCCAATTTAACATTTTAACTGCTGGCGATGGCTGATAATATTCCTAGGGCAACGAGTGAGTTTGGTTCTTGGCAGAAACCTGAAAGGGAGTTCGATGACGTGAAGATTGGCAGAACAACACAGAACAGCTGGAAGAGTTTCTGCAAAATGTCTCCCACGGAAGAACAGTCTGCGGCAGTTCAAGACGAACTCGTCGATGTAACTACTTGTTGCATTTGTGATGAAACATACAGAGATCCAGTGATTTTGCCGTGTGTTCATACTTACTGCCTTACTTGCCTGCAGCATATTGGAACTTACACTGACAAGAATCCGGGCGATCAAATGCCTTGTCCACTCTGTAGACAAGAGTTCACAATTCCTGAGGATGGTTTTACTGCTTTAAAGCGGAACTTCTTTATGGTAAGATTTATTGAAATCACAACTAAACAAGGGGTTTCAAGTGGATGCGACATGCACGAAAACGAGAATCTACGTTTGTATTGTTCTGATTGCAATGAAGTTCTTTGTTTGGTGTGCCTAAATGATTTCCATGAAAACCATCGACTGTCGGGGCTGAACAGCGCTGCGGACATTCTTCGTTCACAGCTTCAGAGCAAAGTTAGCACTGCCAAACAATGCATGTCTGATGCGTTGAAGAAGAAAGACATGTTACTTCAGCAAAAATTGTCTGTGCTCGAAAAGACACAAGGGATTGAAACAGAAGTGAACCAATTAAGGTGTGATCTGAAAGAGCTTATCGACCGACACGCAGATTCACTGTTGGAGGACCTTGATGTTCTCAGGAACGAGCGAATTGAGGACATTGAATTCGAAGAGAACGAACTAGACAAACATCTGGAATGTCTCAAAGACTTTGAGATGTGCTGTGCAGAGCTAGCATCAAATGATCGACGTGCCAGTCTATTCTGTAAGGTGGCAAGCGAGATGAATGAAAAATTTGTTGAGTTGGAGCTGCTGAATAAATCACTTGTTGAACATCAGCTGCGTTCATTTGAAATCGACTTCACGAAGACTTTACCAACGGCATTGGAACTCTACAAAACGAAGAACATCATAGGAGTGGTTAAAGGTTAGTCCAGAGAAATCATAGATTGATATTTTCTATACTAACGTTGGTATTTAATTTAGGAACTCGTCATTAGCATCTAGCACTGCACTTTAGATTTACAATTTTTGTGGATAGGCCTATATTAGACAGTGAGCGACAGGATTGGGCACCACCGATCATAATCCGAGACTAAGAAGATTGTCTCTTGGAACTAACTTTAAAAACTGTGCTTCTTGCAGATGAATAAAAATGCTAAAGGATATCCCCAAAAAGTACCTACTTTGAGCCCCTCCCATTCTCCGCATTTGTCGGAATTTGGCCTAACCCTTCCTTCCCCATTACAGGCTTAATTATTGCAGTAATAATTATTACTGCAACTCCTTATGTGCAATCCTCGCCAAAAGTTTGCCTATCAGCCCCCCCAATCGGTCTTGAATTCCGCCGCCAGACAGTGCTTTCAGTGTTTATTGATATTGGTATATATGTAATAGAAATATTAGCATGAGACCTTGTCACCTTGTGCCGTCAGTTCGTGGAACTCTAGCGACCGTCGTGACCAGCTTCCTCCAATCCTCCCTGCTTCGTACCGCGTCCCTTAGTTGTGCGAGGCTCATCGCTGTCCTATATAGCATGAGACATGCCCCTATTATTGTTCTGAATTTGTTGAGTTCCGGAACCTTTTTTTCTGGAAAAAAGCGCCGAGTACCTGTATGGTCTTCTTCGGAAACTGACGTCAGTTGTGCCTAAGTCAAATTTCGATCTCTGACCTCTCTGTCCACAGGGCAAGGACTGTCATTGCTCATCTCCGCGCCTTTGCAATTGTGGGTCCGTCTTCTTGGAGTAAACCCCATAAACTCGGGATGAGATACTGACTGGTGGCTCGCTGCCTAAAGTTCAGAAGTGCACATTGAAGCCGGTCAACCATTAAGAGCTATCTATAGGTAGACTGGAAGAGGTAAGTTTCAGTTTAGTGCGAAAAGTCTTGCGAAGAGTTGCGAACATGAGGAGTTATAGAGTTATATAAATTTAGTACGTTCTCAATGTGAGGGAATATTCATCGAAATGCGGAAAAGGGGAGGAAGTTATGACCAGCGCGAAGATCCTTATCTTGAAATTATCTAGAAGAGGCTTAAATCTAGAAAATAACTAAGTAGGCTATGATAACTGAATGATAACGAAATAGTGATGACAACTAAATCTAGGAACTTAATCCCATTTGTGGAGGCCTGGACGAATGGACGTGTCTTTAGTGGCTTAACGATTACTGCAACTCAGTCCTTATTAAATTAAGCAGGCCTCACCAAAGTTCGCCTAAAGAAGTTCATATTTCATAAGCCCAGTATTCCTATTATACTATATGGCACTATTTAAAGTCCACTAAAATAAGTTGCTGACAAAGTTGACCAGTAGTTAGTTTGTCTATAGATAAAATGCATATCCTGATGCACACCAACAGTTGGCTGAATCGAAGTTCTGTAAAGCACAATATTGGTTCAACTGCCACTGTGCTTAGAGTGCTTTTTATAGAAAACTACTGTGATCTTCAGGGATGGGCAGTAATTTAATTGATGTAAATGAAGTTACATAATTTTAATTACAATTGTAATTGGTAGGCTAATTTGTAATTTGTTGCTCTGGATCAATGTAATTTGTAATTGAATTACATTTTTTCATGTAATTTGTAATTTCAAATTACATCTGTAATATCAAATTACTTTGATAAAACTGGAACTAGAGACTCCACAACCAGAGCAGTTTCGAAAGCATCTTTTCCTTATCTTGATCACCATCACTATAGTAGGCCTATCTCTGGAATGAACAATAGCTCACTGAACTCTTTGAATGCTTTCACAAAATTGGAGCCATTGTCAGATATGGTAGCAGCAATTTTGTCATATGTCAGACTGAACTCATTATGTAATATGTATTACAGTTGCGTTACTCGAACATGATGCATGATTGTGTGCTGCAACAAAACATCTGCTTGCTACTTAAGGCAACTGCGATCGCTCAAATGTATTATTTAGATGCATCGATCCAGTGAGAAGATAGTAAGATACTTCCTCTAATTTCTATGTTTTGTGGACCAGTCGTGTAGATAAATCATTGTTCAGATGATAATAATTCTTTTTTATTGCTTTCGTTTGATTCTCTACTGCATCACCTATTTGTCGACCTAGCGTGCGTTGGGCCATGACTGTGGCATCTGAGTTGAGACCAGTTACAAGTTCTTTAAATTCCTTTTGCTCAGTGATTGACAAACAATGCATAAAGTTTCTAATCAGTGTGTCAGCGTTACTCCATGCTTGTCTCATTTTAAATGTTTCTTGGCACTGCTTTGCTTGATAAGGAAAAAGATGCTTTCAAAACTGAATCTCTTACAATTGAAGACATTTTATCTTGCAGTAGCCTATATCAAAGATGACAGCAAGGAAGTAATGATGCTTCATAGCTATCCAACTGTAAATATATTATTTATACAATTTAATGCTGCACTTCCTTCATCTTCACGGGTAGATAGACTCCTTATAGTTTGCAAGCATGATTGTAAGGTCAAACAGACGCCGGTTATCGATAACTTGTTCAAACTGTTGCTACTTCTTAGAGAAAATTAAATATATAATGAACAGTGGAAATAAAGCATGTGTTTCCCGACTGAATTTCTTGATCACAACTATGAATGTTACCTGTAATTTGATGTAATTGAAATTACGTGATTTGTGTCCAGCAAATTTCTGAAGTAATTTGTAATTTGTAATATTCAATTATATTTTCTCAAGTAATTTTTAATTCAATTACATTTTACCATGTAATTTGCCCATCCCTGGCGATCTTTAGGTCTTGCGACTAATGTTGCTTATGGAAATATACTCTCGTCTTTAAGTCTTGAACTACTGTTGCTTAGCTTATGGTAAAATACTGTGATATTATTTTGTCATTGTGCGGTAGGCGTTTGTCTATAGGCAATTTGTGTGTTGAAGTCACAATAATTATTGTTTAACTGACTGTTCATGAAATGTTTACATTCTTAATCCGCACTATCACTGTGTTTAGGAAAAACCGACTACAGTGGTAAACCAGAGCTGGTCACGACAATTGGAACAATAACTGAAGGCGATACCATCAGTAGCATGACAGTTTCCGATTATAACGATATCTTCATAGCGCACGAGAACAATCCAGTTGTCAGCATATATGATTCATATATGCACGCATGCATGACAAAAGTGACCATAAAAGGCGCTGTCGGTGAGTTGAACCTTAGACATTGTGTCAGTGTCGCTGGAAATATTTATTTTGTTGATGGGAAGTCGAGAGAAATTCTGCGAATTGATCCAAATCGAGACCTTATGAAATGGTCGACTAAAAAGGACTGGGGTCGTCTCTCAGTCTCAGCGGAATCAACATTAGTTGCAGCATGTTATTTAAAGAGTGCATTAAAAGAGTATTCTCTACAAGGAACTCTACTTCGCAAAATTAAACTGTGCTCAACTATAGTTCATCCACTGCATGCAGTAAAACTCGAAAACGGCAATTTTGTTGTCATTCATGGTAGTTTCAAAGACTCTGTTAACCGAGTGTGTATGGTAAACGATGCTGGTCGTATAATAAAATCGTTTGGTGAGAAGAGAGGTTCCAGCAACCGGCAGTTAGACTGCCCAATCTGTTTGACTGTTGATGTAAGTGGAAACATCTTAGTACTTGACAGGAACAACAGTCGTGTTTTGCTGCTAAGTCCTGAACTTGAATTCAAAATGGTACTTCTTACAAAGGCGAACGGATTGCGAAGGCCAGTGGCAATGCATTTGGATGAGAAAACCAGTCGACTTTACATTGCTGACAACAACTGGGAACAGTTTAAGTGGAGCGATAGCAAAGTATTCGTGTTCAGTGTCAAATAAACATCTTGAAATTGGTTATTTGCACTGCTTGAGTGCATTGAATAAGTGAACTGAAGCTCTAAAATTGTGACAGTGACATAACGGAACGTACAAGAGGCACTAATTTCCAACTCTGGTGGTTACTTTGTCTTCACACCCAACAGAATGCATGAAGAAAATATGCAGTGTTCTAAGTGTCCCAGATTGGAATAGGTTCTCTTTCTATCGGACATGATACAATTTCCCAAAGGGTTTTGTAATATTACTTAATTATTCATTACTTAATATTCTATAAGACTTAGCTGTACTAGAGGCCGTTGCGGGTAGCCAAATTGTTTAAACAGTAAGCTTATGTTACGTGGATTTAAATGGTCTAATGCACCACATTGCCATTTTACTACATTATTAGTTAATTTTGTGTGTATTAGTTTAAAGGTTCAGGACTAGCGAGTACAGGCTGTTAATTGTACAACATCTGCTCACATTATTTCAATAGCAGATGTGAATAGTGAGAGTTTTTCCTAGTGTTCTTCAACATTTTCGTTAAAGGCAGTGTTGCGTTTTTGAGTATCGTATTACATGTATTAAGAAAAGAAATATTGCTGCTTGTTATAATTGAGTCTGGTGTTGATGGTGTGATAAAAAAACACACAAAATCCTTGTAGACCTAATGTAAAAGATACAACTCCCGTGTGTCTTTACGTAGAACCTTCAAGAACTGCCTGACGGTACTGAAGGACCAATCCAAAACCTTCTCTAACGAACAGACATGTGCAGGTTAAAAGACGTTGCTTGAAAGCAGTGCTTTCAAAACAAAAGTAACGTTGATATTTACTGACCGTTGCGATACCAGGACACGACGTCTGAATGAGAGACGCTGTAGTCCTATGAAGCAAAATGTATATTAATAAATAGACAAATAATTTCAGCAGTTTGTCACCTAACGGCGTCTCTTCAGATGTAGGTTTTTACAAATATTTCTTTGCTGCAACTGGTTGCATCTTCCCAAGTTCTTGACTTCAACCAAGTACCGTAGTTAGGCGCTAGGGTTAATTCTCTACTCAAAAGCATTCTATACTAGCAGTATACTAGTAGTATGCTACACCTTGAAACTGCATTGTAAAATATGATTTGGTTTAAATCACTCATTTTATGATATACAGATATTATTGCTAGAACACGTCAACATAATTTTTTATAAGATATTGTAATAAATAATTGCTAAGAGTTTGGTTAGGTTAATATTAATGAGGCATAATAATTCTTTTGAGAAGCTTCTGCCAGGAGAGTCGTTCCAAACTTCGGTTCAATTTTTCCGGCTATCTCTGTGTTCTGTAAATAATTAGAAACATTTTTTTAGTTCCGTCAATTTCTTTAAGTTTAGCCTACTCCATTTTTATACTTACATTTAATTGCAGGTGTATGTCTACGCATGATGCAAAGCCTGACTTCAATTGTGCTTTTACTAAAGTCAAATGCTAAGAATTAAATGGAGAAGATACTTTATTATATTACCACTACTAGGCCTACTTCTATCAATGTTATTCTTTTGGCGATCATTGTCATTGTCCTCATTGTTAATTAGATATTGATATTGCGATAATTTATAAATTCGCTTCAAAAAGCGCAGGTAGCTGAGAGATGATGTATTCATTGTCTTTAAAATTAATTCAGAGAGATAAAGAAGTCCTTCAAAGCTGATGGATATATTATAGGGCCTACAAGGGGCAGCGAATGAGAAGGCGCGGAAACCAAAAGTGTCTCTTTGTAAGTTGGGACAACAGTTGGCCAGCGGAAACTAATGTTAACTTTGTTTACGTGGGATTATTTGAGTGTAATTTAAACGTTGTAATGTAACTGTAAACGTCAGGTAGCTCGAATGCAGACTGTGAAGCACCTTCTCTAGATTCTAGAGGACAATAATTTAAATTTTAAATATATTATTAGGCCTAATAGGCTACGTCAAATTTTGGTAAATTCACTGGTGTGAAACACTTAGGCTATTATATTCCTGAAGTAAATTTTCAACATCTACTGAAGTTTTATAACAAATGTTAACTCAACGGATTTAGGAACAGGTTTAGGCCTACTTACTTTTCATTTTGTGTAATTTCCATAGAGAACGCATGGTTACGTATGATAAAGTCAGACAAAGTTCAATTCGTGATCGCAAGTCGCCTGAAAATATGCACATATCGATTTTAAATGGCTTGTCTGAACTTAAGCAATCGTACGAATTATGTTTCATTTGTCACCGGGCATAGTAATTAGGTAAGTAAGTAAGAACATCCTTTAATAAACCAATTGCTAATCGAATTTTGGTGTACAATCAATACAGTTTTGCATTTATCAGACCTTATGCATCATCCAAGTGATGAAAGTTTTACACATCGAATTATCTGCGAGGAATGATACGGTCATGAACCCGATGGTGGAGGGAATATTTAGACGTTTAAATAGAGGGAAGAAAATCATGTAACACCTGCCCTTAATCCGCCATTGTCGCGTCCTAGCTTCATCATCTTCAACGAAACCCGCCTTAACAGCTGCACTGATCTCTGGCACCAGGACTAGGATCGCCACTGGACAACGTGAGTAATCTTATTCCCTAAGCTTTTCCTTATAGTAACGCTTTACAAATTATGAGTTTACGATTAGGATCTCAAAGAAAGTCAAGATCAACATGATCTATATGAATAAAACAAAAAATAGTGCAGAAAGGCATCTAATGGGGAAAACGATGGTAAAAGCACACAAGGAGACTGAAAAGTAATATTTAAATAAACGTTGTGAAGAGATATATTATGCGAGACAAGGCGGAGATGATCAATGGCAGATATTTAATTCATTCATTCATAAATTTATATAGCGCCCTTCCAGAGGACTACTCTGAGGCGATCCCGACTCCAGCACGGCAAAAAAGTATAGTTTTGAGTTTAGTAACGAAAGCTTCAGTAAAAGTCCAAGGAAGCAGGCGTATCTCCTAGAGGAGCCCGTTCCAGACCATTGGGTCCACCACGGAAAAGGCTCGATTCTGCAAAATTGCAGTTCGTGCAAATGGTACTAAGACCACCCCTTCTCTGCAGAGCGGAGGGGGCGGCGACCTCGAATATCCGAGGGGCAGTAAAGCTCCCGCAGGTAGACTGGGGCTAGACCCAGCTTACATCGTCGTACCAAGGCAGCAATCCTGTACTCGATGCGCCGCCGGGTAGGAAGCCAGTGTAAAGTCTCCAGCATTTAGCTGGAGACATGACAAAATTTGGGGATTTGCCCAATTAGACGCGCTGCAGAGCGCAATACTCGGTCCAGTCACACTAGTTGATTTGAATGGAAGGCCAAAGCAGAGTGACGAGCAGTAGGCTAGTCAAGGCGGGATGTAATGAAAGAATGCACTAGGGTGGTGGTGGCACTAGGGGTAAGCGAACGGGCAATCGTGCGAAGCTGGCGCAGCTGATAGTAGCAGTCCCCGTCAAGGCGGTGAATGTGTGGAGCAAGGGTTAGCTCCTGGTCCAACAGGACACCAAGGTCGCGGACCGTAGTGGAGAAAGTATAACTGGGGAATTCAGTTGCAAGTGCAGCGAGGTCAAGTTTAGCAAGTTGCTTCCAGTTGCCTAGCCAGATAAATTTAGTCTTAGCTGGGTTTAGGTTTAGATAATTATCTGTGTAATGATAATTAAATGAAAGCGTTTTACGCTGAATTGCAAAAGCAAATTAAGTCAAACGAAAATTGTTTCAATGGTGAAACAATTTAGCCCAGAATGGCACACGGCCCCGATATAATAATAATAATTGTCAGACATTTTACACAATAGTTACCATAATATCGTAAGATTTCAATTAAGTGTTTGACAGTGTATGGCGTGAATAAATTTAAAGCAATCAATTACAACGTAGTTCAACGAAATATCAGACCAACATAGAGATCAGTAACTGTCTAGAGCTCATTATTTTAGGTTAATAGGAAGAAAGTTTATTTTAGAATTTTTAGAGTAAAGTTTACTTACGGTTATTAGATTTGCATAAGCATATACTGAGCAGTCCAATGCTCAAGATGGCAGGCAGAAATGCGATTTGTTTTGTCCAGCTATCTGTAAAAACAAGTACTACAAATGAAAATGTTCGTAGGATTTAAGACAAAGATAATCATGTGATTCAGTATTGAATGGCCATTGAAAACATTTTAGTACTTTTTATTCCATGCTACTTACATTGTACTTTAATTTCCTCAGAAACGCGGAAGCTGTGCGCTCTTGCTGATCTCTTTGCATGGCAAACAAAAGATGAACCGTTAAAGTCCAAATATGTCTTAATCGTGTGGTCGCAAGTGTTTATGGTAATCGCATTAATTTCTCCAATCTTCCTCCATTCAGCCTGTTGGGGAAGGCTGTCTTGGTGTAACAAATTGCAAAAGAATTCAGTATCATCGGGATCAAAGTTGTAACGGTTTGGATTCAAGTTTGAAGTGCAAATTGATTTTGAACCTAGAAAACAATGAATCAAACACAGTTTCTTGATGTATGAGAATAAAAAAGGATTATCGTATCGTATCTAAAGATTTATATAGCGCCTCTCGCAGAATAACTATTCAGCGACGCTCTCATCACGAAAACCCCGTGGAAAATAAACGTCTTTAAAGAACGAGAGACCAATGAGGAAAAAACAGTCGTTAGCTTAGCCCTTAGTGAGGGGGAAGGTCATTCCAAGTAGAGGGATCAACAACAGCAAATGCCCGGCGTTGAGCCAAGGCAGTCCTAATCCGAGGAACAAAAAGATCAAGCCAGTCAGCAGAGCGCGAGGAACGAGATGAGGTCGCAGATAACGGCTTTCGCATATAGTCAGAAAGATACTTTGGGGCACTGCTCACTGCTGAGCTGCGTCTTTGAGACTAGAAAGAGGATGTTATAGTGGATGTGCGCAGTGATATGAAGCCAGTGCAATACATCAAACATATGTAGATATGCGCAAAGCGAGGGGGTCGGGCTATGAACCTAGGTTAATCATTAAAGACCGATTGAAGGGGGGACGCTTTATTTAGGATTATGCACCAACGAAACCTCTAGATCTAACGTAGCTAATTAAAGCCTTAGTATTCGAACAGCTAATCTAATATTATTTAACGAAGTCCTTTACAACAACAGGATTATGCTAAATTTCCGAAGCATTTAGAAAATTGCTTAATGCATTGAGCACTGTTTTCGCATTTAGCAGCAATTTATTGTAAATTGTAGCCGCTGTTTACTAAGTACTGCATTTGAACTAACCTCTTGAGACATTTTATAAGCAACGGTAAAGAAAAAGCTGCGTTAAAATTGATTTGAAATGTAAAAAAATGGTCCGACTTCCAAAGTGAGCATATCTCTCTTCCATGATCATCTCCAATGCAAGTAGATCTTGCACAGGATTCGTGTGTGCTTGGCTGGCTGGCTCTTGTGCTCTTGTGCATTTTCGGTGGCAAATCCTAAGCTTGTAACTTCTTCCTTACCAACTGTAGTCTGCCTCGAATTTTCGAATTGGATTTTTCAATGGATTGAGTTTTTATCGCAATTTCACTCAATGTGAAAATGGATATAATTTTTGACATTATCGATGTCTTTGATATCATTTTAACGGCGCAATATAAGCCATGCGATTAGATTTGATGGTAATGATGGTGGTGGTAATAATGACGACGAAGATAATGATGACTACTTGTACAATGATGAAGATGACGATGATGATTAATGTGTCAAAAAAATGTCGACAGCCGAAAAATTATGACAGTAATGCTAATTATATCAGCCGGAATTGTCACTACAAGCCGTGGCAGAACTCATTATCACTGCCAAGAGATGAGCACTGAGCAGTCCTGATAAGTTCGTAAATATGGAGATGAAGGAAAATTGAAGCATCCCTTATAATACTGATAGGCAGCGGTGTCATCGTGAACCGCGAGGTCTACTACTATCAAAGCAGCTTGGTCCATAGAAAATGATGCTATCTCATCCTGTCAACTACGGATAGCAATCTAGCCCGCCACTCTTGTACTGTTCTGTGAACTGCTTCGCTTACTGGTTAAATTTCTGTTACTAATTACGCTTACATGACACTTTACATCATATACATGCAGATCGCCTCTGATTAGTTTTCTCTTGAAGCTATGTTATATAGATTTTGCAGTCGCAAACACAATTACAATTACATAGAAGTCGGATACTGTGTCGTGTGCTTATCTGCATGACCTCAACTGCTGCAGTTGATCAGGAATACAGAAACACTAACTGCTGTAGTTAGACTGACGACAGACTGTTCTATGTGACAACTAACATAAACTGAACTCTCTTGGCAACTACTGTTAACGCTGCCAGTGTCGTTGTATACAGTTCTTCTGTTTTGTGGTATTTCAATATTTCGAATTGGCCAATAGGATGGAGTGAAAAAAACCGAAACTTAGAAATTAAAAAATTAATAGCAACCAAAAGTTGCCTAATGGTATGGGGTCAAAAAATGTTGAAAAAGTTTTTAAAAATATTAATGTCTTCCGCCCCCACCAGAGGGCCAAAGTTACGAAAAATAGCATTTTTTAGAGAAAATTGCAGGTTTCCTTGTAATAGGTTATTTTTTAATTGAAAACTAATTAATTTTCATTCAATATACCGTTGGATAGAGCTTTCAAAACTGAATAAAACGATATATTAATTTTCAGAATATGCCCATCTTTGTAGAAGTTATTAACTTTTACCATTTCCTCTGGTTCGCGACATGTCGCGAAGTCTGAAAACGGTTAAACACTAATAACGTTTTAATCTTTCAAGATATTTCAACCTATAGCATGTCATTCGATTCAGCTCTGAACCGCCGTTTTAACGGTACATTGTGATGCGGGATTGTTAACAGTACACATTTGTTTTCCCTTTTTTGCAGTTTTAGTGTAGTATTTTTGCAATATTTCATTGTCATTTCAGCTGAATGCGCACTTTGTCCGATAAATTGAGCGCTAAGAACATTCCATTTTGATCGGGAATAATTGCGAAATGTCGAAGTATAAAGCTACATTGCCTACTCGTTCTTAAACATTGTTTTCGAAGTTCGGACACAGTCATGAACTACGGCAGACTGTTCTACCCCATGTATTGTATTGTATATGAGAAATGTGTCTCTGTTGAACTGGTCCACTACCTTGATTTTCACACTCTAATGCCTCCACTTCAGTCTGGATTTTGTAAATTCTACTCAGTGGAATATCATTATGGTGAGTCTTCTAGCAGATATATTTCATCATGTGGATCGTAGCCATATCATTCTACTCTCCCTTTATGACATTAGTGTCGCTTGTGACACTGTTGGTCACACCATCCACTTAGACTTGCTGTTTAGGTCTTTTGAGATTGTCGACTCTGCTCTTCTTGGTTCCATTAATTCTTAACCTTCATGGCCCTGCCGTCGCAGCCGCTGCTATGGGTGAACGCGTTCTAGAGGTGTCAGCTGCTCTTGATCGAGGGTTATCCGCTAATCGTCTTTGTCTAAACCAAGACAAGACCCATTACATCCTGTTTCTACTTAAGCGCCACTTAAATTCAGAGGCTCTCCAAACCCAGAAAGTATCTTAACTGACAGAAAGAGAAGTTTCAGGCGCTTGAGGAACTGGTCAGAGGAAAGAGAAAGGAAATCAGCCGTAAGGGACTGCGACAGTCAGTTCCAGTTGGAGTTCCAACAGAAGCGAGACGCCTAGACACTAGAGGTACGCATTCCAGGGACAGCAAAGTGGCCAGTGGCCACAGGTCGAAGACCAAAGGGAGCAAAGGCCATGGAGAGCATAAACTGAAGTACAATAGACCTTAAGATCGTGACAGAGAGAGGACAGGATCGAGAATTAATCCAAGATCACGTGTCATAAGCATATTGGTGGATGATGACATTGAGTGGACCAAGAACCCTAGCTAGATCCGAGGTATACAAAATAAACAGAAGGGCAACACAGACAAAGCCCTGAGTTAAGCCATAAGTGACGTGAACTCAGAGAGAGAGCGGGTAGGACCGAAAAATAACAGAAACAGTGCGAACCGTGAGGAACAAATGCAACCAAAGAAGAGCAGAGTCAACCATCCCAGACTAACTAGACAGCAGGTCAAAGAGGATGGTATGATCAACAGTGTCAAAACCGACACTAATGTCATAAAGGGAGAGTAGAATGATATGGCTACGATCCACATCATGAAATATATCTGCTAGAAGACTCACCATATGAGTAGAATTTAAAAAAACCAGACTGAAGTGGAGGCATTAGAGAGTGAAAATCAAGGTAGTGGACCAGTTCAACAGAGACACATTTCTCATATGGGGGTAGAACAGTCTGCCGTAGTTCATGACTGTGTCCGAACTTCGAAAACAATGTTTAAGAACGAGTAGGCTACTAGGCAATGTAGCTTTTAAACTATTCTCGAAACGATTCAATAATTCGTTTAAGTTGATGGACTGATGTTGCCCATTGAAGGATTAGATCTGTGATATATATATATATATATATATATATATATATATATATATATATATATATATATATATATATATATATATATATATATATATATATATATATATAGCTGAAGCCACCTGCTGGATCAGTGTTGTGCAATCATTGCTCAAGTCAGCACCAGAGGTTAGCGAGTTGCTTAAGATACGACGATCACGCGACCTAAGCGGTGTCTTTTCTGAGCGACCCTAACGGTGACTACTCGCTTGTTGTGCCAGTCTCGAGCGATTTCACGCGGTATCCGAGCGTGTGCTCGGATACCGCGTGTGCTCCCTTCCGATGTGTCTGATTGTCGGGCGCCGTCTGCTGTGTTGCTGGCTGGCTGTGCGTGACTCGAGCGTAACATCGTAACACGACACACATATACAGACGCACATTTCTCTGCGTTTCTAATAATAATTATTATAATTATTATTATTGTTATTAATTTTTATATTACTGATATCGATATTGATATTGATGTTCATATTCATATTCATTTTCATATTATTATTATTATTATTATTATTATTATTATTATTATTATTATTATTATTATTATTATTATTATTATTATTATTATTATTATTATTATTATTATTATTATTATTATTATTATTATTATTATTATTATTATTATTATTATTACTACTACTACTACTACTACTACTACTACTACTACTACTACTACTACTACTACTACTACTATTATTATTATTATTATTAGTATTAGTATTAGTATTATTATTATTATTGTTGTTGTTGTTGTTGTTGTCGTCGTTGTTGTTGTTGTTGTTTTTACCTGAGGTATCTACAATCCCTCAGGTCTATCTAAGATATTATTGACCTGGAACGGGCTTCCGGTGGCACTACATCTGACCTCAATAGGACACTCTACTCAATTCCTTCTCTGGCCTTAAGACTGTCCTGTTTGACTGAGGTTGGGCTGGGGAGCGCTCCTGAGTAGACTGTCTTGAAGGGGCGCTATATAAAACTACTGTAATAATAATAATAAATAATAATCAATGTTAACTCTGGAGTGCCCAATCTTGTCAAAGGATGGCCACTCCAGATTATTATTATTATCATTATAATTATTATTTAAGTCATTACTGTTACTACCATTATGCAAATTTTTAACGCTCGCAATCACACAGACATGCGAATCTAAGGAAGCACGGACACAATCTGAGGTTTCATACAATTTTGCTACTAACCAAAATAGGCGTAAAGAATAACTGCAGTCCAAATTGTCATAGCCATTCGCGGTCGTTTTCAGAGAAATTTAGCTCTATTACTTGTAGCTCTCAGTAAATAATTTATAAATGTATTAATTACGACGTGAGGCAATCCTCAACCCCTATCTGTATAATTATGATCTGCAAAAACTGCTAAGCTATAGTATTCTAAACATACAGGACACAGGTGTTACACGTGGTTTTTTGAGCTTAGGTCAAGTATTGATAACGAAGGCTGGACCAACACTCATAGGCCCTGTAATGTTTGCTTAGTCTGTAGTGTTTATTTAATCAAGTCAAGAGCACAGACGATTTCTTGGCACTGTTAACTTTACCTATAATACATGAACGTTGTAAATTGAGAACGACGATTGTCTCTGTGGAACACACTAAAACAACCAACCATATAATAGTCTACCAATCGCTTACGTCATTCATATTTTACACCTCTCGCTTTCAAGGATCTTTTTAATTCAAGAGACCTTTTAAGAGTCTTAATAATAATTTCAACAGGTATTCACTGAATCGAACAGAGAGCTTCAAAGTTCAGCTACTCAGAATTTTAATTAATTGGTTCAACACTTTCACTGAACCCACTCCGAGTTTTCATGCTCTAAAGAAATCTACCGGATTCGATTATTTCCTCCGTCGGTTGATAATCAGATGATCTGATGACGCTGGGGAATCTGGAGCTGAAATTGAGGGCTCCATCTCTGCTTGGCCTTGATCCTGTGCTGTGACGTCCTCCATTGCTGGTCTACCAAGAGCTGGATCTTCGTATGAGATCGATAGTTATTTATAGATCTGGCTCATGTTTATTACATCCAATTTATGTCCAACTCACAAGCCGCAAGAGTTCTATACTATTACCTCTGGTTTTCATTTGCCTGGTAACTGTTCAAGGGCTATATGTATAATACTGTAGGCCTATGTGTGTAAGTATGTGTGTATGAAAGTAGGCCTACGTATGTACTTACATGTATGCATGATTGTATGTATGTATGCATGCAAATAAGTGTGTAGCCTTTGTATGTATGGCTGCAGATTTTAATGATTAATTAATCGATTAATAGTTACAAATTTTAATCGATTAATTTCTGCTTGTTCGGTTATTTTTTTTCTTATTTCATGATGTCGACATTTCCGGAGTAAACAATAATTATGGCGAGCAATGATAGCATGAAACGTTTGAGTGTAAAATTGAGTGATCATTTTGCATTTCAGGTAAAATATATGCTGATTGAAAAGTCGAAGACGGCGACAAAATTAACTTTCTTTATTGCAATAAACAGTTCGCTAACTGCAGTTCAAACACATCGCTGACGTATCAAGTTCAGAATGTGTTAACGACTGAGATTTTTAGAAAGAAAGTAGTACGCCTAACTAACTGAGTGACTATATTTTTGACAGTTTTTCATACCTTACATAACAGTTACCAAATTAATCAAATTTGTTCGATTAATCGAAGTTAAATTTTGAAGATTAATTGATTAATTTTGCTTTATCATTAGGCCTACCAGCCGTAGTCTAAATATGTATGCATGTCAGTACGTATGTTAATTGGCTTTCACAGAGCGTATTAGGACCTCTCAAAAGTGTTGTACATAAACCACCAAAGACATTCAGCCATTGAACAGTCTCCCAAACTGCCTATTAGTTCTTAAAGACACGTCGTACATACTGCTGATTGGAAGTTACTTTGATTAATTCTAGCATTATAATTAAATGATTGAACATACTTAGTTTTTTCAAGGCTAACCTATTAAAATCTAGTGTAACCTAATGACTTCCATAACGCTGCTCTCTTGATGCGCAAGGCAGTAGTGGTGAAATAGTAATCAAAAGTCGTTGGAGAAGTCTGGTTTAAGTCAAATGGTTCAGATAAATCAAATGTAAAAACTGATAGCGTTGAACAAACAAATTGCAAACACAACATACGAGTAGAAGTTATGCTTTAAATTGCGCAATCAAATAATTATGACCAACAAATGAATATTAATTGGAGGCCTAAACAAATGGAAATCTTGGAAATCGTCGACAAGCGGATTTTAAGCAAATGGAGTGACCTCGATCACTGTGAAGCCTTTCGACGTTGAAAGAAACGGTTATCCAGTAGTCTACGTTGCCAAATTAGTTTAATGTATTCAAATGTAAGTAAGCAGTCTGTCAATGTCCATGAAAACTGTCATCAATCCAGCTTTCATTTCATCAACAAACTATTTTCATAAATGCAATTTTCAATTAATAAAAAATTTCTTTTATCAATCCATTAATAAAAAAATTCTTTTATCAACCGAACTTCTACTTAAGGAAAGAATATTTTTCATCAATCCAACTTATATTTAAGCGATGAATTATTCTCGTAAAAATCGAATTGCAATTTGCGAAAAAATTATTTTCATCAATCCAGCTTCTATTGAAGCAAAGACCTAATTTCATCAATCCAGTTTCTACTTAGCCCACTGAAAGAATCATTTCCACATCAATCCAGCTTCTATAAGAGCAAAGGATTAGCCTAGTTTAATCAATCCAACTTCCATTTTTAAGAGATATTGTTTTCATCAATCCAGCTTCCAGTTTAAAACGACAATAAAAATATAACATAATTTGGCAACGTACACTACGGCTTAACCATTTTAGGCTGCAGGTAGCCTACATGATCTTCGATTTTTTACAACATATTCTGGCCGTATTCTCAAATAGCCTAAATCGGATAATCTGGATCAACAAACTTTGGTCCGTAGCTTTCATAATCGTAGGCCTAATCTCCACATTTCTAAAATGCTACTCTAAGATTTGTGCGACACGGTGGTAGTCTATAATTATTGGCAACGCTCTTAGTCACTGATCATAAGATGCGGGTTCGAATACGTAACCTACCTTCATAAGTATATTTAAAAGTGGGACATAATTATAAGGTAAAGTCGTAGTTTACGTTGCTAAATTATTCTAATGTCTTCAATGCCGTACTTAACGTTGGTAAGTAAGCAGTCTACCTATGTGCATGTTAACTATCATCAATCCAGCTTCCATTTCATCGAGAAATATTTTCATCAATCCAACCTGGATTAATGAAAGTAAGATTTTGACTCAATAGAAGCTGAATTGATTAAACTAAGTGTTTTTGATAGAAGCTGGGGTTATCCCGTAGTTTAGGTTGGTAAATTATTTGAATATTTTCAATGCCGCACTTCACGTTGGTAAGTAAGCAGTCTACTTATGTCCATGATAACTATCATCAATCCCCCTTCCATTTCATGAAGAATTTTTTTAATCATTCCAGCTTCCATTAAATGAAAAAATGACCCAACTTTTATTTAATTAACCAAAAAAATCTTTTTTCATCAATGGAACTTTTATTTAGGCAAAGAACTATAATAATTCTCAAGGGTCCAGCTTCTACTTACGGAAACAATTATTTTCTTCAATCCAGCTTCTATTGCACCAGAAACTTAGTTTAATCAATCCAGCTTCTATTTCCAATAAAAATTATTTCCACCAATCCAACTTCTATTTAAAGACAGAAATGGTTTCATCAATCCAACTTCGAGTTAGTGAAACAATTTTTTTCTTTAATCTAGCTTCCATTTTAATTTGACGATATAAAATAATTTACCAACCTAAACTACGGGTTTACCAGAAGCTGGATTGAAGAAAATAATTGTTTCCGTAAGTAGAAGCTGGATCCATGAGAATAGTTCTTTCTTTAAATTAAAATTCCATTGATGAAATGTTTGCTTTAATAGCATTTCAGTAATCTTTTCATGAAATATTAATTAGATTGATGAAAAAAATGTCGACGAAATGGAAGATGGATTGATGGAAGTTGTCGTGGACATACAGACTGCTTAGGCCTACTTATCAACGTCAAATGCGACATTGACAATATATTGAAATAATTTACCAACCTAAACTACTGGATTACCATTAAAGGTTAAAAAGCTTCTGCAATCTGAAATTGTACACCATGAAAACGTAACCTACCTTGGTCAATGTTTAAAAGTGGGACAAACAGTTATAAATATTAGCCTGCAGTTAAAATTAAAGAAAACTGTCATAGAGTGAGATATTTTTCAAAAGTAGCTTTTTTGGATTATGCGATTAGGCTTTTATAGCTCACCATTTCGGGACGCACACATGCTGATCATCGTTGTCTACCGTCCTGGATCCGAAAGCATCACTTCGACTTTTTTTGATGAATTCACTGAATTAATCCTTTTTACCTCCAAATTCACTTGTCAAATCCTCATCCTTGGTGATATCAACATACATCTGGACCTACCAAATGACCGGAATGTTAAACGATTTAATCGTCTACTCTCTGCCTACAATTTGAAACAACTTGTGACCGGCTCTACACATCTACTTGGTCATACTCTTGACATCATTATCATTCGCAACTCTGACTCACTGGTCAGTGATATTGTCATCTCCCCTCCTACTTTCTCCGACCACTCGCTTATTGCCTTCAATATCCGCCATCACAGTCCACCCATAATACGACAAACAACATTCCGTCGCTCGTACAAAGATTTTGACTGTAATGTATTTGAATCTGACCTTCGGAAATCAGACATCTTTACGCTAACATCTACGACAACTAGTACAAATATGGATGCTAATCAACTTTTTTCGCTTTACGACACGACTATGGAGCAGCTCCTGGACTTACACGCTCCTATTCGGAAAATAACTATACGAAAAGAACTAAACTGCCCATGGTATGACGGTGAATGTTCTACTTCGAAGAAAATTACTCGCAAACTGGAGAAGATTCACTCAAAGTCACCGTCTGATGCTGCAAAAGAAGAACGATGGCGCTTCCAGATTCGAACCCAGCGTCGTTTGCTCCAACAGAAACGCTGTAGCTACTATCGTCGTAGCATCGACGAAGCTGCTGGCGATGGCAAAACCCTTTGGAAAAATCTACACTCTCTACTATCTCCTCCGAATAACTCCTCATCATCCTGCATTACGTCAGATGAACACTGAGACTTCTTTGCTGGAAAAATAGATGAGATACGAGAATCAACCAAAGATGCTCCTCCGCCAAAATTCTCAGATCTGCCTCCTCCATCGCATACCCTTGTAGCATTTGATGAAATTGCTACTATTCATGTGGAAAAGATGCTTGTTGACTCTTCTACAAAACAATGTGAACTTGATTCTGCACATGTCTGGCTTCTAAAAACTCTGTCTTCTGTCTTTGCACCTATCTTAGCCCTTCTCATTAATGTCTCTCTATCTCAGTCCACTCTCCCTGATAAACATAAACGAGCCATCATCCGACCTCGTATCAAAAAGCCTGACCTTGACCAATCAGACCCTGCAAACTTTCGTCCTATCTCAAATCTGTCATTCATTTCTAAGCTTATTGAACGGGTTGTCCATCTGCAGCTCTCAAACTTTATTGAAGCACACAACCTACTCCCTCTAACGCAATCTGGCTTTAGACGATTCCATTCCACAGAAACAGCTATTTAAAGGTATATAATGATATTGTGTCAGCTCTTGACCTAGGGTTCATAACGGTTCTTCTTCTCCTTGACTTTAGTGCTGCTTTTGACTGTGTTGACCATACTATCCTTCTCCAGACTCTTGAAAAGCAATTTGGAATCTCTGCATCTGCACTTCTTTGGATTTCCTCTTTTCTCACTTCCAGGACTCACAGTGTCTATTCTGGTGGTAAGTTTTCTAGAACTGCAAATTTGATCTTTGGTGTTCCTAGGGCTCCATTCTTGGCCTTCTGCTTTTCATCCTCTACACATCTAACATCGCCAAAATTCCACAATGTTGTGGTATTTCTATCCATATTTACGCTGATGACACCCAACTTTATATAAAAACTTTCGACCGCTAACATTGATAACTCAAAAACCAGACTCATTGCTTGCTTCCATCAGATTCAGTCTTGGTGTGCATCCATGCGCCTGAAGCTAAATACGAAGAAAACGGAATTGATATGGTTTGACCGTCGATCCAGACCACATCTTGACTTGAAAACTCTCTGCCTGCAACTAGATGAAACCTGCTCTATCCAGCCTTCTAATGTAGTTCGTGATCTTGGAGTATTTCTTGATAGCAAACTTTCTATGTCTAATCATATTGGCTCTATCACTAAAGCTTGTTTCTTTCATCTCCGACGAATACGCCAAATCAAGCGCTGCCTTAATGAGCATTGCCTTCATATCTTAGTCCATTCACTTGTAATTATCCAGGATTGACTACTGTAACTCAATACTCTATGGTCTGCCAAAATCCACCCTTTCACCGCTTACCTCTGTTATCCACACTGCAGCTCGTCTAGTCAAGAACCTTGGCCCTAGAGATCACATCACCAACTCCCTTCAGCAATTACACTGGTTACCCATTCAGGCTCGGATATGGGTGAAAATTTCACAACTGTCCGAATGCATGTCTCCGCTGTTTTTCACATTTTATAGTGTAACATTAGTTATATTAACCCTCAGGCTACCAAAGGGGGGTGGTATCCACCCCCCTAGGTTTTTTCATATCAAACTTTTTCCATATGGAATAAAAATTTGACCTTTTAGGTAGCTGTACTGGGGTTCATTTAAACACGTTTTGAGGTAAAATGCGAGATGATATCTCACACCGTTCAAAAGTTATACCCAATATACCCGAGGTACCAGGGGGTGGATACCACCCCTAGATTTTCGACTATATCTTATCCGTCATTTAATATTAAGAGACACAAATTATACCATTCTATAGAGGGAATGTGGGGCTACATTTCGATGGTCACAGAGTTGACCTGAGACAACCGGAAGTGCTCAAAATAAATTAAAATATATGAAAATAGGTTACACTTTCACACATTTTTCATGTTTTCGATTATAACGTATTCATAATTTATTTTTGAAGAGAAATAAATTATGCCGTTGCATATAGGACATCTAGTGCTATTTTTGCATACCGATTAATTTATTTTTTGATGACCGGAAGTGTTCAAAATAAATAATAATACGCGTAATATGTGTGAAAATGGCTGAATACAGCATAACAACGTAAACGATATATATGTATGGATATATATATTCGGATATATATGTATGGATGTATATTTATACGTATATAAACATGTATGTGTGCATCTTGGATACATAGATCAGTTTCAAAACACACATAATCTTATATTTGTTTATCCAAAAGTACAAAATGTACGCAATAATATAAAATATCGCTAATTATCGGTTCCATTGTTAAAAATTATGTAATTTCGGGGTGCATTCACATAATGTACAACTAAATATACCATTTTGTACAGAATTGAATGCTGAATCCCTTGGTGTATTACAAGATATGATACGTGAAACCAAACCCAAAATCCACCCCCTTGGTAGTCCGTGTTACAAAAAAACTTGGTAGCCTGAGGGTTAATGCAATTTTTTTGTTTTCTTGTCAGCTCATTCAATTTTCGATCATTTAAAATGCAGAGTTATTGTGAATATGATTACCAGAAGATTTAATCGAACAAAAAGGCTATAGAGTACCCCGAAATCGGCGTGTCTTTCAGCATAGTAACATGCTGTTGCGAGGATTTTTTCACTTTTGAAATTATTTCTTTAGACAAACTGGTATCTGATGTTGCTTATTCATGCACTGACGTACAGAATGGCACTATTTAATCTTCCATGTCACTTCCTAGTGCTGTCAGATAAGGAGACATTTCGTTGTCTCCACTTTTTGTCATTAGGCTAGAGTAACGCCACACTATTAACCAAGATTTTTTTACATGAAAGCGATTGAAGGCAATGTCTATGAATCCATAGAACGAGTACTATAAATAGCTGTCAGCATTGGTTGTGTTTCCGTAAAATATCTCCTGCAAATAAATTGAAGTGTTTCTAATTATGTCTAACAGTACTATTCCGTTTATCCGTTATGTGTCATTAGATAACGGATTGCTGGAGAAAAGATGTGTGCCTTTTATAATTGGTTTAGGGTTTTTTGTTATTGAATGAAGGCACTTATGAATTGAAACTAGCATCATCGTTGACACCTCCTAGCGATCATACTGAAAACGACGAATTTAAGGTGTTTTCGTTTTAGAGTAACGGTCATAATCGGTTCATTAGAGTAACGTTGCCCCGGAGACATGTAGGCCTACATCAAACGGAGCCGGAAAAACCGTCAATTTACAATTCAAAATTGCTTATTTATTATCTTTTTATCATTTATATCCAGATACTACTATTTTCTAACAAAATCAGCGGTTTGTTAGTTGCATCGATACACAAGAATTTGGTTGGGTTAACTATCGTTACTCTATATAATCATTAGAGTAACGACAGTTAAGCCAATATCGTACGTGCTAGCCTACTTGGCAACTTTTATCTAAGTTGCTTTTTCGGAATATAAAGGAAATTCAGCGTAAACAGACACATTTCCTACAATCCTACATGACCAATTCAATCACTTTCATCATACACAGTTTCAGTAACATTAATTGACTTTGGGTACAAAACCGAAAAACTTGACGAAATGGACAGTTGTGAAATTTTCACCCATATCGTTTAAAATCTGTCTTTTCATGTTCAAAATAATATCAGGTTCTGCTCCTCCTTACCTATCATCCTTAGTCACACCATTTGCTGCTCTTGAATCAAGACGTGGATTGCGATCGGCTTCGAAAAGAGACTTCGTAATCAAAAGAACAAATCTACAATTTGGAAACAGAATGTTTGAAGTAGCTGGTCCAGCTGAATGGAACTCTCTACCAGAACTAATCCGAAGATCATCCTCAATTAATATTTTTAAATCTAAACTTAAAACTTATCTCTTCTCTAAGTACTATGATTAGTAAGTACAGTGTAACGCGTCCTTTGAGTAAGACATTGTTTTATTAAGGCGCGTTTTAAATGCAAGTTGTAGGCTATTGTATTGTATTGTACCATAACCCATATCGGTTTTCAAATAAGTTATGACGTCATCTTTAACGTCAGACGTATTGAGACGCGAGGCTCCGCACATATCGCTTTCTTTCACTTGAGGTAGGCCATCTTAGAAATTGTTTTGAAATAAATAGGACATAAAGAAACAACAAAACGGAAAAACGTTGCTTTTAAACGACTTAAGTAGTGTTTTCCTCGCAATTTAAATAAGTCAAGGTTAGTTAGTAGTTTGTTGAGATTTAATTAGCTACAGCGAAATTGATCAGCGATAAAAGAGAGTTACCCGAAATATTTCGCTTCTATTAATATTATAGTCGTACTGGTAGACTTTACTTGCGCAATCCCGGAAATCTACCATAAATACGAATTTAAGCGCTGACGATGAGTGAAAACGATATTCCTATGTCAACGAATGAGTTTGGTTCTTGGCAGAAACCTGTTAGGCCGCTAGATGACGTGAAATGGGACAGACCAGAACAAAACTGGAAGAGTTTTTGCAAAATGTCTCCCATGGAAGAAAAGTCTGTAGAGGTGCAAAACGAAATCGACGATATAACTGCTTGTTGCATTTGTGATAAAACGTACAGAGACCCAGTGATTTTGCCGTGCGCTCATACTTTCTGCCTGGCTTGCCTGCAACGTATTGGAACTCGCATTGACAAGAATCCGGGTGATCCAATGCCTTGTCCACTCTGTAGACAAGAGTTTACAATTCCTGAGGATGGTTTTGCTGCCTTAAAGAAGAATTTCTTCATGGTAAGACTGATTGAAATCACATCTAAACAAGGGGTGTCAAATATATGCGATAAACATGAACACGAGAAGCTATGTATGTATTGTAATGATTGCAATGAAGTTCTTTGTTTGGAGTGCCTAAATGACTTTCATGAAAAGCATCGACTGTCGGGCCTGAACAGCGCTGCGGACATTCTTCGTTCACAGCTTCAGTGCAACGTTAGCACTGCCAAACAATGCATGGCTGACGCTTTGAAGAAGAAAGAAAGATTACTTCAGGAAAAATTTGTTGTGCTTGAAAAGATACAAGATATTGAAACAGAAGTGAACCAAATAAGGCTTGATCTGAAAGCGCTTATCGACCGACATGCGGATTCACTGTTGCATGACCTTGATGCTCTCAAGAAGGGGAGCATTGAAGACATTGAAATTGAAGAGAAAGAACTTAGCAAACATCTGGATTATCTTAAGAACTTTGAGATATACTGTGCAGAGCTAGCATCAAATGACCGACATAACGGCTTATTCTGTAAGATGGCAAGCGAGTTGAAGGAACAAGTTGTTGAGTTGAATCGGCTGAATAAATCAATTGTTGAACGCCAACTGCTTTCATATGACATCCACTTCGCGAAGACTGAACCAGCGTCATTGGAGCTCTACAAAACTAAAAACATCATAGGAGTGGTTAAAGGTTAGTGTCGAGAAATCATGCATTCGGGTTTGTATATAATTATCTAGGTTAGGATTTAATTTAGGAACACATCATTAACACTCGTCATACTATTTTGGTGGATATATCAGATAGTGAATGACAGAATTGGACACCAACCATGTCCCTCGAGTCTAGGAAGACCAAGTTGCTAATAAATTCATTCCCATGATTGCCTCTTGAGACTAAACTTTAAAACTTCCTCCAGATGTGAAAAATGAATGCTTAATTGTGTGTCCATAAAACCTGTCCGCAAGAGATGACCTACTGTAAACAACTCCTTCTCCCTACCTCATTTGTTCGCATTTGTCCGTATTTGGTTTTACCTCTTCCATTTGCGGACGTCCGCACTCCAATAAAGCATCAACATCAATAACGTCCTTAATAAACTACTAGTTCTATCTAATTCAAAAGCACTAGAATATTTAAAATGTCAAACAGTGTGCCTACAGCCCTACAAGCTATTTTAATGTGACCCCTCCCTTTCCCTCTCATCCCTTTCCCCTTTGTTCATATTTGTCTGCATCAACTACTGCATCTTAAATATATAAAAAAGCATGTAATATACTACTTACCAAGGAAGTGTTTCAGGAGTGTTACTATAATGGCAAAAACTAAAACAACTAGTAAAGTTAGTATGGACCTATGACGCTTAGCTTCCAATGTAGGCCTACTATTATCAATTTTTACCGGTATTACTGAATAATGCGTTCGCTACACCTCGCCAACAAAATTCGACTGAAGCCAGTCAAAGATTGATTGATTTATTGATTGACTCATTTATCGACACGAATATGTTCTATCAGCAACATCATGCAAGAACTGTAGCATGTAGACTATGGCAGATACAATAAAACTGTACTTAGCTACAGCAGAACATTGATGCAGGTTCATATTTCTTTAGCCCAGTACTCCATGTGCTACTATTCAAAGCCCACTAAAATAGAGTTCCTGACAAAGTTGCTCAGTATTTTAGTTTGTCTGTAGATACATGCATAAATTGCAGATGCTGATTCATGATTCACAAATCCAATTATTTTTTTAAGGATTTCTCAAAATTGACATAACAATTTAAACCAAATTTTGGCTGAATTGGAGTTTCTGTTCAGCACATTAATTATTGCTGGCAATCAAATGTCTCAGCTACTGCTGCTTATTGAAAAATACTGTGATCTTTAGGTCTTATAGACTTGGACTACTGTTGATTATAAATGGAAAATACTGTGATGTTTAGATCATGCAGCTACTGTTTCTGATGTAAAAAATACTGTGATGTTAAGGTCTTGCGACTAATAGTGCTGCTTCTTATGTAAAAATACTGTGATCTTTTTTGGTCATTCTGCGGTAGGCGTTTGTCTTTAGACAATGTGTATTGCAATAGTTTAAGTGACTGCTTATAGTTTAAGTGACTGCTGTTCATAAAATGCTTTCCTGCTTACTCGGTGCTGTCACTGTTTTTAGAAAACTTCGACTACAGTGGAAAACCAGAACTGGTGGCGACAATTAGAACAAACACCACTGCAGTAAATGAACGTGATGGCATCACTGGTATGGCAGTCTCCAATAACGATGTCTTCATAGTGTACGAGAACAGTCCAGTTCTCAGCGTATATGACTCACACACGCATAAGTGCACGACACAAATGACCCTAAAAGGCTTTGTTCATAAGGTGGACCTTAAATATGGTGTCAGTGTCGCTGGAAATGTCTACATTGTGAATGGGTTTACGAGAGAAATTCTCCGAATTGATCAGAATCGGGACTTTATGAAATGGTCAACTAAAGACGACTGGGGTCGTCTTTCTGTATCAGAGGAATCAACAATAGTTGCAGCATGTTATGAAACGAATGCATTAAGAGAGTATTCACTACAAGGAACTCTGCTTAATGAAATCCAACTGTGCTCGACTATATTGCATCCACAGCATGCAATAAAACTCGGAAACGGGCATTTCGTTGTCAGTCATGGTAGTTTCAGAGACGATGTTAACCGAGTGTGCATGATAGACGATGTTGGTGGTATAATAACATCGTTTGGTGACAGGAGAGGTTCCGACATTCAGCAGTTAGACGTCCCAACCTTTTTGGCTGTCGATGAAAGTGGAAACATCTTAGTACTTGACAAGTACAACAGTCGTGTTTTGCTGCTCAGCCCTACACTGGAATTCAGAAGGGAACTTCTTACAAAGACGAACGGATTGCGAAGGCCAGTGGCAATGCATTTAGACAAGAAAACCAGCAAACTTTACATTGCTGACAACAACTGGGAACAGTGGCGGGTGAGCTACAGCAAAATATTCGTGTTCAACGTCAAATAAACACCTTCAATCTTTTGAATGGGTTGCATGATAAGTGAACTGAAACTTCTATGCGTCATAGTGGAATTTATCGGAGTTTTCTAATTGCTGAGTTTCAATTTATCTAATTCCCCTTTATGTTTGTTACTTTGTCTTCACGCGCGACAGAACACATAAAAATGCCCTGTTCTAAGTTTTCCCAGATTGGAATAGATTCTCCGTCTACTGGATGTGATAGGAGTTCCCAGAAGGTTTACTAAATAATTATTACTCAATAATAGTCATTACTGTTTTTCTGTAACTACTAGGAGCTGTTGTGGATAGCCACATTTTAAGGATCCTATGTGGCCGAGTGGGTTGGTGCCCGCTCGCCGCGCCGGCGCCCCGGGTTCGCTTCCCGGTCGGTCGGTTTATCAGAGATTAATTTCTCGGATCTTTACTGCGGGTGGCTCGGTCGCATTATAAACGTGGAGTACAATACAACACACAACACAACACAATATACTGGGGCGCGGTGGTTTAGGGGTATGTTCGGTGCCTTGCAGCTGGAGGGTTGCGGGTTCGAATCCACCTCAAAGTCGCCGCGTATGGACCTTGGGCAAGTCCTTCACTCGCAATTGCGCATGCGCTTCGGCGTGAAACTCCGACTACAGCAGTAGTCGGGAGCGCCTCTGAATGGGAAATCTGGTAGGGGCGCTATAACAAGTGTTCAAATACAATACAATACAATACAATACATTGTTTATGCAATTGCATAAACTATTTAGGTGGATTTAACTGGTCATGTCCACAATATTACCTTTCAACTATTTAGTTCTTTATATAATAGTTTAAAGGTTCAGGACTTGTCAGAACAGGCTGTGAAATTATAAAACATCTGCTCACTTCGTTTCAATAGCATAAGTGAATAATGACAATCTCCTGTTCTACAATATTTTCTGTAAATGCACTGTTTGGTATTGAGTACCGTTATCATATTAAGAATAAAAAGCTTGTTATTACAGTCTGGCGTTGTAGTGCCATTGAAAACCAGAAAACCCTCGCAGACCTAACGTAAACAATACCTCTACCATAAGTCTTTATGTAGAACTTTCAAGAACTGCTTGAAGGTGCTCAAGTATCAATACCAGCTTATTCTACTCAACGGTTCTCTAACGAACAGACACGTTCAGATTTAAAAGCATGTACAGGTTTGAAAAGAGTTATGTTCCCATTACAAGATGTAACTGAAAAGCATTGCTTTCAAAACAAAATTAAATTCTCGTACATCAAGTTCAGGTTTGACGAGTGTAACAACTTTTGGATGTAAAGCATTGCTTTCAAAAACAGAACTGCATTTACCTACAGCGTGCATTTATTCTCTGCATTCATTCGTGCTACAGTTCCATTTTTAAAAACTTAGGCCAATGATTTGCAGTTAACAATTATGTGATCGACTCCGCAACCGATCTGCCTAGCCTCTTGTAGAATCTTGACCTGATGGAAGAAACCAATTATGTCTTAATTTAGCGAGTTTTCTATTCAATATATTAGCTGAGCCGATATCAAAGACTTAATTGCACTAGAATTCAAGTTTCAAGGTACACATAGCCTATGTCTTTTATTCTCAAAATAAATTCTGATCTTGTTCAAATTGTTTGAACAAATGCACAAGGGCTCTATAGCATTAACAGCCGACACAATTAGGAAAGTATCAGACTAAATCTGGTCTTTTATCAAGTAACTTGCCACAGTTCAACTGTGACAGGAGAGGTCTTTAAACAAATGCTAACAACGTGCGTTTGTGTTTTGGGCCAGTTAAAGAGCTGTAGTCGATTGTTTGGAGTGCTTGGCTTGTAATGCTGACAATACGGATTCATGCCTCCATAACGCAATTGCTGTGTAGGGATCATGAGCAAGTCCTTTACTCACAGTTACTCAGCACCATCAGTTGTATGGTCATGCGTGCACTTCTGACCTTCAGAATGAGGGCAGTATTATTTTATACAGTTGTATTTTCGATTATATGCAGAAAACGTGTTGAGCTACCCCCTTGGTGTGCTTTAAGGGTAAGTGTCCAGAGTGTTAGTCAACTGCAATTTCTTAGCTTTAGCATGCACAGCTGGGTGGCCAGTACACTCCTATGCCAACTGACTGTGTACTGTCAACACTCATTTGCTAGCTGAGATGGTTAGAAGAAGCTATTTGAGCAAACGTTGGAACATCTGTCATTCCTACCGTGCTTAATCTTGCGCTCAAAATCAGTAGCATAAGTTCAACTTTATGGTGTCACTGAAACTTTACCGTAACAGGTTCTCAAGTTAAATTTAAACACCTAACACGGTTCACAGATTTAAGCATTAAACTTCTTAAAACATTCATGAATTCCTGGGCCTACACGAGCTGATGACAATGATATTCGTTTTATTTTCTGACAGTTTGACAGACTGCAACCAGTTACAATATAACTGTGTTAGCTCACTTTTTGATTAATATTGTGGTGCTCTGACACATTTTGTGGGCCCTGTAGAAGTTTCGAGTTTACGATTACGATAAAAGGCTATCCTATGAGGCACGTGCAGTTTGTATAATTATGGTACACTGTGCCTGAAGCTAATAAGGTTCTGGAACTCAACAAATTCAGAACAATTATAGGGACATATTTTATGCTAATAATTCCATTTAATATAATATATATATATCAATAAACACTGAAAGTACTGGAATTAAATTAAAGTATCTACATAATTTTAATCAATTTTTTTATTAAAATTAAATTAACTAAATCATTTTTAATAGCTGAAAATAGTTTCCAGAACGCCGCTCCGGCTGAAAAAAAGCACTGGCTAAAACTCACGTCAGCAATATGAGGTCTTGGAGAGAGTGAAGGCCCGGCCCGGGAGCGGAGAAGGGAGGGATTGAGCCCGGTTGTTTAGGGGGAAAGAAGCCACTGCTAAATCAAACGGTTCAGATAAATCAGATGTAAAAATTAACGACATTGAACAAAGAAATTGCAAACAATACATACGAGTAGAAGTTATGGTTTAAATTAAGCAATCAAAAAATTATGACTAGGCTAACGAATGAATATCAAGCGTATAAATGGAAAGTGCTAGATATACATGTAAATTGAGGATAAATTGATTCAAATAACTTTTCTAGCGATTTCTGAGTATATCGTCCAAATAGTTATTTATGGCTGTTGACATCCCTTAGTTGGCCAATGCCATCGGTGAAGTTGCCGAAGGTACTGTAGCCTTAGTCGATAGGTTACGTATCGATAGTCCGAAGGTTCGATAGTCGAAGGTTCGATAGTCCGAAGGTTCGATAATCGAAGGTTCGATAGTCCGAAGGTTCGATAGTCCGAAGATTTCATGGTAAAACATATAGCCTAAATTTATGCATATGTACATATATGTATATTACAGTATATGTATATATATGCATGTATATGTATATAGGCTATATATTTTTGTATATTATATATATTTATGTACATATAAGAATGTATATACGTATATATGGATATATACGTATATATGGATATATATAGCCTACATATACTGTAAGCTTACATATACATATATATGTGTATATACATAGCCTATATGTTTTACCATGACACTTTCGGACTATCGAACCTTCGGACTATCGAACCTTCGGACAAGGAATTATCAACGTAAAACACGGGATTATCCATAAACATGTATTTCTACATAGCCTATATGTTTTACCATGAAATCTTCGGACTATCGAACCTTCGGATTATCGAACCTTCGGACTATCGAACCTTCGGACTATCGAACCTTCGGACTATCGACCTGTTCCCAGTCGATAATAGTTTATTATTTTTTATGCTAATTGCATAGCGCCACTTCAATAAACAAAGGCGCTTTTAGCAATGTCCACTCCGTTACCAAACCTGCTTCTCCATAAATTTTAATGAAAAACAAAAGCAACGCCAAATAACTACATGTTATTCTGAACTATATTGTGTCACTTGTCTACATTTCTAGTAAACTCATAATATCAACTCGGTTACTTGCAGTACAGCATTGTCTTGCACTAAAAGAAATGTCCACGCCGTTACTGCTACTTTTACACTAAAAACAAAACTGTGTAGTTATGTTTCACACATAATAGTTATGAAGATATATAAAAGAAAAATTAACTCTATCTTAACACACACGAGTAAGAAATTATCTGTGAAGCTATTGCTTTAATAAAACATATTTAAGAAGAAATGTCCACTCCGTTACCATTTCATGTCCACTCCGTTACTACTATATCCAATACGTTACTGCATAACATGTAACGGGGTGGAAAAGTAACGAGGTGGACAATTTGAACATAACATGAAACCCATCTGTTATCGACCACGTTTCGGACCCCATTTTTCTACATATCAATTTTGTTCATTTAGGAGTTGAAACCTGATTATTGCTTAATACCTAAGCATCTGCAATGTAGATTAATTCTCGGTAACGGAGTGGACGCATATAAAACGTAGCCTATCTAACGTGGATTACACCTTTCAAACCAAATTATTACCGCATCTATTCGAAAAGACAGCAATAAACGGAAGTATACACAAGCATAGACGTAATTAATTATCTGACTAGTTTGCAGTAGACGCAGATGCTGGTAAGTAAGTTGTAGTGCAAAGATTTATGTACGGTAACGGAGTGGACATTATTTTAGGTAACAGCTAAAAAAAATGCATTTAGCCATAATAAGTTCTCTTTCGTTTAATGACAAACTTATTAAATGAAAGGCGTTTCAATGCTGTCATGGTTGGATTGGAAATTACCGGTGTTAGAATATAACGCTCATGAAATCTGATTGTGTTTCATGTTGGGTTTATTTCTTGGCTGGCAGGCTGGCTGTCTCGCTTTATCTCTTACCAATCACGCGATGCAAATGCAATACGGTAACTGCATCACTCCTGTGCATCAGAATTCGTTTTCATTTCGGAATTCGAACACCTCATTCATACATAGGCTATCTGCTTTCGTGTGTTCATTTGTGCATCAACATTACATCTGCTAGGCTCTACCTATCTTAACACGGTATTAGCTAAGAATGGGCTGACTTCATTTATATGACTTACAAGCGACCTGATTTCCATTTTATATGTCATCTGCTTTAACAGTTCACCTTCATCGGGGCTAGGCCTCTATCGTGACAATCTAGTAACAAGTTCGTTATCACTCCCTACTGATGAAGATATTTATTTAGGCCCCAAAGATTCCTAATTCATCAAAAAAAGTCGATTGTTTAATGTTTTTCTCAGATTCACGTTTGCATAACATTTTAAATTGTCAGTTTATTCTAAAATTCAAGTGTACAGACTATTTCTAGTGGAAATATGTCAACAGAATATCGACACAATAATTACTACGTTCACAAGACTTTCGACTTCTTGCTTTACAAACTCTTATCGGAATATGAAGTATGTTCAACCTGTAACACTATTCAAAACATATATATATATATATATTGGATATTTTAAGATCAGAAAAAAGCCATCATATTAATATTAATAATATGCTCAGACTGCTTGTACATGTAGATGCATAGGTTTAATGGCAAGATTTATACTAATATAATTCCGATTCTACCCATAGCCTACTACGTGTAAATTAGAGCTGCAAGCATAAATACGATATAATTATCTGCTGCTGAATAATAATATTATTAAACTTATTATTCCAATGCTTGTGACATGCCATTAGGCCTAACTCTCGCTTCCATTACCATAACAGTTTTGATAAATTCATTTAGATATTTTAATTCTTGGGCAGCCCATGACTGTTTGATTGCTTTTCGCTCTTTTTGTGATGATCAGCGCGAGAAGTGGGAAGTCAATAATAGCCTAAACTTTGGCCATAAGCGTGATTTGAATAGATAAACACATTATACAGGAATTAGTTGTTTGTTACTTTTCACTTCCTCGTTTCCTTCTAAGCTGACCACCAGAAATCGTAAACTCCGGCTTTTCTTCAGCGCCCAAAATACTAAGTCGTGAGAGCCATATTATTCACAACAAATAGACTAAATACATAGAGTAGTACATCTCTCCACCAAAGCACGTTGTATAGTTATGGCATAATCTAATGATTGACTGCATGCAGCTCATGTCTTTCAACTAAATTAATGCCTAATGGTTAATTTGGCTTCATAGTTTCTACAGAACAGAACCTGTAGCACGTGAAGAACCTGTAACAAAAACAAATGTGAATGATTAATCGATTGGAAGAGAGCTACTTTTAATTATTCGAGAGTCACATTTTAATGGTAATTTACGAATGTTTTGGTCTTATAGGCCTATAGGCCTACTGCATGCTTTTCATGTCAATACTTAATTATTTTGATAGCAACTGCTGGACGAAGAACAAGAGAAATATTAACGGTAGCAAACATTAACAGGAGAGCACTAACAATAACAAAAACACTACAAAAAATATCGTTTTTATTTTATGACTCGAAAAGAAGCAGCATATTGCAACAGTAACAGTTATGAAATGCTCACTTTCTTACCGTAGAGAAGACAGATGCTCACAACTTACGTTCTCTCCTGTCGCTTGATTCTTCAGCCACCAGTGCACGGTCTCGGTCGCGATTGCGGTCACGGTAGCGGTAGCTTGTAACCGTAGTGAGCCCTAGTGAAATAAATGCTGAAACATAGCTTCTATCTAGAGGGAGGTTTTAACTCATGATGTAAATGTGAGAAAGCTATGCCGCCTTATTCAAAACAATGCAAGTCATCAGTTTTGGTAAATATGTCGTGCAAGGCATAATAATTTCCACATGATCAGATCTCATGTCTACAATAACGGCAGAAGATCTATCACTTCTAAAACATATTAGACAATATAGCAATTTAGAAGATATTTAGACCAAGTACTGACTTGCATTAAAGTAGTAGGCAATTAAACAAGTATTTCTTTTGAAGCAAATCTGTATCATCTTAATAATAAGCTCGGACAAGATCTATGTGATAAACGATTAAATAGTTCACGCATTACAGTGATAGAAACGGCATTCATTAGGAGAAATTATGAAAATCAAGAGAGGGAACTTTACCATTTTGAGATAAATCGTTTACAAATCATTGACCAATTATGTCAGAAGTCACTATAATTAGGTGTTTCGCAAGTTGCAAGCAACTTAATTATTAGTGGCCAGATACTGAAATGGAAGGGAGAAAATGATTACAACAATACCTAGAGGTGTGAATCCGGTGATCTTAATGTTGGTTATCATACTATTAACTTTCATTCTGGATGTAATGGTATTATTAAATGCTAATGATGGCAGGCATAACGGCACCAACTTTGATTCTGTGCCTCTGTAGAAAAACCCTAGAAGCTTGGTCCAAAGTGGCTGCTTAGTGTTGTTCATAGTAGTGAGAGTTGTGTTGGTTTGCGAGATGTACTGACAGTGACTGTGAAGGCAGTGATATAATGGAGAAATAATTACGGATTGTGCACTTACCATTAGAGGGAGTTCTGCTTGTCACAGAAACAAAACTGCAGTTGTGATGCAGCGAAGGCTTGAAAGTCTTCAGTTTCCAAAGAAGATACACAAGACACAGAGGAATCATCAAGCCCAACGCGACGCCCAAGGTGATTACAATAAGGGGAAGATGCCCGTCTGTTGTGAAATTAAATAAATGGCAGGAATACAGTTAACTTCATCATAATTATTACACTTGCGTAATAAATTGAAAACCTGAGCCTGTTGACACACACGATCAAAAGGACAAGATTTACGAGTCTACTGGTGTTAGTCGACACACCTAATTCTTGCACGAAACGGTCGCTATGACACAGTACAAAAATTGTGAAAAATGCCGGGTAGAAATGTCAAATAACCTGATTGTTGCACCATTTTTAATACAAAGATTACAAGAAAAAACGATAGTTGGTTATCATGTATGTGTGTATGTATGCATGTATGAATCATTGAACACTTGTTATAGCGCCCCTTCAAGATTTCTACTCAGAGGCGCTCCCAACTGCAGTGCGGACACTGAATCGGAGTTTCACACCGAAGCGCATGAGCAATTGCGAGTGAAGGACTTGCCCAGGGTCCCTACGCGGTGGTTTGAGGTGGATTCGAACCCGCAGCCCTCCGGCTCCAAGGCACCGAACATACCCATACACCACCGCGCCCCATACTGGGATACTGCACAGAAATAATGGTAGAATACTGCCCACTGCAAAAATACCATATGTTGACATAGGCCTACAATATTTTTCAAAAAGGCAATCGAAAAATAATAAGATCTGCACAAACTTTGCAGGGCATATAGAATACTAATCAAAATCAAATCAAATCAAAACTCTTTTATTGAAGCCAAATAAAATCACATAACATTTCAACATAAAATATCAGGATTGGCCGCAAGGGACACCTAGAACAACATTTCAGTAATTTGAATTAGCTAAATCCTTGACAAACAGTGCAACATCAAGTTTCGTACAGCAATGCAAACAGTATAGTACATAGTACACAGTAAATGATTAATTCGATTCAAAACACTATGAACATATAAAAAACCGAAAACCTTAACTAACAGTCCAAAGTACGCTGGCATATTTTTTAACATAAAAGAGGTATGTCGACATATCTGGTTATTGCTCTGAACGGTTTAATTGAAGACCTTAGTTCAATAGTTCAATAACCAGGTATGTCGGAAACCATGAGTTTCGTGCATAATTTATGGCGTCATCAGGGGCTTAAAGTGTGCATGGACGGTCATGGACGTCGTCCAGGCACTTATTTTCAAGGCTGGACGCCGTCCTGCCACTTATTAGGCGGCACCGCCTGGACGCCGTCCATGCAGCGTCCATGCAACAGTGTAATTCCTCTATACGTCACTTTCAACTAGTGTTGCTTTCGTTAACTAAAACTAAAACGAAAACCTTCGTTAACGAAAACTCAGGGTTATAGTTAACTGAAACTAAAACTAAAACTAAAACTTGGTGAAATAACTAAAACTAATAATAACTAAAACTCGCGGAGCCGGCCAAAAACGATAACTGAAAACTAAAACGGTCAAAACTAATAATAACTAAAACATCTAACGAAAACCTAACGAAAACACACAACGAAAACCTAGCGTCCTTGAATATTCAATGTTTTTGTACATAGGGGCGAAAATCGGGGAATCACATAAAGCTCAACAAGAAATTTTCACCACACTAATCGTTAAAGGGACATTATATCATGCATGACAGTGGTGTAGTGGGGAGGAGAACGTGGGGGAACGCCGTTCCCCCACTTTTTTTCTCACACTATGCAAAATTCTTGCAAGATTGCACTTTTTGCTTACTTCAATATCCAGGCGTTCCCCCACTTCATTTTTTAGGACTACACTACTGATGCATGATACAAGGCATGTTGTCAAACTGTAAGAATAATGGTTGCTATTGCCTATTGGCAGTAATTTGATATGTATACATTGTTGTCGGCTAAATATCAGTGAACAAATAACTGAAACTAAAACTAAAACTGAAGAAACTAAAACTGAAACGAGGAAGTGTCAGTTTCTATTAACTAAAACTATAACTAAAACTAACTAAGAGGCTGTGTCGCCCGATGCGCTGCCAGCGCGAGGAAGGACTAAGGTCTAAGGTAAGGATAACTAAAACTAAAACTTGGCGAAATAACTAAAACTAATAATAACTAAAACACCTAGCATGTAAAACTAATAATAACTAAAACTAAAACTCAAGGCAAAACTAAAACAACACTACTTTCAACAGCATTTAATTTAAGATTCAAATGAAATTTCATGTTGTCATTTTGATTTCTGAATGTGTTCTACCGTGTAAGTGTAACTTGTTTCTACATCTGATTCCTGACTTGTACATTCTAGATAAGTTTTCATCAAATAGCACGTCATATACATGTATACGCGCTTCCGGTTTTATCGTCTGAGTTTCGTAGGCGCTAACAGCTAGGGCCTAGTTTACAGTCTACATGACTGTCACGTGACTCACATCCACTGTGAGTCCTGTCTTGACTGTTTCATAACTGAATGAACTTATCAAGTTAAATGACTTCAATACAACGCATTGATACAATACGATACGATTCACCTAGACCTATAAAACACCCACTGTCCCAGTTTTACGTAATTAGAGATCCTGAGTGGCCGAGTGGGTTAATTGGTAGCCCGCTCGCCACGTCGGCGGTCCGGGTTCGATTCCCGGTCGGTCGGTTTATCGGAGATTAATTTCTCGGATCTTTACTGCGGGTGACTCGGTCGCAATATAAACGTGGAGTACGAGGTTGTACTCTGCCTCCGACACTAATCATCTTCGATATGAAAAAGTGTCGTTAAGCCCAAGTACATGTTTTACGTAATTCACCAGCAAGATCCAGAAACTGTTGAGAGACAACATAAGACTTCATGATCATATATTCGTTTATTGAGTTAACAAAAGACAAAACGCTGTAGGTATACAAAGAAAAACAAAGGCAAGAAAAACAGGTCAGAAGGAAGTAATGGCTTAATAAGAGTTGAAAATTGTCAATTGGAATTAAATTGAATTGAATTGTTTCGTTATACAAAACTCAGCCAGCTTCGCATGACGATGCCCTTGCCTTATCAGTCAAATTTTGTTCCGGAGGCATTCGTTCGGCTCCATTCATTCATTCATTTCAGATATTTTATATAGCGCCCCTTCAAGATTTCTACTCAGAGGCGCTCCCGACTACAGCGCGGACACTGAATCGGAGTTTCACGCCGAAGCGCATGAGCAATTGCGAGTGAAGGACTTGCCCAGGGTCCCTACGCGGCGGCTTGAGGTGGATTCGAACCCGCAACCCTCCGGCTGCAAGGCACCGAATATACCCCTTGAGGTGGATTCGAACCCGCAACCCTCCGGTTGCAAGGCACCGAACATACCTCTACACCACCGCGCCCCACACAATAAGTCACCTGAGGAAAACTATGTGTGCCACAGGATTGCAAAGCCTACTGAGAATATCTGCTAACAAGGTAGCGGGATCGATCGGCTGAACAATAATTATTGGACAAAACGCATAGCCAATTTACAAAAACAGAAAAAATATTTTTGAAATGGATTTTGACTGCAAAAATTAACTAGTCACTTTTAAAAGAGCCGAAGGCGAAAGGTAAAGACGAAACCTGTTTCTTTCAAAATAAAACTTTGAAATTGTTGCGGTGTTAGTCTGGGATTCTGGATAAAACATGAAGTTTTCATAACTTTATGGTTCAAAAACTGCTGAAAAACAAGAGCCTAACACGTGTTCCATTTGATAACAATTGGTACAAAATGCGTTGGCTCCGCCCCAGACCCCGCGGAGGGAGCTCACGACGCTCCCTCAGACACCCTAGTCGTTAGGCCTATACGCATGGGAACTCAGCACTCACGGCTTCGTGCCTTCGGCGCTTGCAATATGAGGACCTCAGGAAAGATTTTATAGTTGCACCTCTGATTGGAGGGAGAGGGGTTAGGAGAGGGACGGGGGAAGGGGATGGGAGTAAGGAGGGGAAGTTGGGGAGAGGGGTTGGGAAAAGGGTATTGGTGGGAGGAGGGGTGTGAAAGGTAAAAGCGTCCAGGCACTTCTTTTTTACACTTTAAGCACTGGGCGTCATAGATCTGACGCTTCAAACTACTGTATCTAAGCCATATGACGAGATATCGACAAGCTGTTTGAAGCACCATGTAAATATAAAATTATTGTTTTACATAACGTTTTGCTTCATACCGGGTTATCGACAACACCAACACTTTACCAACAGTATTATTACGGGTGCATTAACAGGTTATGTAGTCAAAGTTTGCTTTGTAGCAGCTGCAATACCACGCATATATTCTGGTGTAAGTAAAACCATCCAGTCTTTCTGTCAGAAACTAATCATTAGTTCAAAAATGCGATTCAAATAATACTTATACTCGAAATAATTATTATTATTTGTCAAATTCAAAACGTCGAAAACGTTGTACAATATCTAAATCTTGTTCAATCCTGATAATTTTTTGGCTACATCAGTTTAGACCAATTGCCACCGAAAGGCGGGTTGGAGACAGAAAAAAACTGAAGTTGAAAATTTTCCATTACAGATGTGACCACCCTACTGTTCATTAAACTGAGGTCTTCAATTCATTGGAAAGAAATTTATACCAATGATTGAGTGGTTTTAAAGCGGAGTGTTTCCCGTAGTGTGCTAGGTAGTGTTTAAAAATCTAAATTAATATTGTGCTTATTAGATGTAGTCTTTGATTTATTAGGAAACATAAGAAAAGAAGGGAAGAAATTATCAGTTTATATACCTGTAGATAGCGAGACCCACTTGACATCAAAGACGCATGGTTTCTCTTTTACAATACAGTTAGCTTCACATTTATACCACCCTGGTGTGGAGTTTTGTCCAACATAGGATACAGCGAATTCATGTGTACCGTGCATCCTTTTCCATTTGTAACTACACGGTTGGTTTGTATGAGCTGAACACTCAACGTCGTCTCCAATGATCTTCTCTTCTGTCCTGTTGCCGCCAATTGCGTCTAAAAATCGTATAACCCGATGTTTTCATTGACAGTCCAGTGAACTGTAGAAATGATGGCAAAAGAACGCTCTACCCAACGCCAAATCATGTATAGCCAATGACACCGAAAGGCGGGTTGGAGAAAGAAAAAAATAGACCGGATAAAATTTTGCGAACCAGTAGTCCTAAATATGTGTCCAGATTGGTATCCGGACATTTTTGTCCAAGATTACTGTCATCAATCCAATTTCTATTTAAGCAAAGAATTTCTTTCATAAATCCAGCTCCTAATAAAGTAACGAATTATTTTCATCAATCCAACTTCGGGGGAAATGTCTGGGTTGATTGTAATTGTAATTACGACCATTTATATAGCGTCGTCGGTAGCAAGCTACTTCTAGGACGCTTAATGCGGCAGCCTGTTCGGCGCCATCCTTCAGGTTGACGATGTTGAACGTTAGAGGACTGCTGGGTTAATTGGTTACCAGTTCAAGTTCATTCTGCAAAGGCGACGCGCCGGCGGTACAACGTCCGATTTTGTGACTCCTGCAGCCGTATCGGTGTTTGATGTGATCAGTATTGTCCACTGCAGCTGTGGGCCTATATATAGGAGCACGTGGAGACAGCGGCTGTTCGTTGTTTAAAAACATGGCGGCGGTGACGCTTGTGTTAGAAGTCGTCCAAAATGCGTAATTCCATGCGGCTCCTTCGGTAGGCATCACAGAATCGGGGTTGTCCGGGGGGAATGTCCTAGACCCATCCAGATTAATCCAGATGCCCGAGCCATGATTCCCAATCGTTATGCTGTCTCTCCCTCCCTCGCGTCTTCTCTCCTTCCTCCCGTTCTCTGTATATACCCCTTTTTTTATCGCAACTACGCCCGTACCTCTCTCCACTCCGCAGTCATTCTTTTATTTCTTCCATTCCTTTTTTCCTCCGTCCCGTTCTCCGAAGCGTCCTCTTCCTTCACTCCGTTACTCCCTCCCTATCTTTTTCCTGTACTGTTTTTTCTACTCCCTCCATTCCTGCGCCCTTCCCTTTGTCTCTCCTTCCCTCCATGCCATCCCTGCTATGCGCCCATTCCCGCCTCCCATTATTGTATGTTTCCTTGGCGAAAATTTCCGCAACAACGATTCTGTTTCTCAGATTAGTTCTAGAGCCCTAGTGTTTCTCTACCTATGCAAGAGACTGATCGGCTAATTAATATAATTTAATCAGGCGTCAGCACCAATAGCGTGGTATACACTGGTATAGCCTACGCGTAGCCTACAAACGGAAGCACCCAAATGTCTACTTACACAATACTCTTGTAGGACCAGAGAAGCAACTATGATGTGAAGATCTCGTCTGACAGACAAAGTTAGAACCATTGATTTTGATGTCGGCTGTAATTTTGGCTGTTGAAGTAACTCGATTGGAGTTTTGCTCATCGCGCGTCTCATTGATACGGAGTAGGTCTACTTGTGTGCCTTCCGCCTTCCACTGCAACTCGGGTGCGACGTTACCGTGGTATGTGACACTGCACGACAACATCAAGTCCTCTGGTGCTATGCCACAGTGGTTGTTTCCAATGACTCCGCCAGCATTCGCATTTGTTTCACAAACAGGTAAGCTTCCTTTAGCAATAAAATCAAGAGTTTTAAATTAAATACGAAAAAGTGCCTTGTTTCGCATCAGACAAGACAAGTTACATACAATAACGTTAAAGAGCGATTATATAGGCAGCTAAAATAGATTTGGACGGGTAAAATTGACGGGCATGCACAACTAATTACAACTAAAATACTTCGGCTCACAAAACAACCTTAGAACATTAAGATCCGAGGTAGCCATCTTAAGATGGCTTTTATACGTTTTAATAATATGGATTAAATCCCGTCAGCTGATTTGATCTAAAAAGCCTCATAGTAGGGTGCTCCAGAAAATTAAAAGTTGAAAATTCATTTCTCCCCGGGCACTTTCCCATGCGTCTCATACAGATGAGTCTAAAATCCAAGTTTTAGGGTGTTACATTAAGGCTAAACCAGCACGACGAAGTTTTAACAATAATCGCAATTTTTCGGTCGAAAACACAAATTGCTGGGTATAAGTATAATATGAAAAAGCTAGTATGTTTTCATATTTATTGGTCAGAACACGAACGGTTGCAAGTACAAGTACAAGTACTGAGGTATCAAGTACGAGTGCAAGTATTTAGGTATCAAGTACAAGTACGAGTACAAGCACACAAGGGCTATTCCAAGAACAAGGATATAGCCTATTTACTTCCTGGACAAAGCAATGGTGTATTGCCACATGCACTTATTTAGATTTTTTAGAAATACATGTTTAAAAGATGTGAAACGGTTGTAATTCAGATTCGATCGAAGCTGTTTTAATATTAAACAAAAACACGTTCAACAGGAGCGCTAGATACAGGCACACTCAAGGCTCAGAGCGTTGGTTTATACAGTGTGTTAAGAACAGTTTTGCTGCATTTCCAAACGTCCAAACAATCAACTTCATCGAAGTCATTATGTCGTCTGATATTCCACTAGGTTGTCACTTGTGATGATAAGATGCTCGGTTTGACCGAAGATCCTGTACAGTAAGCTTATTGACCAAATAGCTTAAAGTTTTTTATGCAGGAGGTATGCACGACACCGCAGTTTCGGTTGCTGTAGTCGTAGACCTATGCGTGATTAACGTGCCAAAATGAGACGTTTGTGTAGCACCTGCTCCACCACTGCCAAAGAAACTCGACGTGGTCTCCAACAAAGCATGTGTTTCATTCACATAAGACAGAACCCACTAAATAAGAACTTACTGGTTGTAGGTAGTTTTTGACTAATGGAGCAACACAAAGAAATGTATTAATTAAAGTTTTAAGTAGCACACAAAAGTAATTCGCAAATGACTATATAAGTGTTACCCAAAGGATCGAAATGAGTCGGATGTCGGCAATTTACATTGCTAGGAAAACAGAAAAATATGATCATTATATCAAATATTTCCTTTTTTCAAATTTTTTACATTTCTGATATCTCACTTTTGATGAAATTTGTTGTTTAAATGTGTATTTTCAGGATTTTGTACACAGAATACTTTTATTTTTTGTGATTATATATTAAAATAAATGAAAACATATTTCAACAAAAAACACATAGGCCTAATCATTCGTAACTTTGTCAAAAAGTAAGGAAGAACCAAACTTTTGGTGTCATTTTAAAGCACAAAATGTGGTCTTTAAGAATATGTAAAATACTCATATTCTAACATTTCCGACATGCGACTCATTTTGATCCCTTGAGTCACAAATCATAATCTAGATGTCGAATTTTACATACAGGATTATATTTTCACGTGTAACAAGGGCAGCCTTGTGGAGCCAAACATTTCCAACTTTTGTTGTGTTGGGCCACCCTAATACATATATATATATATATATATATATATATATATAATATTCTTTATTCTTTATTGAAACAATCCGGTTGACAAACCGCAACCGATTACAGTGTACAGTTATGCAATTGAAACAATTCACAACAACACACACGACAGAAGACATAAATCTTAACTACTAACAGAACAGACAACCTGCAATACATGGCGCAAATAGCAGCCTACAAAGCATGTCAGCCAACGTACCTCGATCTTGGTACCTCTCGCTCTCTATGCCAGTGTGTTATCCAATGCGCTATCGGTTCCTCCTCCCAATAATAATAATAATAAGCTGGTTTCCATATCGCGGCTTTCGTGTGGTGCTGAGAAATTTTGATGATTTACATTTACATTACTCTATAGAGTTCAAATGATTCGTCAGTCACTACTCACCTCTCTGTTCGAAGTCTTTGCAAGTGTTTAACAAAGTTTGATGTTGTGTTAGCTTTTTGGAATTGATAGTTTTCTCACTACAAAACTTGCACTTCGCAGAAATCGCATTTCACTTGACAGTGAAATTGTCATAACCAAACTCCACCGCTCTAGGAATATTAGTATTTTTATTATTAACATTATCACCGTCCGTGGTCGCTATTTTAACAAGACAAACGGAAGAAATTCTTATCAAGATGCGCCCAAACAGAACTGACAAATTGTCCAACGTCCATAACGTAAGAATTAGGCCCTAATGACTAAAATAAAAGACAAAGCTTACTGGTATCCGAGTGCATGTGGAAATGATTGTCATTGTGTCCAAGTACTTAGGTCTCAATTACAAGTACTAAGGTCTCCATCACAAGTACAAGTTCTTAAACACTGTACTCAAGCTGTACTCGGTTACAAGTACAAGTACCAATACTACATCTCTGGATACAATCGTTCACAAAAATAATTACGTTTCTCCTCCATAATATTGCCGATTTTAAGCAAATTCGCATATTTTTACATATTGTAACAAATGGTGCCGGTGGCAAGGCTTAACCTTTTTAAATTGGTATGAAAATTGGCAGGCCTTATAGTTGAAGAAAGTGATTAATGGAATGAGAAAATCGCCAGGGAGCAGTATTTTTAGGAACTTTTTTAAATACAATATATTCTGGAGCACCCTACCTAATAAAGCCTATATTTGCCAAGACGATTCAAATGAGCAAGATTAACGATGCCACTCATGATGATTAGCAAAGGCAGCGTACTAAAGCAGAAAGATTATACCTAAGACAGTAAGTTCCACCGAGCTGTATTGTCCTTCTTCTGTATCTTCTTGGCAAATATAACATCCGGCGTCTCCCGAATTTGCATAAGTAATAACTAGATTGAATTCTCCTGGCGTGTTATCCTTTTCTACTTTGAATCTCTTGGTAAATCTCGGCTGAACGCTACCCATCAGGTAAACGTAACTGGAATCATGGGATCCAACAGCATAATGATACCACAGGACTCGTTTATCGGACAAGTTTGTTGTACAATTCAGAAATGCTGTCTGACCAGCGACTATCTCAATGACATGCGGGTTAGTGATGACATTTGACCTAACTGTAAATAACGACAGCGATTTTGTGACATCTAAATTGTTGAAGATTTGGATGCAGAACTGTATTAGCTTACACTAAACGCTACGTTTCTAATACCTAATCGAGCAGGCCTACATTTTATAATTGATCATAAAAATATTTCATTAGGCTATCTAGCTCAAGCGTGTCCCAAAGTGGGTTCCACGGAACCCAAGGGTTCCGCGTGGTGAACAAAGGGGTTCCGCGAAAACTTGTAATTAAAATAAATTTTTTTCAAAATTTTATTGAAATCAAGCACTTCAGACAGTTTTTCAAAATATACACAACTGTCACCAGGGCTGTTAAAGGTTTTTTGTTTTTTGTTTTTTGGTGCAGTATTAATAGTATGCTAAAGTTATTATTTAAAGCATAATTTATTCGCTATTTATTACCGAAAATGGCCTGTATGTTATAATTGCAGTATTTAGGCTATTCAGAGTTCGCATAACATTTGAGTGCAATGTATTTATCAGTTTCTTGCACATTGCATAGGTCTATAGTCGAAATTTACTCTATATTCGGTTTGTAATCATTTCAAATGCCGTCCAGTATAAAATAAATAATCAGAAGAAATGCTGAAGCAAGTATTTTCCCATCTTTTCTTCCAAATGGCCATGTGTATGACTTGTCTAAAACTTTATAGAAGAAGCAGACTTGACGCAGCGCGTGAAGTATGGACGATGTGCTGTGAAAGTGGACAAGCTCAAATTAAATATTATCAGGAAAAAGAAACAGATAATCTGTTAGTATGGTATTATTGGGATATTCTCGGTATCTCTATGGTTTCTAAACCTTATATCCTTGCTCAAACTTATGATCCACATATAAGTGGTACCATTTGGTACCGGTACTCACCAAAACAAATGGCGAAGAACCAAGATATACAGACTCCATAGGAAAATTCATTCATTTTCGATTTTGCTTCGGCAACTTTGTAAGGAAAACTATAATACATTCAAATCAAGTAAATTATCTATTTATGATTAGGGAAAACTTTGCGAAAGACTGTAACGATTGTGTATACGTTTATTCGGTCACGACGATTATCGATTCTTTAAGGCAGAACTTATCTAGGCCATTATAGGCTATGATGAAACATCTGGCGTCCATGCAGCCTACATGATAATATTGATGCATTTCAATACTGATATTTTGCAGATGTTGGATTCATTTAATTGCAATTTTCGAAAAATAAATATCTATGACAGGCCTACATAAATTTATGTAAAATATACACCTTTTCTGCATTACATTTAATTTCTTCTATTTGCAATGTTCTCTATTTCAACACCGAAGGTTTAGGATGAAATATGAGTGGTTTGAACTTAGGCCTAGTGCTGTAATCTGATTGCGCAATCGAAGAGAGGAGAGCATGGAAAATTGGATTGTTTTGGAGGTAAGTGATAAGGATATGTATTCCAATCCTTCAGGTATTTTAAGCCAGTGAAGTGAATTGAGAATTAATTAACACGTAGATTATTACAATAGATGGTCCTTCGGGGTTTTAAATAGAGCACGAGAAGTTTATTATGCTGGTGTCTATTTTGTTAAATGTTAGTTGTTTATTAGAAACGTCTTTTGAGTTTCATCGTATCTGATTTTTTTATAACAATGGTGGTAATCAAGGCGACTTGAGACAAAAACGCTTGCCAAAGAGATCCCTGAACACTTGGGAACACCTAATTCAGCGTTTGTCACGAATGTACATAAATGACGATTTGCAAATACCATTTATATAGTAAGTAGAATCAGACACAACGCCTAATTACAAGAGTAACAACAACAGATAATTCAAGTACTTAGGTCTCAAGTCCAGAGCCCAGCGTAATTGCCAACGTGCGTATAAAATAAAGACATGCACAATATTGCATACCTATGCGTAACGTGCACACATATATTCGCATATGCATATTCATGATTGTAGCCTACATTGTACAATTAGGCCTACATGTGCACATAGCTACTGCTAGAACAAAGATGTTCTCGTCAGGCGGCGACCCGTATCGGAAATGAAGGCGACATCCTCTCTGTTGTTGTTGTTGTTGTTGTTCTTCTTCTTCTTCTTCTTCTTTATTATTATTGTTATTGTTATTATTATTATTATTATTATTATTATTATTATTATTATTTTATTATTATTATTATTATTATTATTATTATTATTATTATTATTATTATTATTATTATTATTATTATTATTATTACAACTGACGACCTCGAGCTTAACAAACTAGGTTAAAGGTGTATTATTATTATTATTATTATTATTATTATTATTATTATTATTATTATTATTATTATTATTATTATTATTATTATTATTATTATTATTATTATTATTATTACAACTGACGAGGACGATGCTTAACACACTGATTAACCGTGTACAATAATTATTCATATTTAGCCTATCGCCACAAAATGGCTCACCTCGGGAAGTGATTATATAATAAGATGATGATGTAGGATGAATCGAAGATCATAGAATAGTCCACTTAATCATTTAGTCATTGAGCGTCAACAGTAAAAATGACCGCTAAATAATGTTTAACTATTTTCGTTTAACTGACGATGACATTAACGACGCTCACTGAATATTTTACTTGTATAAACTTGAAAATATCAACGTGGCCCTCACCTGAACCGTTCCTTCGACCGTGTTTCCATTCTATGTTTGTTTCAACTTTCTATGCTTCAATCATTTTATTTCACGTCTCTAAGATGTGTAATGGCTTTCGTTAATATTTAAATGTGGTCATTAGAATATTCAAAATCTAAATCAACATGATGCCCTCGTTTCACATATTTAAAAGGCGCAAAGCTTTAGAGATGTCCATTAATGCAGAACCTTCATGTAAAAACTATTTTCGTCGTCGCAAACTTATTTTAATTAATCTTACCGGTACTTGCTTAGAGGCAGAAAACCATTGATATTGTAATCACTCCCAGGAGAATGATTCCAAGTTTTTTGTGTGCCGATTTCAGAAGGGACGAGTCTAACAGAAAATATATTATTAATTATATTGTAATAAAATATCATAGAATAGGTTTTCGAGATTTTAACGTTTGTCGCACGAACATTGGTTAAAACATTTCTATAATAGCACATTCCTAATGTTCCACACAAATATTAGAGTGCGTGGGGGTCACGTTAAATCCGAATCTTTGAACATGACGTTATCTGTCAACTTTCGAAAGGAATCCTTTGTTTGGGTTCCATACGTGTGCGTGGGCTCACTACCAGTGACTCTTCAAGATTTCTGTTCAATGTTTTGTTTACTTAGGAAATTTCTGTTCCTAAAGACAATAAACAAAAGTAGAGATTGCATCTGATTAATTTTTCTTGGACTGGCGTTATATAAATGGTTATAAACAATTACAAATACAATCATCGTCTATTACTGACTTCTACTTTGACTCGACTATGTACAGTAATTCAGAACTCCTACACTGCTGTTTATATGACACAAGCTCATATACGGCTCTTCATTGTTTAGAAAGCTTTTGTGAACGTATGTGAATTTACGCTTTTACGTGAATTTTAGCAAGTAGAAATAGCATGATTACATGGTCGCAGTATTAAAACGGTGGCCACGCCAGTAATTCTACAACCTCAGTATAATTATAGGCCTATCTTTGTCTATACTGATCATTGTCGCTTTTTGTCATACTTAAGGATGAGTCAGCTACATGTATAATCCTGTTTTAGCACATTACACCCTTATGCATAATCACTCCAAACATCCTTTCTTCCACACTCACTTTTCCTATTCTTCTCCACATATGCATCATTGATCACATTTTCAAGTTAAAGAGCACCTGACAGTCTCGAGACTATTTTAAATAATTTATCATAAATTATGTAACATAAAATTATGTATCAAAATTTTACTTTGCTCATCTGAAATTTCGATCGACTTTGTCACCACAGTGCACAGTGTGCCCCTCACTTTGCACAATGCTTCGCAATAATATTGTACCGTCCAAGTTTATGTGTTTCTAAAGTGGAATCTTGCGACAGCCGTTCTACTTTGACGCCGTTAATCCATTTCCATTGGTAACCGCACTGTTGATTTGAGTTGGATACGCACTCAACTTCGTTATCGTCCGCTAAAGTCGTCTTAAGTAATGAATCGCTAGAATGCACATCTAAAATTACATCAAAATAACAATTAATCCTTACGCCTTATTAGCCTTTGAATCCGGTTTTCAGATTACAAGTATTACATTCTGTGACAACATCAACAGCGGTGTAGCTAACTGCTAACATTACGTTACGACCTGAATGCACACTAGGGTGGAGTGAAAAAAGCGAAAATTAGAAATTCAAAAAGTAATAGCAACCAAACGTTGCCCAATGGTATGGGGTCAAGAAATGTGGAAAAAGTTTTTTTAAATATTAATGTCTTCCGCCCCCACCAGAGGGCCAAAGTTACGAAAAATAGCATTTTTGAGAACATTGCAGGTTTTATTGTAAAATATTTAAATTGGAACCTAATTAAGTGTCATCGAATGTACCTTTGGATAGAGCTCTTAATACTGAATAAAACGATGTATTAATTTTCAGAATATGCCCATATTTGTAGAAGTTATTAAATTTTTACCATTTCCTCTGATTCGCGACATATCGCTAAGTCTGAAAACGGTTAAACACTTATAACATTTTTATCCTTTGAGATATTTGAACCCATAGTATGTAATTCGATTCAGCTCTGAACCGCCTTTCTAACGGTCTATTGTGATGCGGGATTGTTTAACAGTACACATTTGTTTTAAAAAATACATTTTTTGCAATTTTTCATTGATTCTGTTGTCATTTGAGCCTACCACTGTGTCAAATCTTACACTGATATACCGCACCGTTATAAAATTTCGGTGCGGCGCACACCTCTCATTTTTTAATGTAACTATTGAACATCATGGCGCCGCTGACGAAAGAGGATAGAATTTTAATCCGAATGTTAAGAGCAGAAAAATGATACAATGCACATCAGATGATGATAGAATTGCCTTCTAGAAAATGGAATAAATATGCTCGATTGATTAAACAAATTGGCAAAACTGGGAACGGCGGTCCCAAATTATGAAATGAAAGAAATCAACAGAGGCCGCTTTCTTGTAGTTTCGGCCAAACGTGCTATATATTCTCAGGAATCCAGCTTCTAATTACTGAAAACATTATTTTCATCCAGCTTCTATTGAATGGAAACTTAGTTTCATCCATGCAACCAGCTTGGTATCCAGCTTCTATTTACGGGAAAAATTATTTCGATCAATCCAGCTTCTATTTCAACACAGGAATGTTTTCATCAATCCCACTTCCATTTATGGAAACAGTTCTTTTCATCAATCCAGCTTCCATTTTAAAGTGACAATATCAAATAACTTTGTATACTTCTTTCATTTCATAATTTGGGACGTCTGTGACGAAAATACATATTTCTGAATTTGGGACCGCCGTTCCCAGTTTTGCCAACAAATTGATGCTACGGGAACGTCTAACAGCCGCAACTGTCTTCGCAAACGTTCTACGCGCACAGCAGCGAACGTTGCACAAGTCCAAAAGTTAATTTGCAGCCAAGACAACAATCCAAGGACGAGTAAGAGTCCGAGAGAAATTGAGCGTGCGACCGGAGTTTCACGCAGTAGCCTACTGTTAGGCGCATTGCTAAACATGACCTCAACCTCAAAGACTATCGTCGACGTGAGGTTAAGAAATTGTCTGATGCCGATTCGATAAAACGTCTAGCCGCCTGCAAACGACTCAAGAAGCGAATGACAGATGAAAATATCGACAGAACATGGATCACAGACGAGAAGATCTTCACGGTTCAGACGCCAACAAACACTCAGAACGACCGTGCGTATGCAAACGTTAGCTTTAAGCGTGAGGTTGCGCCTGCTCGGCTCGACAGTAGGCCTATTACATTAAACACACAAATAATAGCCGCACTGTCACTTTCTGCATTATTGCATTTCCAGTTTTGCATTCCGGGAAACATCTTTAAACCACGGAATGACGCATCAAAAAATTAAAATCGATTATCTTGCAGATGTTCCATAAATTTTGTGGTAGGCATGTGCGACATTGTGCATGCTTACGCGCGGCTATTGATCTGTTTTTCCAACTCGCAGCCTGTGAATATTCAGGCCGCCTAGGCAATTCGCCTGTGGACAGCAAACGACTCCGTGATCTGTCTCAGCTGCACTATGGTCCGTATCAGCAGGTGACGTTACTGAATGGTTAACTGAAGACATTGTAGGCTCAATCTCTGTTCTTAAAGACCACTAGCCTACGTTTAACCAATTTTACAATGCCGGCCTACACATGTGAACTTACCTTAGTGCATAAGTCTGTTGAATTCAATTAAATTCAATTCAATTTGTTCATCCCATACGAACAAAAGAAGGAAGAAACAAGCAGTATCATGTCGTGGAATGACACATTTGAATATTGTATAGGGCCTATAAGACATGCTTCATAGTCTTAAACAACTTAATGTAATTGTCAGGTTAAGAACAATGGGCACCCAGAAGGGACTAGTCCCGCTGAGAAGGGGCAGATGTTGCATAACAAATGAAGTGGGTAAAAGATAACGGATACTGCAATTAAATAACAACGATAATAGGAATCTGCCAATGCACACGTATTGTGACCTAGTGTGTACTATGGAAAATAACGATACTAAGGAACTATCCATACACAAATAGCTTACACTGCACGTTTGTGTAATTATAAAAAAATAGCATTCATCGATCGTTGTTTGCTGCTCCGACATGGTGGAGCTTCGCCAGCCAAAGGGAGAAGGGAATGCTCCAGTCTGTAATGAACAGATCGATCCGTCAGCGATACCTCCCACGTGATAACCCAACCTTTGAACAACTATGCCTTCAAGCCGATACCTGTCTGTTTTCAGCGTTCCTGTGAAACCAAGGCCATGTTCTGCATGGGTTTTCTCCCTCCAAAAAAGCAGTTGGCCTATTAACTTCGACCCCGGTCACATGACCGTGTATTGCCATTAGCTGACCATAATATGAAACAAAACTGTTATAGTTTGAATTCTTTATTCGTATTGATCATTGATTTCATATTATATGATGCATGTACACCGCAATGCGTATTGCAGTTGGTTAAAAAAGAATATACCTCTTACTTACTTACTTTTAACTACATCTTAACTAAAACACTATAATCTCCACTGTGTGTGCACGGTGCACGCAAAGAATATATGAATTGTCTGTAACATAATGGAAGGCTATTCCATAGGACTGAGTCCTGATATCTGATAAACATTAATTTTCATTAGTGTTTGTTCTGGCCTATAATTATGCTCCTGTAATCTTGCTTATTTCTCATATAATTTATTGTATGCGCAATTTTTCCCTACCCCACTACACATAATGTATACATGTCTGTGTAGGCCTCTATGTGTTTGTGCGTGTATGGTGATTGTGGTGCCTTTTATTGCTGTGATGATAGGTTAGTTTCAGGTTAATGACGCTGTGTCATTACAAAGATGATTCGCGTCGCCCCCTCCTTTCTCCAGGCTTCGACTGGCACTGCCAGGTTACGGACAGTGGCGATAATTTCTGGCCACGGTATTTATGCTTTGGGTAGTGTTTTTTGGAAATGTTTTAGAAAGTGGCATTTGTTTATGGTCATGGTGGTGTTTATAGCAGTGGTTGTGGCGGCGATGGTATTCGCAGGGGTGGTGGCCGAGGTGATTTGTAATAACTGTGGTAATTATTACTATAATTAATGACGACCCAAAAGTTTGTCTGAGCAGCAACAATTCTTTCTATTTCAATCGCGAGATGGCTCTATTAACTGCATATTCTTATTATACATGTAATTGTAGGCTACATACAAATATACACGGGTTGCTAGTTCTAACCGCACGCTAGTAATAAACTTACAGCTAAGTAAACGTTTGCAACTTTGCCTCGAACAAATGAAACTGTTTAACAAAAATATGACCTAATTACCGCAGCAATTAGAAGTCACAATAGGCCTAAGTCATAATAACAGTGTCCTCAGTGTGTGTGGCTACACTATGGAACTTGTACCACTTTGTGACGAGTATGATGGTATTGATATATATCTACGTTAGATCAGAGAAGTGATCATCTCATGTATGTCAGTTTAGCATCTTTCTGTACTTGTTTGTTTTTGTACTTTCTACCTTCATGGTGAACAAACGTGCATATACAATTAATTATATACGTTTCTAAAAACCTTTAAAGGTAACGTTGCAATAATTGTAGTTCTATCTTGCTTGCTGTATATATTATTTAGCAAGTTAGATACACTTATTAATTTGCAATAATTTATATTGCATAATTATATATATAGCAGGTTAGATTGAACTGCAATAGCAACGTTAGCTTAAAAGGTTTGCAATGTGCAAAATAGTTTGTTTAGAGCTAGAGACACCTCTTTCAGACATCACGAGTGCAATGACTGTAAGGATCACGCGGAGAGGGAAAGAATTGGCCGCCAACTCTATTGTGTTGAAACTAACATGTCACATTCGTGGCTGCATTATGGGTTTAGTTCAAGAAATTTTAAACATTCAGCTCTAGATGGGAAGAGACTAACTGGCTGGCTCGACGTTCACCACAAACTATTTTTCTAACTGTCTGAGTTAGGCTCGCAAAATACGAACTTTCTGTTCTTAACAACAGTTAACAGCGTTCAGGCTAGCGAAGAGAGCGCCGCTAATTAGGTGCTTAAAACGGCGCCGTATAAATTTCCACTTTGAACAGCTTATTAAAATAGAAGAACGTAGTTCAGAGAATTAGATAACACGAAGATTGAATCATCGTTGTAAAGCACAGACAGAACAAAACAACTCACAATGCCTCTAACCAAGGTTATCTATATCATGAGTTAAAAATTTGCAAAGTCTGTAGCCTCCATGTAGTGATATAATTACATTACCAAGACCATCCCACGACTATCACTTCATTGTCAAAAAGTGGAAAATAAATAACTCCTCTTATAGAATGAATTTCTCCCCATAATAAACAGTTCACTTCTTTATAACGCACATCTCCAAATCTTGATTATACAGATTTAAAACACAAAAATCAAACATTTAGCATATTGTAATGCCCAAAAAACACTATTTTAAGGGTGACACGACAATTTGTCTACCGACATTTCGTCTGCGACACTTCGTCTAAAAAGTTATTTGAAGACGCCACTTTAAAATGGAAGCTGGATTGATGAAAAACTGTTTCCTAACTGGAAGTGGGATTGATGAAAACATTCCTGTGTTGAAATCAAAGCTGTATTGATCGAAATAATTTTTACCGTAAATAGAAGCTGGGTACCAAGCTAGATGCATGGATGAAACTAAGTTTCCATTCAAATTGAAGTTGGATTGATGAAACTAATCTTTTCATAATATTTATTAGAAGCTGGATTCGTGAGAATATTTAGCACGTGTTAGTGAAATTATAAGAAAGTGGCCTGTTGATTAGCCGTAATGGATAAAGATGCACTTGTAGACGAAATGTCGGTAGACGAAGTGTCTGTAGACGAAGTGTCGTAGACGAAAAGTCTGTAGACGAGTTGTCGCGGAACCTATTTTAAGCCAAGCTTATAACTGTTCCTTTACTTTTCACCAATAATGTCACAAGACGAACAATTCCTTTACATTCCACATCTGTAGCTAAATTTATTTAGGTATTATCATCGCCAGAATGACGAAATCTTATCAAAAACTTATACAATAATTATAGTCTTAATACACGTTCATGATAGTACAAGTTATAAGAAGTTAAACATGTAATTTTAAATTTAACTTAATTCAAATTAATGAATCAACTTGCTGACAGGAAGTGTCACTCTGTTGATAACAAAGAATTTGAACGTTAGAAAAATCTAAATATTTATGGCCGAGTTATGGGAGAATGTGTCAATGTAGGCCTACATAGAAATGGCTAAGTCTGTTAAAACTATTTAGATCGACTCCATCAATATTGACCCATTTTGGCTGACTCATTGACCTGCATTAAAGTTCTTCTTAGGTTACATTTATACTCTATTTGTTATACTTGAACCACTTACAATTATTATATGCAGGAGATGATATCGTGAAATGTGAGTGTTAGCCAATCAATATCTGTTCATTATTAATTCATTACTTGTAACAAAGCTGTAGCAAAGCTGTGTTATAATGCATTGCGTAGCCTATAAAAGCTCAATGATCGCTTTATCTATATATGTCTAAATTTTATTTTTACTGTTTTCATTACATTGAGAAAGTGAACGCTGACAGTTGATCGCCACACCGCTCTCTCCACTGATCCTGGCGGTTAACTTTCCAAACGTTTTCAGCCACAAAGAGTCTGCCATTTGCTTCGTCCAGTAACAGCTTCCGCGGTCTACTTTCAATCATGAATTGACCTAAAGGATATCTTGGCTTATGTGGGCTCAACTCATGCATGAATTCCAGACTTGAACTTAAGAGCAACAGACGTCGGTTCTTATGATCAGCAACAAAAATATCACCATCTGCAGCCATCTCCAAGCAAATCAGATAACTCAGTTTATCACTTTTGCCTACTTCTCCAAAGTATTTCAGAACGTTTCCATCGATATCTACCATACAAACTCTCTGCATTGAATTCTCGCCATTGCCATGACATACCAAAAAAAGACCTGATGTCAGTTTTATCGCATGATTTAAATTCTGTATACCAGACTCCCATTTGAGAGAAATCACGCGTATCCGCTTTCCATCAGGGCTGTATTCTATTAGTCTACTCTCAAGGCTATCGATAACCAAGGCGTTTGACTCATCAGTAACAGAGATTTGAACATTACCAACAGATGTATCAATCATTTGCCATTCTATAATGACTTTTCCCTTGGCACTAAATCTGAGCATGTGGACTTCACGTTCACGCCTATGGCACAATAGATATAGGTATTTATTAGGTACACTGGCTTTCATGTCTAATACTGCTGTCATCTGCTCCACACGAAACCGTCGCTTAAATTTCAGCGTTCTCAGATCATTTACTTCTACAACATTAGATGTGCTCGTAATGAACAATTCATTGTCTATGATGGCTAAGCCCGTGATTCTGAAGGCTTCCTCGTTGGACACATCAACAGACTGAAGAAAAGCGAGTCCTTTCGTGTGCGGCAAAGTTCCTGTGAAGTAAATGATACAGCCAAGCTATAGAAACGCCGTTAAGAGATGCAACCTGGTTCCACTAGTTTTTCATAGCGAACTCATCTATAAAATCGATACATCTACAAGTAACTGTTGATGGCATTGAATCTCGCAGTGAGTGAGACGACCATGGCCACCTGTTCCATCGTCTTTAGGATAAACAAAGTCACTAACACTAGATAGCCGTGACACGCTCAAATGTATCTTTAAGGATTGCTAAAAGCTAAGTTCAATGTAAAAACTTGATAGTTGAAGGGTGATTATAATCAATAATTTCTATAGTGCCATTATATAGTACACAAGCATCAATTTATGGCGCACCGAAGCCAAACTGTAATCAAGTCAAAACTCCATACTTCACACATAAATTGAAGTAATTTCACTATAATAAATTTGCACTACTGTAACAGTAGTCCTTCATCTTCAAATATAATGCTTGTTAACAACCGGTCACAATTAAATGGTACTAAATTCCTTTCGTGCTCTGCTATTTATGCCCCAGTAACTAGTTTACTCAATGGTTAACTTGTAATTTTGTCAGTGTTTGCGTCAAATAAAACCCAATAGAAAATATGATGCGGGGTGCATGGTGAAAATCACAATAGGCCTATCTGTTTCCTACTAACTTCATTTTCTGGATTAGCAATTTAAATTCTTCAATAGACAGAAGCAATAAAGATTCTTAATAGACAGAGACAGACAATATTTACTATGCAATAGATGAGGAAATGGAAATTTATTTTTAAAAATCGTAAAATTCCTACTTTTCACTGTTGAGGTTGTGTTTCCGTCGTATGCAATGCTGGTGAGCAGAGCAAATTGTTTCCTTAGGTCGATGATCTCCTCATCTGATTTCATTTGAGTCAATTTAATTGATTCAGCCTTACAAATTAGGTCATGCTTTTCTTCCCCAAACATCGAAACAAGTTGTTGTTGAAACTCCATTTCATTTCTAAGTTGGTCATTTCTCTCTACTAGAACATTAATTTTTACTTTTATCTCCTTCAGGTTACCACTGAGTTTGTCGATGAATGTCGTCCATTCTTTCCTTTCATCAATAGCAATACTTTCAATAGCTTTAACAGACCTTTTCTTTTTGACCACATTTATTTTCTCCTCTTCACCCTTATGCTTCTTTTCATCGCCTGTCTCAGCTGTCCACGCGCCTGAATTATCAAGAAATGTCTCAATTTGTTTAGACTGGTAAACGTCCTTCTTAGCCTCATCAGATGTTTTGTCTAGAACATCGTTGAGTTCATCCACAAAAGAAGATATCATGTCAATGACTGACCCTTTATTTTCAGCACGCAATGTTTGGTTGTCAGCAATTTCTGTTAGTTTAACACAGAATACAAAACAGATAAGCATGCTACTCAGAGTTACGTCACCTCCTGAGTGACATTAGTTTCACAGTTTGCATAGGAGAATTTATATTAACTCAAGAGTTTCTGTAACCAAGGGGTTTTGATGTCTTCCATGCCTGACAAAAATCATGGGAATCAGCTCATTCACAGGCACATTTAAAACTTTAAAACTATTGCTTTATGCAGAGTTGGCGTTGCTTTTTTACAGAATTACTGTTTGGACGGACCAAGTAAAGCATAATTATTAATTTTAATAATTAGCAACTTCTAAGGTCCAGTTTCTGATGCACAACTGATGGTGAGAAAAGGGCCATGCTGTCATAGGTAGGGTCAATACCAGAAAATCTTAATTCTGAGACAGAAAGGCAACCTATGGCGGATAAGAAAACAGTGATTATGGAACATAAGAATTGCGAAATCATGCAAAGTCAAGTTGGAAATCCAGAATACTATTATTATTATTGATCACTAGATTAAGTTTTGTTTTACTTATATTATGCTATGTATTCGTCTAGCCTAATTCAATTTTCTGATGACAAGACGTTTATCTAACCTTCAATATTTCCGATAATGTTCTTGTCAAGTTGATACAGTGCATAATGAAATTCAGCATTCCGAAGCCATAGGCCTATATTTGGAAATGGTCTAAGAGATTGGCCTACTGATTCGTAACGTTGCTTTAATTCGGTGGCTCTTGTATTCAAATTGTACACAGCTCTACAAATGTCAACGTCTGATCCAATTGTTGTCACTTGTGCACAATAAACCTGATAACTTTCCAAAGTAGCAAGTACGGCTTCAATGTCACTTAACTGACTTTCATTTTCTTTAATTTTTTCTTGTTTTATGGAGTCAAGCTGCTGCAAGATGGAATCAGAATCTTTTTCAAAACGTTCACGAAGGTTCTGCCTCGTTCTTCTGATTTCACTTTCTACATCTGCTACTTTTTGAACAAACATTTCTTTTTCATTATCTTTCCCTATTATTTTCTGCTTTAAATCAAGGAAATTTGTCATCATTCTATCAGCGTTTTCCTGAATTATCCTCCGAAAGTCGGTAACGACCTCGATAACAGGTGATGTATCATGCGTTTTGTGACTTTTATAGAGGCACAGAGCACATATTGCTTCTTGGCAGCTGGAACAATATATCTCGAGCGGTTTGTTTTCATGCTTGTCACAAACATATGGCTTAACAATTGATGGGATATTAATCTGCGCACCATCCAATGACAGCATTCTGTGATTCTTTGTTGCCTTGTTTTTTCTGTGATGTCTACAGCATTCTCCGCACAACCTCTGATTGCAATCAGCACAATACATTTCAGCTGATGGAATCTCAGCTTCAGCACCTAAGTCATTGTCTTCTTGGCAGGCATCACACACAAGTGTTGAAGATGGAATCAGTATATTTTTCATTTCAATCAATCTTTCCATAAAGAAATTCCTCTGTAGTCCAACGAAACCTTTCTCTGGAACTGTGAATTCCGTTCTACAGACAGGACATGGCATCTTATCCCCTGGACTTTTGTTTGTCTTTAGTCCGGTCTCTTGAAGACATATCATACAGAATGTATGAATGCATGGCAATATCTTCGGATCCTTATACGTCTCTGTACATATCGGACATTCTGTTATGTCATCGAGTTTCTCCTGAACTTCCACAACTTGTTTCTTTTTGGCTGACATAATAACTGTTATCTTCTCAACGTAATCTCGCACGTCATATGCGTTGTAGCAGACTGCTCGCCAACACAACTCAGAAGATATGGATTTTCTGCTAGTTTCACTTTCACCTGTTCCCAATAGCTTGTAGGTCTTTTCCGGAAACCTAATATCAGCAGAGAAACAATGCGTTCAAATTCGACTCATTTTCTATGAAAGCATATTGCTGACCTTAGAGATCTTGATTCCACCAATAAACGAGTTTTCTTCGGTTTTAGCAGTCTGAGATGTCTGAATTTAAACAATAGGCCACCTAACCTTGACAAAAGTCAACTCAATATGCGCTTTCGGTCCACAACAGTACTGTAGATTCACCTTACAATTCTGTGTAGTAGACTAGGCCTACACTGTAGCCTAATCTTTCTAAGTCGATGTAAAATGTGTTGCCGATAATGAATACTGATATCGCGTATTTTATAGCTTTTCTTTCGCAGCGTATGCGAGCCTGGTCCACAAGTTATTTTTCGAAGAGTGCAGAATGCAGAAACTAAGTATTTTCCACGACAGATCCTTGTGACTATTTTGGTCTCAGTCTCTGCGTTCTGCGAAAGCATTGGGAAGTCTATAGACTAAAATAGATTCCACTGTATAGGCTATGACACTTCGTATGGCTATCACCAAAGACAAGTCTATAAGCAAAAGCAAGAATTTAATAGGATCCTATCAAAAATATTAGGCCAGAATTGTTTGACAGGCCTAAATATTGCAAACATAAACTCCGCAGAGACATACGGGGATTAGTATTGTATTGCATTTTATTCAAAAATTTGTAAGCACCTCTTACAGTAGGCCTATGAGCTATTCACAGGCGCTCACAGCGTAAGAACCCCGAGGGAATAAAACTGTCCTCAAGTAGTAGGCAGATGAGAGAGGTTCCCCGACCAAAATCTTAGAGCGTATAAAAGGGAAGGTCATTCGAAGAGGATTGACCCACAATGGCAAAGGCGCGATGTTGGGCCATAGCAGTTTTTGCCCGAGGGACAAAGAGATTAAGACGGTCTAGGGTGATCTGAGAAGACGAATAGAAACGGCAGAGGTGGGCTTGCTCATCAGATCACAAAGGCTCTTTAGAGTCCGTCCGTGCTGACTTCTGGAAACCATGAGCTAAATGTTGTACCGGATTCGAGAAGCAACAATGAAAGAGAAGCAAGGAAGGCGGGCAATGACCTTAGCTGCCGAGTTCAGGACCGACTGAAGTATTAGGCCCTGTTTTTTTCTTTGATAGGCCGACAGAAATCGCGTATAGGCCTATTTCAACAATAAAACCGGTTTCAGAAATCAATACTCTTATTTAACCCTAAACTCTTCTTCGGTTGCTGGAACCTTTGCTTTGCTAATTTCCAAACATGAAAATTCGACTGATAGGTTTAACCTCACGAATGATGGAACCTCTTGCCTGAGAGTTCTGACCTGGTGTCATATCATATCAACAGCTGCACAGTTCGCATTGTAATTTAGGCCTAATATAATGTAATATGATATTAATCACAGAAATTTCTCAGCACCCCACAAAGTCGTGTCATCGTGATCAGTGTAACTCTTGCGCTACATCAAATCAAGCCCGAAAGAGCCAGATTGCTTGGTCAGTTTGATGATAATCCGGTGAAGCTCAAACCGAAGAGACAGCATGGTGTCATGGTGGAAATTGTTGGTTCTGGTCGAGGAGTGATGCTGGACCAGGACGAGGAAAAGTGCTTGAGAAGTTCGGTTTTCAGTCGTGGGTGGAAAGCTGCAGGAGAAGGCAAGCGGGGAGTGCCAAGATCAACAGGCGAAAGAGGAGGATGAGCGAACTGGCGGAGATCTTTCGGGAGTTCGTTCCAAAGAAATGGCGACAGAGATTTAGAAATGGTTGCAAAATCTGAGAGACGAGCGCTAGAGATGCTATGACGAAGAACGAGTCGATCTAGGCGTCGGATACCGCGAGTAGCCGACGAATGTAAGGGAGTTGGGGCCTGAAGAGCGTAATATAGGTACCGTAGGTCTATTATATATACAAGATAAAATTATGTAATGGATGAGCTGAGGGGATTTGGGAAAATGAAGTGATTTGATCATTTGACCTTCAGTCGGTGCTCAATAGGCCTACAGCTGTTAGACTGATAGCCCCAGAGCTTCTCATTTGAGGCGATCGATCGATCTCCTTGGTCGATCGCCTAGCAAAGGTCTGGTCGATCGGTAAATCGATCGCGCTGGATGAGTTAGACTTCAAGAGGAACTTGGAGTCAGGCCATTAGTTTATTTATGTAATTTACATTACCTGTGAAAGTTCAGGCTAGGATCGATACAACATTGCATCGACAAGCATAGACGGCTTATCGACGGTTAATAAAAATAATATTGCGTATAGCCTACTCTAGCAGTTAACGGACAACCATATTATATGCAGCTATACGAATAAAATATTACAATACACAAGATACGCTGTAGGCTACATAAAAGGTCTCGATATCGACCGCGCACCCATCGCCTACTCAATCCAGCGCGATCGATTTTCAAATAGCCTTCTATTTTCAAATGAGAAGCTCTGGATAGCCCGCCTTTCCAGGTACTCTCGCATACCTTCATGTTTGATGAACTTCATTGGCTCCCTCTTCATGCTCGCGTAGGCTACAGTTTAAAATCCTCACTCTGATCTTCAAGCCTCGGAAGGGTCTTACCCCGACATTTCTGGTTGACGTAATACTTCGGCCTCATTCAGCTTCCTCCCACAGTCCACTTCGTTCCTCCAATAGACTTGGCCTATTGGTTCCCCTTAATAGAACTGCTATGGCTCAGTCTCGTTCCTGTGCAGGAATTGGTCCCTCTCTTTGGAAATCGCTATCTCCATCTGTTCGCTCTACAATTATTCTATCTTCCTTCTTCTTCTTCGCTTTTCTCAAAACCTGTTTCTTTCGCGGGACCTTGCGCACTGGGAGCGCTTCTGAACGGTTCACCCTACTAGAGGCGCTTTACAAATGCTTAAATACAACACAATACAATACAATAAAGACAGTGATAAAATGTTCTAAGAATGAAATAATATTTTTGGTGTAGTGTGAAGTCAATCAGATATGATGCTACAACTGAACAACTGAAAGTACACTGTTCAACATAATATATTCATAACTTCATTCTCATCCCATCAGTACCAGAGTCATACGTATGTGCTACAAAACCCACAACTGCAGAAAGGGACAAGACCTAATGATCTGAGAAAGTGGTGCCCATCGCAGCCTAGTAAAAGTATGAACAGCTATTGAGGGTCCACTTGAGTAAGCTGCTTGGAGCCAGAAATATGGGGTTACGACATTGACTCCTATTTCTCCACTCCACAGTGCGATCATGATAGTAGTGTGATATAGAACTGTCATATTATTACACTACTCATGATGTTCTTCCATTTCTTCTTCTTGTGTGTATTTTTTTCATCCACTTGCTTTTTTTCATCCACTTGCTTTGTTGCCAATGACAACTTCCCCTTGTCCAGGTCATCACTGTTTAGTTCATCAGTTTCTTCATCGGATGTTCTTGTAACATCTTGAGACTACACTACGCGCTCTCGTGCAAGACTTTGTCTTGTTAAAGCGCGTTACAAATGTCTAATTGTATTGTATATTGTATTGTACATAATTCACTGCTCTTTTTATTTGGATACGAGACTTTACGTACTGAAAATTAAAAACAATAGATGTGCATGTTTCATTCAACAAAAAGCTTGTGAAGTGTCATCAAGTGCCTATACTTTATCAAAAGTGTCACTGAATGTCAACCACCGGTGTCTGACGACCCGTATGGACTGTTGCTGTGATCAACCAAAATCTGCCGATGTATTCATACAATCAAGTAAGACTAAAAACAGTGTCTGGACTTTTCGGTCGTTCATTCATGTGCCTGAAACAGTCTTCTGGCATCAATTCAGAAGGTCAAGCGTCTTCAAGTTGTCATAGTTACAATTCAATTCACTGCGTAGCTCTCATTAGTAACTCCTAGTAGTTAGTAAAATTCAGTTTACCGTGTAACTCTTAGTAACACTCAGTTTAAATTATAAAGCATGTGTCCGTCAGTAAATATAAATGTATTAGTTAATTATCTCACGTCTTTAGGATGTAATTTTTTCGTCAATTTTAAAATGTGGTCATTGGAATTTATATAAAGACAAAATCAAAATCAAATAATGATGCTCTCGTTTCACATATTTAAGGCACGCAGCTTTATAGATTCCCATTAATGCAGATTGCAGAACCTTCATGCCAAAACTAGTGTCGTTATCGCAAGCCTATTTCAATGAATCTTACTGGCTGAGATGCAGAAAATCACTGATATTATAATCAGTACCAAGATAATGATTCCAAGTTTATTGATGGTCTCATATAAGACGAGCCTAAAAGAAAATATATAATTTATTATTGTATTAAAATATAATTGAATTCAGATATTCGAGATTTTACCCTTTTTCACACGAATATCGGTTAAGAAATTTCTATAATGGCATAATATCCCTAATGTCCCACTTCATTATTATGGTGCGTGAAGTGTGACGTCAAATTATAATTTTTAACATGACGTTATCTGTCATTTTTCTAAAGGAATCCTTTGATTGGCTACACTTAGTGTGTGCCTTGGCTCGATACCAGTGACTACTCCTGATTTTTGTTCAATGTTTTGCGTACTTGTGAAATCTTTTCCTAACAACATTTGCCGTTTATTACTGACTTCTACTTTGACACGACTATGCACAGTAGGTCAATTATAGTGCAACACACCTGTTTATATGACATAGGCCCCTCCCATACGGTTTTATATTATTTAGAATGTTTAGGTGTTTAGGTGAACTTAGAATGTATAATTATGTAAATTTTCAATAGGGGCCGTCCATAAAGTACGTCACGCTCCAGGGGGAGGGAGGTTTAAGAAAGTGTGACAGTTTGTGACAGGGGAGGGGGTCAGGCCATGTGACGTCACACATTTATTTTTTTTTTTAAATTTATTTTATTTATAATTTATTTTTATTTTTTAGTAGAATTTCATAGCTTTAAAAATAATTTTAAAAATTTTTCTGAAACATTTTAATTAGTTTTATGTCAAAATAGCATGAAATGCATATCTCCTGAATGTGTTTTTCACGATTCCTCTCGCTAGGAGCGCTAGTAATAATGCTGTTGCGAAGCCTTGTTTATGTATTAGCCTTGCTTTCGGAAGTATTATTATTTCTATGTTGAAAGTGTGACGTACTTTAGGGGGGTCCGAGTTTTGTGACAGTTTGTGACAGGGGAGAGGGGGTAAAATGGTCAAAAATAGCGTGACGTACTTTATGGACGGCCCCTAAGTAGAAATAACATAGCATAATACATTGGTTGCTGTATTTTAACGGTGGGCTAACCACTAATTTTTACAACCACAGTATTGTATCTTTGTCTTTCTTGATTGTTATCCACCTTCATTTTCTTCCTGGCAGATATATTTTCCTGCATCCTCGTACTTCACAGACTCTATAACTAGATCGAATGCTCCTGTGTTTGGTTTCCTTTCGACCAGGAAACGACTGCTGTAACGCTGTTGGATGTTGCCGAATATGTAGATATAGCTTGACTGATGAGAACCGACAGGATAGTGGTACCATATGATTCCATTTGAGGTAGAAGATGTTGAGCAATTCAAATAGGTCACCTGTTCAATCACTGCCTCTGTGTCACGAGGATGGACGATGATCTTAGATGTGACTAAAATACAACAAGTTATCTTAATCATATACACGATAGTCGATGCTGGTAACCGTAGCAGCGTAATGTAACCTGAGATAATGGCATATTATTTGGGTATTTACTTATCGCCACTATGCACAGTTGACAAACGATGTTAGGTATGAGTAAGAAAGAGTGCACAAGTCAGCCAGCACAATGAACTCCACAATTTAAGCCTAAAATCTGACAAGGATGTGGACAGCAAAAGTGAAATTTCTTTCGGGAATAGTAAATATAGTTTTCGAAGATAACTGTTTTGCTATCAGAGTCTAACTCTATGCACTGTTACAGTAGTGCAAGTTTGAGTCACTGGAAAGGGCTTATTATGCGATTAAATATTTTAAAATAATTACTAGAGGTATTAAGTAAACTGAATGCAATACAAAACCACAAACCATAAAATCCATGCTCTAAGTCTTCAGCTTAATACTGGTTTTAAATCTGTGGATATGAAGTTTCAAGTTAGTTCTGTACGATGCATATTGTATCGGAATAGCACACTTCTCACTACAATATTCAGCGAACTATCTTCAAAGAGAATGATTAATATCAATGAGAAAGATCAGTGCAACTAGAACTTGCATTGTTCTATCATTGGCGTTTTTATAACTTTTATCTGAGTTACTAAATAGGATCCCACAGAGGTGCATGTGTTTATATTCCAAAATTTAAACCATTGAAAGGTAGACGCGTAGTTAAGGTGGTTTTTCAACTTAGATCAGGAAAGGCAAGCTATATGGGCCTACTAACAGGTCGCGAGTTGAGCAAACAGGTCAATATTCAGCCGTGCGTAACCCTCATACCACAGCATGACACTTCTGATAGCGAAAATGGTTTTGAAATTCATGCACCACCTGCATGATATCGATTACAATTTTGTTGTTATCTTTGTGTGTGGTTCGTCAAATTGATGAGTCATTCCGTGGTTTTAAGATGTTTTCCCGAAATGCACAACTGAAAATGCAAAAAAGCTTAATGTAGCCTAATGCAGTGCACACCCATTTGTTAAACACCGAATGAAACTTTACACAGCTGGCATATTTGATGAAAAGAAATCTAAAAAAATCAACAGGTGAAATGTCTCCAAGCAACAAAGTCCTGATACCATGGTCATTAAAGTCCTGATACCATGGTCATTGGTCGTACATAACATGCATGTATATCACGACATCATTTTCTAGCAATAATATCGCGTTGTCAGATAATTAAGAAAGTCTTGCCGTATACATACTATACAGTTGATGCCACTTAAGTTAATAACGGATAAGTGCATAATTCGCTTATGAGCACAGATGCTGGCTGATCCAATTTAATATTGGGTATTTGAATGGAAGGAAGGACACCTCAGACCGGAAGAGGCCAGAATGGCCCAACGATCTCCTTACCCTACCAGGAGAGGACTGGTCACCGCCTGGCAAGAGACCAAGAAACTCTAACAAAATGAAGAATGCCGGCAAAGGCGCTGCACGGAGAGGTGGAGGGAACGAGGAGCAGAGGACGTCAGAAGAAAAGATGGATAGATAACGTACTGGAGGACATAGAAGACAGAGGATGGGACTTAAGAAGGGCAATAGAACTCGCAAGAGACCGACCGAAATGGAGAAGTTTTGTTAGAGCCTCATCGTCAGCGAATACTTGACGGAGGAGAAAGAAAGAAGAAAGAAAGAAGATTTGAATGGAAGACATAATTCGGTTATGTGCATAGACGACTACAGTGTTACAGTACCAGACCCGTTATGCATTGCTCTGTGTATATCAACGCCGTTTAATTTCATAGGTAGCTTAGAATATTCTGTCCGCCTTGGCAATTCGACTCTGGTCCACAAACGACTCCTGCTGTCTTAACTGCGCTGTGGTCCGTATCAGCAGGTGACGTAACTGAATGACTACTGAAGGCATTATAGCATGTATTGTATTGTATTGTATTGACTTATTTGCCAAGACTACATTGACTTTGTCTAGATATGATGATGATGGTGGTGGTGGTGGTGGTGGTGGTGGTGGTGGTAGTGGTTGTCACAGACAATTAGGGGTGAGCAAGTTTCCAGGGTCGCTACGCAGTGTCTTGAGGTAGATTTAACCTCCGACCCTCCGGTTATAAGGCACAGAACATACCACTGCACCACAGCGTGCCATTGTCTAGATATCACTTGACATAATAGACCTCTTTATCAACACTTACTGTGTTAACAAAATCATTTTAGGGAAAGTATGTCGTTCATGTATGCGACAAATATATTGATAATATACACTCACACAGACTATTTGATAGGTAGCCTACTGTCACTAGTACTTGTATTCTGGAGCGTTTGTTGCCTCTGTTGTGCCTACAGAATCTGGAGACCGTGGTCCAAAGCGAGTTGTGCAAGTGAACGTCACTTTTTTGTCCTTTGTTGTCATCTGTTTAATAAATATTAAGTTAAGATACCGACTGCTGACATTACTAGTTATATTTGCACTAAGTGTGGCATTATTTCAATGACTTGTTGACCATTTAGTTACTGGTGATCTTGCAATTCATCTGAAGATAAGCACCTTTTCGTAGGTAGTCAACTGTTTAAATTTCACCCGTGATGCAGTAACGATCAGAAGCCTGAGGCATAAAGGGACTTTTAAAATGAATTAGGATTATAATGACATATTTAGACGATGCTTTGATATGAAGATTTTGAGGGAAAAACTCTTGGTAATAGTCTGATCAACAATTGAATGAGTTCTATTTACACTTTAACACATGTTTACGCTTTGTCTCTGTTTCAGTGTTAACAATCTTTAAAGTACTCTCTCTTTTCTCTCTCCTCTGAAATAATAATCACACAGATTGCTCATTTTATTGACCACATTCTAAGTCAACGGCTATTCTCTCATGCTTGTGTGAGCAATAATTATTGTGTACACAAATAAGTTTTAGACTCTTTAGCTTCTGAAATCTTGCCATTTTATTGAAATAGGCATATACATCATTAGTAGGCCTAACATAAACGGCCCGCAAGTTTATTTGAACAACAACAATCCTTTCAATTTCAATCGCAAGATGGCTCTATTATATCTGCACATAGTTAAAATATACACATAATAGTTCTAACCACACGAAAGTAATAAACTGACAGCTTAGTAAACGTTTAAAACTTGCCTCGAACAAATGAAGATGTCTGGCAAAACAATGACATAATTATTAATTACTGTTTGACGCAGAACCAATTAGAAGTCACAATAAGTCGGTCGTAATAACAGTGTCCTCAGCAGTGTTTTTTTTCAGCCGGAGCGATCCGGAACGGCGTTCCGGGACCTTTTCAAGTTACTGAAAATAATTTAGTTAATTAAAATTTTCAATAAAAAAATTATTTAAAATTATTTAGATACTTTGATTTAATTTCAGTGTTTATTGATATTGATATATATGAAATATAAATATTAGCATAAGATATGCCGCTAAAATTGTTCTGGATTCGTAGAGTTCCGGCACCTTTTTGTCTAGAAAAAAGCACTGGTCTTCAGTGTTTGTAGCAAAGGACATAGCTATAATATAGAACTTGTACCACGTTGTGATGAGTATGATGGTATTGATATATCTACGTTAGATCAGAGAAGTGATCATCTCATGTATGCCAGTTTTGCATCTGTCTGTACCCATTTTTTGTTTTTGTACTTTCTTCCTTCGTGGTGAATTAACGTTTAGGCTACATAATATACACGTTTATTAAAACCTTTAAAGCTAACGTTGCTTTTGTAGTTCTATCTAACTTGTTATATATATTAATATATATTATGTAGCAAGTTACATACACCTATTAACTTGCTATATATAGCATATACATGTACATATAGCAAGTTAGATAGAACTACAATAGCAACGTTTGCTTAAAAGGTTTGCAATTTACAAAGTAGTTTGTTTAGAGCTAAAGTTTCTTCTTTCAGTAGTCACACGCAAAAGCAAACAAAAAATAGCCGGATTTATATTTTAATTGGCGTTTACTACGCCTGCTCTATACGAATACGAAAGCAGTTTTAATTTTGCCAAAGTGGTCTACCACCATCCGATGCTAATAAATGGATAGTGTGGAGCTGCGTCGCCGTTTTACTTTCGCATTTGAGGACATATCTATCAAGATAACAAATATCATTTGATTGCAGTGAACTTTCGTGTTGTGCTGTTGTTAGCTGAGTCGAAATAATATTATTGCAAACAATGATAAAATATTAATGCAACCAACGAGACTTTGAATAATTTGTGCTTTTTGTTACCTTCTTTTTGTAACCTATTCATACAGTCACTCACAGCACTTAAATAGCGTAGGCTACCTTTCAGAGGTAGCCTACTTCCAAGTAAACCTAGTTCCAACCCAGCAGTTTTCAAATGCTTATAACATATGTACGCGAAGTCTCTGTTAAAAGATTTAAAAGGTCATTCCGACATGGCACGACGTTGCAGTTTTGAAGAGCGTGAAGAGGAAAAACAAGTTCAACTCGAGATGCAGAATGAAGATTATCATGTGTTAATATGATTATGCTTCTGATCGCGTGGTTACACAAACCACTCCGAATAGACAGGCCTATAATACGTGTACATAGCGTTTGCTTCTGTGTGATGCGAATGCGATTTGTTCTCTTTGATATTATTGTTAAGATTTGCGTACTTCTCTACCCAGGCTAATCTGGTTGACATTGACATAAGGTCCTTGATCAAGGTTCTGGTAAATTCCTACGTCTCTGGCAATCGAGGACATCTTACGTGATGTGTACTCGCTCGGATGTGAACTTGCTTCTTGGACGGCTGGTTCCTGGGGACTCAG